>CM023481.1:290417795-290492795 GCA_013339685.2 Hyalomma asiaticum | reverse complement strand
GATGTTGCACCATGCATAGTGTCACAGCGCGCGAGAACGCGCGAGCTTATAGGGAAGGCTTTCATCAGTGAGCTGTACTCAATGTTCGATGCAGTTTATATTGAAAGAGAACTGTGGGTAGGCGATAATAAAAACAAAGGCAATGGCCGCAGACAGAGCACTTCGGAGACTTCACTTACTAAGCTTTCCGTTTCTAGGGAAGTGCTCGTCATTTCAGCGTCACTAGCGCTATGGGGTTCGTTGTCACGTGACATGGATGGTTTCGTTGCTTTTGACGACGTGATGGTTATCACGAAGGCGTGGGATCATTACTCTAGCGCAGCGGCGTCTCCTGTAATACGGGGACAACTGATGGACCTTATAAAATAAAATAAGCCAATGAAAAAAATAGCCATTACTAATCGATATAGCTTACCGAACTGACCGTACTTCGTGAATATGGGATCAGAATACAGAAAACTACATTGAATACACGTCATTGAAAGAAGGCGATCGTCCACTGCGCGTTTGGAGGCGGGTGTAATCTGCGTTGCGTCAGCTGATTAACGATTTATTGTTACCGTGACGTGCGGGTGAAGAACGAATAAAGCCCTCGATTTGCGTTCACACATAGCTGCCGACTCCAGAGTACTGAATTTAGGAACTCCGGAAGTAGATGGTCTCTGAGACAACGGACAGTTGTGTCAGCGATCATCGAATTTCTTGAATGGTCAACCGAGGACTCGGAATCAAAAGCATCCCTGTTCAATTTTGGTACGGTGACAAGCTGAAACAGCCGGGACATGGACTGCGGCAGAAACGCCCATAAAAGTACAGCAAGAAAGAGCAGAGCACTCGCTCTTGGCACGTTTATTCATTGTCGAAGATAACCCTCTTCTTTACTGGCGTACTTCGTCTTCTGACGGGCACGGGCATTTCGCTTCGCAAATGAGAGTATACCTTCCCTTGGAGACGCCTAGCGTCGAGCTCACTCGTGGTGAAGAACGCGCTCATAATCGGACGGGTCAGGGTTTGAGAATCGGTTCCGCCAGTGGAGCCATAAATTTCATTGGCTTTGTTTTTCGGACGACGGGCTGACGGATGGCCGGCGGCAGAAACACCCAGGGAGGCTTTTAGCAGAAATTGGTCGAAACCGAACGCGTACGCATGTTATGCTTTCAATTGAAGTTTTGCCCCTGCTTACGTTGAAGACAAGAGCAGCAACAGTCGCTTATGCGCGTTTGCCAGCGAGACCTATATTAAAGAAAACACTTACGAAACCAAAACACGCGGTGGTTTTCTCGTTTGCCCGTTCGAGTAGCCGGTTGTCCCTGTACGACTGCTCCACCCTAACTTCCTTCTTCCAAGCTATTTGTAAACGCAACGCGAGTCTGTGAGCAACTTGAAATCACGCCGCACGTCAAGCCGAGATGCCAACGACGACGCACAACATGTACATACGCACAAGTGCGTGAGAGTTGAGACTCGCGCTCCAGTGCGGGCGGGCCAAAAAAAGAAAAAGAAAAAAAAGAAGAAGAGACGAGTACGATGGATCACTGGTGAGCTTGGCGAGCCGGTCTGTGCGCTGTCCCCGCGGGCGCTGGCCGCAGCTGAAACAAAAGCGGCACGGAGAGGAGCGGTTGATGCGGGAGGGGCGCGCCCCGAAGCCGCGAGATGATCGACCACGAAGCGCGGTCCCAGCGAAGGGCCGACCAGCACCCCGCTGAGCACCCAGCTGGCGCAAACGGGGCGAACCACTGGGGGAGGAGAGGGATGGGGGGGGGGGGGAAGGGCGAGCCCGCTTGGCTGCACTAATGACACGCTCCCAGGGATGGGAGCTCCGGCGTAGGGCGCGGAGGAGCGACCGTGGTTCCAAAGGCATCAGCCCCGGCAGGGCGACCCCTCTCCCAGCGCGTCACTTGCCGCGACTGTCCGGCTACCCCTATTGTCGCGAATCCCCCTCCTCCTTTGCCCTCTTCCGCTTGTGTTTCCCACGAGAGGAGAACGAAGACACACAAAAGCATAATGTCGATAGTCAGGAGCCAGATTTCGATTTGGAATGCCGCGTTTCCGGCACCCCCTTTTGCCGTCGTCACGTTCGCCATAACGGGTAATTCATATTTGAAATTTCAGGTCCGCAATCACTCTTGTTGCATGTACAACAGCAGTATCGCGCACATTTATTTATTTATTTATTTATTTATTTATTTATTTATTTATTTATTTATTTATTTATATTCCTGGTACTGCATTCCACATGCGCCCCACTTAATTAGCATTAATTCCATTTAAACTGCACACACTGCTAAGGTGGTGCTTTCATCGTTATTTGCCGAATCCTACAGAGCTTGCGGGTCACTTTTGCGTGTCGCTTTCCCGTGTCGACAAGGCGCACGACAGTGATCCCTGTAAATCTGGCCTCAAAGCTTGCTTTCGTGCATTGCGGGGCATATGACGCATAGGGTGCTGTACTTGCACTCCGAGTACCCCCTCATCCTTCTTGCAGCTTATTAAAAACCTTAGAAGCAAGCCTCACTTGCAGGGATGCAAATAAAAAGACGCTCCCTGAGTCGTGTCTATATCAAAACACCGATCATCTTTCAACCCGTGCGTAGACGTATTTGTCCCAGAAACGGCACAGCATAGTGCCAGTGCCAGGTTGGCAATAGAACATTTTGTCGTATTCTTTTCATACGCACCAAAGTTTTGGCGCACTCAGTATTAGCGCATGCCCGCCTACAATAAAGTCAAAATCCTGAACCCGAGAATACAATGCGAGCTGGGAACGGGAACAAGTCACGCACGTATATAATGAAGAGTTATTCGGTTTCGCATTTCTGCAGCTTGAATATTTTCTCCTAACTTCGGCGGAGCAGTGTATGAAAGGGTGCGTGTACGTTTTCGCAATGTCAACTCTTTAGATCGACCAATTTTTCACGGCACAAAGGGGACGTGTCGCGCTCGTCGCGAGCGCATTGCGGCAGTGGACACCTGCGGTCGTCGCGGCGAGTCCAGTTTTTAAGAGCAGCGGCCAGACACGTCTGTAGCCCGGGCAACGCAGGTTCATGGGCCCCAGGGCGGCTAGCGACCAGGCAGAGCCGCCACGCACGCGCGCGCTATCCCCTTGAGCTCGCGACGGCGAGGATTGCGCAGTTGCGGCGCGCTTCGGTCGCTTCGCTAATCCCTTCGGGTAACCCCCCCTCGGGGACGGACCGGGGCGCCGCACCCGGGGGCCCTCGGGGCTCGCCGAATTGGAAAGTTTCCACGCGCCTCGTGGGAAGAGCGCGCGCTCCAGCGGCAAAGTTTCTGGCCGCGGTAATCCCCCGCCAGTCCCTCCTGCAGCGTGTATCCGCGGCCCGCTCGAGGTTCCTCCAAGGCATCGCGAGCCTATTTCTCATCTGTCGAACGAGCCGCGCGGTGGGCGTTAGGGAGCTTCCCCCTTTCCGGCCGCTTCTCCGTTTCCGTCGTGCTGCTGGACGCCAGCGGATGCCCCGCCGATAGCTCGGCAATCGCGTGCGCGCGTTTTTAATGTCCACCGAATAAGGGCTGCTTTTTTCCCTACTTTAGGCGCTCATAGAGCACCGCATGCACGACGCGCATTGAGAAAGGACGGCTCGTGTATATATATAGGAGAGTTTGTTCAGCTCAGCCTCGATGTAGAATGCGTCGCGCACTGCGTGTGTGTGCGTGACAGGGGAGTTCGTCAGCCACAGGTAGTACATGCCGAGATGGCCGACAGCACCAAGCTGAGACGCGCGTGCGCGCAGCCCCGGGGGCGGCGCGCGTGGACGGGGCGAGCGGAGGCCCGGGATGAATAGGGCATAGCGTGCCTGAGAGAGACATTTCTCGGGGTGGAGGCGACACGTTACTCGGTCCCGCGGAGCACCGTTGCAGCGGAGAGAGCCCCCCTATCTATTATGAGAAGCGCGCGCGGAGTGCGTGGCCATTGTGGCAGGCGCACATGCGCGCCAGCCGCCCCGAGGCGAGTCAATTTGGGCGACGGCGGCTCCCCGGGGGTCCGGCCCGGGCCGGCTCCGCGGCAGGGGGTCCGTCGGGGTCCCCGGGGGAGCGCGGCCGCCTGGTTAGGCCTAACGAGGGCCCGCTGGGACACGCGTCCTCCGCTGTCCGAGCTCCTCGGCTGGCCGAGCTGCGGGCCGCGAACAAAGAGCCGCGTGCGGCGGGCCATCGGGCAGCATGATGACCCAGTTTGCAGAAGGGGCTTCGCGGTTCGTGGAAGGCGCGTGGGTCCTTGTTTTCTTTCTTCTCCCTTCCTTGGAAAGGATGGCCTTTGGAGCAGTTGTGCGAAGGAGTGGCGTTTCTCGCCACCCTGGAAGTGCGAGAACTTGCGGCGCACCACCACGGGGGACGGCGCACACATGGCCTCGCAGAGGCCGTGAACAGGCGCACTTTACGACTTGGGCGGGACTCGGTGCCGCATCCTTCACAGCAGACGCGCTTTTCGTCACAAAACGCTGAAACACCAGCACTGCAAGCACCCCAGCTCTGCATTAAGCCCGCTATCGGATGTGTAGAATTTGAGAATGTCGTAGTATGGGATCATACCTCGCTTCAGTCATAAGACGTACCATTCATTTCGCCTTCACGCATCACCACGTTTTATGTTTCTTTAGAAGTCACTGAATATTCTTTAATGAAAAGACACTTGCAGGCTCCTCTTGCATAACACGTCGCTTAACTACGACAGAAAGAAACAATTCAGGGCTGGCGTTCATGTTCTTTACGATGAAGGACACCGAAGGATATCGTGATATTGTTTTGCTTCTTCATGTGTTCACGTCCTCGCGCCACTCAGTAACGTTCGATGTAAGTTACTAAATAAATAAATAAATAAATAAATAATAAATAAATAAATAAATAAAATTCCGCGTATCCTATTAGGTGTCTCTCTTTTCCCCCTCAATGTGTCTGTAAACGAGATGATTTGCACTGTATTCTCACATGTATGTTTGTGCGTGCAATCGTCAGTCACACGTATACATGACTGAGAACTGTGCCATATACCCGCATGATTGTACAATAAACGTAATTGAGTTAAGGTCCATTTGCTACACGTCTTTTCGACCTTACTGTGCAGGTATAAACATTGCGTTCACACTGCTGTCTGTCATCGTAATTAATAACGTACTCGTTCAGGCGTAGTGCAGCATGGCGCGTTTCGCTCCTCGACCCGCTATTCTCAGCTGCCCATCTGCGACTGCCACGGCGGTAACGCTAGCCGGCCGTTGAAACAACTGCAGTGCCCTTTTCAACTCCAGTATAAGTTGCAGAGTATAAACACAGCGAATAGTCCGAAAATATTAATGACAGAAAAAAAAAAACATTTTTCGAGAAAGGCGCCACCCTCTGGAGTTCAGAGGATATATGTAGATGTCCGTGTAACAACGCGAGGAAATGTACATCTACTGAGCGACACTTCCGCTTTAATGAAAGGCTGTACCTTAATATTACCATGCACAACCTTAAGAAGGCTGGGATGTGTCACTAGGGAGTATAAAAATGACCGTTCTTTAATAGCTAAAAAAGAAAAAAAAAACGTTCCATTGCATACGTTTATTAAAGCTCCACTTTATACACACAGACGCAACAGGAACGACTTTACAAAGCTCGCACAAAACTCCAACCGAGAACCTCTCAAGGACGAGGAGTCGCCAGTGAGCAGGATGAACCCAAACAGAAAGGCTCAAGCAAACAGAAAGTAAGCCCGAAGTGACTATAGGGCCATATCCCAACAGGGATGAGTCGCAGGAGCTACGGAGCGACGCGCAAGAAGACGCGGGAGAAACGGGAACGAAAGAAAAAAAAAAAAATACGCGCCCCATTCCCTTCTCGGTCCGTACGCACGCTTGTAAACTTTCGCGGCGCGAGCACGTTACACGCTCGCCGAAATTGTTACAGCCAGAAAAAAAAAAAAAATATCGCGCAGCGCCCGTCAAGACGAACCGCGAACGACCGCCGACGCGAAGCTCCGTGCTCTCTTTTACATGCCGCCGCCGCCGCCGCCGCCGCCGCTTCTGCTGCTTCTTCTGCTGCTGCTGCTATTTGGCGCACGTACACCTCTTTTTATTATTCACCGCCTGCGTCCCTCTTCTTTTCCGCTGTAAATTATTCACGCGCTGAGCGCGCGCAGTCGGCGAGCCGCGTCCAAAAAAGTGCTCGCTTCTACAGTGAGGGCACTGCTCGTGTTGACCTCCGACGGGCGCGCGCGAGCAGCTCCGGTTCTTCGGGATGCGGACACCGGGCTGCGTTCCGGAAGGGTACAGGTGTGCTCCCAGTCTCCGCCGCACGGGGTCGTTTCGAGAACAAAAAGAAGGGATCCATCTGTGCACGCAGTCGCGGAATGAAAATTCTATAAAAATATATATACATTATATAAAAAAGAAGGCCCGGAGGGAGTGGAGGTTGAACGAGTCACAGAAGTGGGCTGCTCGTATATGGCAGGCGGTACGTTTCTTTCTACCCTCTCGCCAAGGCTTGGTGCTTGCGTACTCATACCCATGGGATAGTAGTTAATCCTTTTGTAGCAGCTAAATATTTAGCGCGGAAAAGTATATACAGCCGTTAACTTCACACGGAGGATTTATTAGCGCATGCTCCGTTTTATCTGACGCTCTAGATTTGAATAAATGACGTTCTAAGGAACGAATAAATGAAGGACCCCTTCAGACGCAAAGCCAAACGTACTGTAGAATGCAAGCGGGCGAGAGTTGGTTAAAAATTTGGGTGCCAGTGGAAGAGGAGTAAACTTGCGGATTGGCGGCAGCCAAGTGCGCACGTCGGCCTCACTGCTGAACCAGGTCTCACTGGAGAAGTCCAGAGGCTAGTCGTATCTATAGGTTTTTAAAGTCCTTCAAATGGCCGGGTCCGTGACCCATGGTCCGGATTCGTCGTTCTGCCTACGTGCTTGCGGAGCGTCCTTTCAAATTTTCGATCAATCCCGGAACGGATTCTATATATATATATATACGAAATACATGCATCGCACTGCGTTTATATTCGGCCCCCCGTCCTTTGGGGATGCGATTATGCTGAGATACTCATAATGCTAAGGTATCCGGATGAAGCTCAATACGGCGATTAACCAGAAGGTAGTCCTGTTCTCGGTAGTCCCGATGGCTGAAGGCACGTATCAGTCTCACGTTTTGGAGCGGGTTTCTGCTTTCACGGGTGCAGCATCCTTGAGAGCACCATAGAGCCGCTGGCAGCACAGTTCAGAATATCGTCTATATATCTTGCAGTAAAGAATTTGAACGAAGAAAAATATGAGCGACCACTAACAACTCGCGCACTTATAATCATGGGGCCATCTTCAGCGTAAGAATATATATATATATATATATATATATATATATATATATATATATATATATATATATATATATATAGAGAGAGAGAGAGAGAGAGAGAGAGAGAGAGAGAGAGAGAGAGAGTCGAGGGCGCACTTCATCCGGTACTTCGAAATCAAATGCGGTTTATTCTCGTCGTGCAAAGACAAATTGTTTTGAAGCAGTCGCCTGCTAAAATGCTGCAGGAGCGCATGTGAAACGTTTTGTGGGTCATGTGTCTCTCTAATTCATATGCACATCATGCAGTTTTTTAAGGTAACACGTCTATCTTCAGAGAAACGGGTGCTTGACGTCGCGTCTCGTACTTTCGGAGAGTCTTGCCCTCTTAACATGCTCCGAGAAGACGCCCTGATCGAGAACTGCGTGGAAGCGCTACTCTGGTGAACGTTTCGCTTCCGTACGATTAGCGTCTGCGCAGGTTGCCGACGAAGTTCGTCATAATATCCACGCATGGCATCCACACACTTTCCTTGAAGTCTTTAGAGTGCTTTGGTTTACGTTTACGGGCATCGATTTACCGGAAAACTGTACGAGCAGCAGCTCTGGTATAGGGACACCTGATGATGCGGAGCGTAAGCAGAGACACACACAGCTAATATTACGCTTTGCTTGACCGCTAGTGTAAAGCATTCGCCGTGAGATAATAATGAACCCGCAGTACATTTTCATTATTTTCTTTTGACGAGAACACCCGCCAGACTTAAAGAAAAAAAAATCGAATACATTGCAATTAAGCAAATCGCCGCCAGGCGTCGCTAGCAGTTCTGCGCCGTAAACGCCGCCGGTGTACCGGTATCCGTAAACGTAATGAAGTCTGCGGCCCGCGGGCAAACTAAAATCCTCTCTTGTCGCCACTCATACAGAAGGTGTCAGGGAACATATAGAGGTGCTTGAGTTCTTGTCTTCCTAAGCCTTCGGTTAACGAACACGCTTGTTAGGTATAGTATGCATACGGAAACCAGCTGAAAATAACGACTTTGGTCCTGCCATAGTCAGCGCACATGGGACTACTCTAATAGATGTATTAATTGATAATGCAGAGTCACCGGGGCAGGCTCCTTCATCAGCCCATGGTTAGCGTTGCCTCGTGCATATTTTGCAATTTCTGACATTCATATCATGCGCTGAACTTCACCGCAATGCGTCCGCATAACTTCAAGGGCAGAACTTTTATCACTCCCCCCTCCCTCATACACACACATACATGTATTCCTAATATTGACGTGTACTTCTCTATACGGCCCTTTAATTGTCACAATTCCCCCGCTGCAGAACAAAAGCACAGCTTTAACGCGGCAGTGAAATTAAGAACAAGTGTCGTAAATGCAGACATATCAAAAGGAGGAACCCTCTCAACGTTGCCCACTGAACCTTGCTTGAAACCCGCAGAACTTCTGAAATAACTTTTTTTAAAAAAAGTTGCCCATGTTCGTTATATCTCTTGACTTGTTCGCATGGCATTCCGTTGCAGTCTGAGAACTCTGGCAAAATAATCTATAGATTTCTTTTGCATGTTTGTAAGGTCCAAGGCAACAGTACCCATAAAGGCAAGCGGGACTTTCATCCTCGCAAAGGGAGCTCAGTTAATTTAATAGTTTATTTCGTGGCGCGATTCTGAACTGACTCAACTGCCTTCGTTAGCGCAGCACGTCACGAATCTTCTATAGAAGATGCATATTAATATCGTATCAGCGCTTTGTAGAATGATAACTGCACAGGTGCCGTGGCAGACGAGCAACTGCGTATAGCCGTCGTGGTATGCGGCTAATGTGTTGCACTATACTAAGCTTGAGGACGCAGGTTCGATTCCCGGTCACGGCGGCCGCACTTCGATTGGACTGAAATGAAAACACACCCGTACTCAGATTTAGGTGTACGTTAAGGAGCCTCAGGTAGTCAAAATTACACCGTATGTCCCACACTGCGACATGTCTCATTGTATCGCGGTTATGTCACGTAAAACACCAGTCTTATACTTTGTTGTTCCATGAGCTTGAATTGATTGATTTGTGGGGTTTAACGTCCCAAAACCAGCTCTGATTATGAGAGACGCCGTAGCGGAGGTCTCCGGAAATTTCGACCACCTGGGGTTCTTTAACGTGCACTGGCATCGCACAGCACACGGGCCTCAACATTACGCCTCCATCGAAATGCAGCCGCCGCGGCCGGGATTCGATCCCACGACTTCCGGATCTGCAGCCGATTGCTATATAACCACTAGACCACTGTGGCGGGGCTCCATGAGCTTGAATTGCACACTGGTTAATGATATTGGACACTCATTAAAAAGTGGGTGAGGGCTACCTCAGTTATGTTCATTTCCACCTTCAATCACATGGCATGCTGCCGTACTGCAATGACTGAGAAAATTTTACACTGAATGAAGGACGACGGCATGACAGTGTATACCCTAATTCAGTGATTTCGAACCAAGGCTGCCAACCTTTGAACATGCTGATGCTTTCCAGTTCCTAATGAGTGAAGCAACGCCTTCATAATCAATCGAGACAGAATATATGGGAAGCAAATGGCTATACTGCCAGCAAGTGGAGAAGTTGATGGCACTGCATGGAAGGAAAAGGAAAGAAAAAAGGCGCCAAACACAGCAAATCACGCCAGTCCTGGTTATTTGCGTCACTTGTGTACACGGACTGAGAAGGTTGTTATACATTACTGCTGTTCGCAGGTTCTACGATCACACATTTCCGAACTATAATCAGGAAGCTGCGGAACCACTCTGCGTTCTATAGTAAACTGGAATGCGCACGCACGTCAGAAATGCATGAGGTGATTGACCATCTTGCCAAGCTGATGTCGCCGCTTGCGAAGCGCGTGAACAGCTAGTGCAACCTTTAAATCGCGCCTTCATATAGACGCGAAAGCGAACAAAGTGCATCATTTTATCTTTTTGAAAAGTATAGATAGTTGCGAAATCAGAATACCGGTGGCTCTCTTTCGCTTGCAGTAATGAGGTCCCGTGACCTTCCCCGCTTCCCAACTTACGACGAGAGGGACCATAATTAGCTGCAATGCAACGTGGCTCGGAAACAAGGAGGCTGCGACCCGGTGTCTCGCGAGGGGTGTCTGAAATCGAGGTCGATACGGTGAGTGGCGCCGTACGGATAAGCATGGATGGAACGAAATATTAACTCTCTTCCTTACACAGGCACGGAGCTATAGGGAAGGAGAAAAGAAAGAACAAAGAAGAAGAAGAAGACGGGGTGGGTGCTGGATAAGAAAACTTATGCTCTCGATCGGAACACGCGAGGTAAGGAGCCCCTGCTTGCGCCGTACGTAACATCTAATGAACAAGCGAAGAGGGGACATAGCAAAGCGCGCGCATGAGCGATCGATGTTAACAAAGAACGCATTAGATAATTAAAACCGGGGGGAGAAGGCTTCTTCTTAATTCGGAGGTAGCTAATCAAAACAACGCAAGAGACTAACCGGCCTTTTTAATCTTCCGCGCCCATTAAGAAAAGTGTCTGCGCGCACTCGAAGAAGTGGCATGCCCGCCGCTCCTCCGACTCTGCACCATTTGACAGCCCAGGGCCGATGTCGAGTTTCGCGCGCGCGCTCCTCTCGGAGGCGGTTCACGATGAGTACCCCGCGTCCTTCCGTTCCCAACACGCACCGGCAGTCGGGCTGGAAGAAAAGTAAGTTCTTAATATGACAGGAAGGCACTCGGTAAACTTGCGAACTATCGGGGCTCGTCAGACGAATATCAGTGTGTACGACGATGAACGAGAAGAAAACACAAAGTACATTACTTGTAAGTCTGATTGAAGTGAAGAAATTAATGTAGACGAAAAAAAAAAAAGAACACCTTTAAATAATCCGCATAAGAATCTCATATGGAGTGTTACCTAAGCGATGCGTAAGCGCTTATTACGTATTCGCTGTCGTTTGATACTGTGTTGAGGTATAGTGGGCTCTTTTTTTTTTTTTTTTTTTTTTTCCCGGCGACGTACAGCATCACGCGGTTGTATTCCCTGCGCTTGCGCAGCGTTGCGGCCCTCTCTGGAACTGCGTTGTCTGGCGACATCAGCACGGCGTCTTTTCATCTCGGTGTTCGTCGTCGTCTGGAACGGCCCAAACGAAGGCGCATTCCGCGACAACCGCGAAAGACATGTTTGGCATTAAATTATCTGAAAGTGGTATAGTTTTCCTTACATGTGCAATGTTCCATGTAGGCTTTACATGCTGTCCCAAAGAGGGCTTTTATTAAGAAATCTGTCTCTGCCGCCGGTCGAAAGCATTATATGGTTTACCAATACCGCGCTCTAGGTAAACGTGGTGGTATCCCACAGGATATACGACACGGCCTCGAAGCACGCATGGGGCCATATATGTTCGAAATCCACCATAACCCGGCTTGTAGCGCTTGTCCTGTGAAAAATCTGAGCGTCTCCTGACTTGTTCAATTTTTTGTCCTTTAATTTATTGGAAGCTTCTGGTCACGGACGTCGCCGACAAAATTTTTCTACGATACGAGCCCCTTAATTAATCGCGTTAAAAAAATTGCCACCGGTGCAAGCCAAACGCACAAGCCCCGCATCACTCGTGCTGCCGTGCACAACTGCAGCCTGTTGTACTGCGGCGCGGTATACGTCCACTGCGGGATTGAGGCCTTTCTCGATGAGAGGTCTTTCCCAATGGGCGAGATTAATTTCGTCACCACATCTAACCATCCGCCGTCTTCGGCAGTGTGTCCTGTTCCTTGGCATCTATTCAGCCGTTCTCGGTCGATCTCTCCGTCTAGATGCCTATATTTCTCGGTACTGTCGCGGTCGTTTCATTTATTTCGTAATCTCGTATATACCGAAATTGTCATGACGTGAAACGAATAGTTGGCGACTGCTTGTCTTTCCTGGTTGCTTCCTGATTTCGCACCGAAGCCTCGCGTTAATATGGTAGAATGAGCTTTCACCTGCACTGCTAACCCGACAAATTCGTAGAATTGATACTTCTTCGTTGTCATGGCTGGACGTTTGAACGTGCCCTCGTACTAATTTCAGGTTATATCTCATATTCAGTTCTATAACGGAGCTTGCAACGCTTTCCCTCATACTTTAGAGAATACATCACCTTGTGCCACACTCTCCCTTCTAAGGGAGCTTCCTGTAACGGAGGACGTGCTCATTAGCAAGAAGTAAGTACAATATGCGCCTCCCAAGTTCCCCTAACCTCACTAAGCAATGATATCACAGTTAACGCCTGCTGACTCCTCAAGTAATTCCGCTAGTCTAGCTTCACTTGAGAGGTCTGTATGTTGAAATTGGTTATGTTCAATTTCCAGTGGCGGCCTGTCCGGATCTAGTGATTCTTACTACACTCCTAGATAGCGTAATCTTAATGCAGTTCGATGACTTTGTCAACTTGTAATAAATATCTCGCTGAGGACATCCGAGTTAGATGTTTCTTATAAATAGGGTGCAACTATAAGGCCAAGCTTTCGGACATTATCCCTAACGCTCTTGATACTCACAGGACTACAATGGTGTTCCTCAAGGACAGCATATGTGTAAAATATACTCTTAGAAAGGTAAGCTAACTTTCAACAACTTTCATTCGGCAGCTTCGACAGGCTATGCTTCCTTCTTATAACGTACACATTTACAACACTGAGACACAACTTGTATGCTACGTTAAAAGAATGTTTCGGTACTGAAAACTGTCTGTTCACGTAATAAATAAATAAATAAATAAATAAATAAATAAATAAATAAATAAATAAATAAATCTTGGTTTACTAAAGCATGGAAATTACGATTTAGCGCTGTAAATGGCAACGTTTTCGGCGGAAGTACTATGGAAAATTGTTGAATGTGAGCCAGCTTTTTAAAATGTAATTTCCGAAAAGGTTACTGATTGAGTTACGCTGGTGCATTGTCGCATGGTTACACAAACAAACGTGAGCATTGCAGTATGGGCAGTGTTCAAATTTACGAGTACTTATTCAATTGGTAATTTGAGAAAAAATCGGTAATTTGTGCTTTCTAAGTATTTACAAGTGACTGGCTGTCATCAATAAAAGATTTTTTTGCAGATACTCCGCTTGATTGAACAGTGCGCACTTGTTTCATTCGCGTAAACTGATCCAGTTCACTTTACTTTTAAAGCTTGAAGCGGCGTGAAGGAAAGCGAAGAGAAACATTTCTTGCATGCGGCGAACTAAAAAGCAGTGCTAAATGTTTCAACCTCGCGAAACGCTGAATAGATACGAGTCATACTCTCTCTCTTTCTAACACACCCACACACACATGCATATATATATATATATATATATATATATATATATATATATATATATATATATATATATAATATATATATATATATATATATATATATATATCAGTGGCGCACCGACCGGGGGTTTTCAGGTGTTGTAACCCCCCCTGAGGCCTATCCTATCCCCCCTCCTACTCCGTAACTGCTCCTATGTCCTAGAAGAATGTGGCGCTAATGTCTCTGCAAAACGCCGAAAAAATAATAAAAATAATAATCATCATTGATGTTACTATTATTTGGCATTTTATTTACTTTTTTTACTCAAGCAACAACTGTGTAATCGCATTCCCGGTCCTTCGTGAAAAATTGAACCCCCCCCCCCCCCCCCCCTGGCAAATATCCTGGGTGCGCTACTGATATATATAGCAGTCATGGTGGTGAATAGGCCGGAGGCGTGAAGGCAGAGATGAGTAGTAGACCCTCGGAATTGGCAGCAAAAATGCGGAAAGCGTTATTCAACGTTTCAGCCAGAGACCGGCCTTCATCAGGAATCATTCCTAGATGAAGGCCGGTCTCCGGCTGAAACGTTGAATAAACGCTTTCCGCATTTTTGTTGCCAATTCCGAGGGTCTACTGCTCATCTATATATATATATATATATATATATGAGAACCTGTGCTCAATGGGCCAAACGTATTTGGAGTGAAATAGCAGACACGACTTCGCAGTTATCGTTTATTGCCAACAGTTTCGACCGCGGGTCCGGTCTTTTTCAAGGCGTAGAGAGCCTCTATGCCTTGAAAAAGACCGGACCCGCGGTCGAAACTGTTGGCAATAAACGATAACTGCGAGTCGTGTCTCTTATTTCACTATATATATATATTATATATATATATATATATATATTTGTTAGAAACAACTTAATGAGCAAACAGACAATGAAGCCTAGGAAAGCATAGGGAAAGTTACTTGTGGTATTTTAATTGTGGAGAAAGTAGAAAGGAATTAAAGTGGACGAAAAGACAAACCTGCCTTCGGTGGGACCCGAACCCACGACCTTCGGATGTCGCGTCCGATGCTCTACCAACTGTCTTTTCGTCCACTTTAATTCCTTTCTACTTTCTCCACAATTAAAATACCACAAGTAACTTTCCCTATGCTTTCCTAGGCTTCATTGTCTGTTTGCTCATTAAGTTGTTTCTAACAAATAAAGAACGAGCCCTTGACCCATTCCCTTTCGTTATTTCATAGCTTGGGCCTCGTTGCGGCAGACTTGGTGCCTTAGGTAGCATGCGAGGTCTTATTGGGCAGCAGCCATCTCAGCTAAGTTCACGTTCTACGTGACACCTCCTGGCAAGAAAGTGTGTTCCCCACACGCCGCCTTGGCCAAGAGTGGCGCTGCCTAACACTCCCAGGATAATACGTACATATATACACAATGAAGTGGACGGGGGGGACGACCGCCTTTGTAGCTCAGTTGGTAGATCATCGGACGCGACATCCGAAGGTCGTGGGTTCGGGTCCCACCGAAGGCAGGTTTGTCTTTTCGTCCACTTTAATTCCTTTCTACTTTCTCCACAATTAAAATACCACAAGTAACTTTCCCTATGCTTTCCTAGGCTTCATTGTCTGTTTGCTCATTAAGTTGTTTCTAACGAATAAAGAACGAGCCCTTGACCAATTCCCTTTCGTTATTTCATAGCTTGGGCCTCGTTGCGGCAGACTTGGTGCCTTAGGTAGCATGCGAGGTCTTATTGGGCAGTAGCCATCTCAGCTAAGTTCACGTTCTACGTGACACCTCCTGGCAAGAAAGTGTGTTCCACACACGCCGCCTTGGCCAAGAGTGGCGCTGCCTAACACTCCCAGGATAATACGTACATAAATACACAATGAAGTGGACGGGGGGACGACCGCCTTTGTAGCTCAGTTGGTAGAGCATCGGACGCGACATCCGAAGGTCGTGGGTTCGGGTCCCACCGAAGGCAGGTTTGTCTTTTCGTCCACTTTAATTCCTTTCTACTTTCTCCACAATTAAAATACCACAAGTAACTTTCCCTATGCTTTCCTAGGCTTCATTGTCTGTTTGCTCATTAAGTTGTTTCTAACAAATAAAGAACGAGCACTTGACCCATTCCCTTTCGTTATTTCATAGCTTGGGCCTCGTTGCGGCAGACTTGGTGCCTTAGGTAGCATGCGAGGGCTTATTGGGCAGCAGCCATCTCATCTAAGTTCACGTTCTACGTGACGCCTCCTGGCAAGAAAGTGTGTTCTACACACGCCGCCGCTTGGCCAAGAGTGGCGCTGCCTAACACTCCCAGGATAATACGTACATAAATACACAATGAAGTGGACGGGGGGACGACCGCCTTTGTAGCTCAGTTGGTAGAGCATCGGACGCGACATCCGAAGGTCGTGGGTTCGGGTCCCACCGAAGGCAGGTTTGTCTTTTCGTCCACTTTAATTCCTTTCTACTTTCTCCACAATTAAAATACCACAAGTAACTTTCCCTATGCTTTCCTAGGCTTCATTGTCTGTTTGCTCATTAAGTTGTTTCTAACAAATAAAGAATGAGCATTTGACCCATTCCCTTTCGTTATTTCATAGCTTGGGCCTCGTTGCGGCAGACTTGGTGCCTTAGGTAGCATGCGAGGGCTTATTGGGCAGCAGCCATCTCATCTAAGTTCACGTTCTACGTGACGCCTCCTGGCAAGAAAGTGTGTTCTACACACGCCGCCGCTTGGCCAAGAGTGGCGCTGCCTAACACTCCCAGGATAATACGTACATAAATACACAATGAAGTGGACGGGGGGACGACCGCCTTTGTAGCTCAGTTGGTAGAGCATCGGACGCGACATCCGAAGGTCGTGGGTTCGGGTCCCACCGAAGGCAGGTTTGTCATTTCGTCAACTTTAATTCCTTTCTACTTTTTCCACAATTAAAATACCACAAGTAACTTTCCCTATGCTTTCCTAGGCTTCATTGTCTGTTTGCTCATTAAGTTGTTTCTAACAAATAAAGAACGAGCCCTTGACCAATTCCCTTTCGTTATATATATATAGTAATTACTACACTAATCTTAGCTTTATTTCTTTCCTTTTATTATCCGTGAGCGCTGGCACTCACTGTACAGTATACTTTGAATACATGCCAAGTTTCACTGCAGTATTAAGCGGACCGAAGGCATTTACCACGCCCATAACGGTGCTTCACTGCTGACCCGAAGGACGCAGATCCTAGCGGCGGCGTTCGCATTTTTGATGGAGCGGCGTAAATAGAGGACCGTGAACTGTGCGTTGTCAGTGCCCGTTAAAGAACCTCGGTGTTATCGAAGTTTGTGGAGCCCTCCACTATAGCCTGTCTCATAACCATGTCAAGGTCTTGGGATATAAAACAGCAGCAATTATTGTTACGCCTGACAATAATGGCGCGGTACATTTCTTAACCTCTTTCTCGCAAAGATCAGTGGCAGCACTGATTCGTTTTGTAAAGACGAATTTATTATTACCCTTAGAATCAGCTTTAACCTGATTAGTTCGGGACGCGAAAATTGGGAAGAATAAGGTTTTAGCTGAACTTGAAGCACCCTGGGGAACCAAATACGCTATGCGGCGGATACAGTGCGCAACAGAAAAAAAAAGAAAGAAAAAAACACTTATATTTGCCCATTCCGCCCGCAACAATTTTCACGCCGACCTGCGTTGTACAAACAGGCAAAATATTCAGGGTACGCGTGCTACGTTGAGAGGTGGAGCTGCCATAAAATAAAAGCTGACATTGGACCGAAGATACTCTCCTTTAACATATCTTTCCTGAGGGATCGAAATCTGCTGTGTCTGACAATGGACCTGCATTTAAGAGCTATCGGCAGTTGCACGGAGAAAAAAAAAAAAAAAAAACGTGATGTGGCAGGGGGGCGAGAGTAGAAACATTGCCCACGAAGTTTACTGTCCCGTGCACCATCGATGAGCTAATGGACTCGCAGAGTAGGTCACCCGAGATATCGAACAACATATAAGGATCTACACAAGACTCCCATGAGGTTGGAACTTGGAAATGTTGGACAGCACACACGGTCTGATCAGAGAAGCTTCACCAGGAGACGAATAAAACGTGAGAAAAGCAAACAGTGCGCAGGGAAGCGACAGAACGAGCATTATAGACAAACGCCACAGCACTATTATTCCTAACATGACATTAGTGGACAAGGTTCTATAGTGTGAGTGGGTCCGCATAAAGTGGTACCGTCGGCTAAGAATGTATACATGGTGCGAGGAAATTAGCAGCCATCAGCCACACGAGTTCTGCGCAGAGGAAGGATGAAACGATGTCCGGGAGAAAGTATATTGAGCCAGAGCTGACAAAAGGACAGAACTGGTGGAAACGGGAGGAGAACAATAAATCAGATCGTGCGGTACCTGTGCAAATTACTTCGGATTCACATTCTATAGTGTTACGCGCCTGGGGTACACATTTGCTATATTTCGGTTCATCTACATATTGTTCCCTCAAAATACCTTGTTATGTACACACGTCATCGACAGAAGCTTTGATGCACATAACTACTACTTGTATTTAAAAATAGTTATGACTTTTTGTGAATTTAACCCTTTTTAACAAGCTTTACCAGTGAACGTTTTGTCATTTTGATGTTGAATGTAGGGCAGGCGCTCTGTCAGATTTTTCGTTTTTTAACCATTTCACTGTTCGCAAGTTGAGCGTTACAGTACGAACTTGTTGCGCAAAATTCAACCAACGAAGTCTTCCAAGTGGCTAGTATAATGTACACGGAAAGCGAAATTATGTGCTTCTGCGCCCAGTGCGAGTGGGGTAACTTCTTCGCCGTGAACATTTAAAAAGAAGAGAGAGAGAGAGAGAGAGAGAGAGAGAGCAGAAAGTGGCGTCTAACGCGTGTGGAATGAAAGATGGCCGTCCACGTGCGAGACACCGCACTGCCGACTCAGTTACGTATCACTGCACGAGAGCCCTGCCGTTTCAGTGGGAGGCTTCCAAGGATGGCTCTCGTGTTTCTATTCGCAGCACTCCGATTCAGTGAAGGAGTCCGAGCTGCCCTTAGCAGGGCAGCTCTCCGGAGTGGGCGCGAAGAATGGGCAACTGCCCCGCACTCTTCTCGCGCGCGTAACAATGATCAATACGGGCAGAAATGCGTGCCTGCTTACGGGGAGCCCTCGAGGCAAGGGGGAGTCTTTTATTTCCAGTGGACGCGAGAGTGGCTGGCCGCCGCGCGCGGGGAGCTGTCGCCCGCCGGGCGCGGTGACGTCGAGGTGTCGCGCGCAGGCCCCTTTATAATCGAGGAAGGAAATGCCCGACGCGGTTCTCTCCTCCGGTTAAAGCGTCGCGTAGGCGTCGTCCGCAGGGGTAGCGTCGTCGGCGGCGTTCATTTATTAGGGGGTACGCGGGACCGGGGGAATGACTGCGCCGCGGCCCCGCGGGGGAACCGAGCGCGCCAGCGGCCCGCGCGTCTCTCCGGGGCCGTCGCCATGGCGACGCGCGCCACTCGGTTTCTCTCGGGACGTATGCAAATTACTCGGGTGACAATTGGAGGGCCGCCGGACGACGGACGGACAAACAGGCGGCCACGGCAGGCCGCACCTTGGGCGGCCGCCGCCACCGCCGCGTGCGGGCTCGCATGTTTCACAGCGCCAAGTTGGCCGCAATGAAGACTTATGGTTCAGGTGAACGGCTCGGCCGGTTCGTCCCTCCGGACGCAGCCGGCGGTGCGTCGCGACCTCTCAGGGATCCGCCGCGTATCTTCATTAGCTGTCCCCGGCGGCGCACAACGTCGCCTCGGATCATTCCGCACCGGATCTCGGCGAGCGAGAGAGCGTGCCCCGTGCCAGAGCGACGCGCCGGCATCTCCGGCCCTAATCTCCCCTGGCACGGGCGCGCGCGAGACGCGCAATGAATTGCTCCGCTTGGTTTCTGCCATGTTCGTGCACTGTCGGGCGCATCACTCGCAGCGCTGATCGGCCGGCAACACCGGGGGAGGACCCACGGTCCGTATAGAGCACGCGCGCCTCCGAAAACGACCTTCGTGTACGCACACGTACAGAAATGTGCGAAAACGACCTTCGTGTACGCACACGTACAGAAATGTGATGAAGAGGCCGTTTCGTACAGCTGTGCACTGCGCATGTGCATCGGCGGTACACAGAAAAATATCGGACAGATGATGATAGAGGCAGTGGCGCGCTTATCTCGATCTTCGGGCCTGAAAGCTGTGGACACGGTGTACATGGCATAAAAATCGTTTTACACGACTTATATAGCGGGTGGCTTGATCAAGCATGTAACATAGTATGTTTCCTTTCTTCTCTGTCTCCCACATTCTTGTCGATTAGGTGACGTAAACTTTCCGCGCCATATGCGCGGAAGTTATAAGCTGCTTTCGTTTCGTGAATGCTGTGTAATAATAATAATAATAATAATAATAATAATAATAATAATAATAATAATTGTATATCCGCCAATAAGATGTTGATGGAGGGTTTGAGAAATTCTGAGAATAAAAACGTCGAACCGCTTGGCTAAGTACTCACCCCTTATTCATGTAAGGCAGTGGTGGTGGTGGCGACAGAACATGTAATGCAATGAGTCCTCCTCATCATCATCATCATCACCACCATCATCATCATGTCTACACACGCTGCAGGGCAAATGCCTCTCCTATAGTTCTCCCATTAACCCGGTCCTTTGCTAACTGCAGGACCACGTTATCCCCGCAAACTTGTTGATCTCATCTGCCCACCTAACTCTCTGGCGCCCCCTTCTACGCTTGCCTCCTCTGGGGATCCACTCTGTCACCCTTAATGAAAATCAGTTATCTTTCTTTCTCATTACATGCCCTGCCCACGCCCATTTCTTCTTGTTGATTTCTACTAGGATGTCATTAACACGCGCTTGTTCCCTGACCCACTAAGCTCTCTTACCTCTTCACGTTGCACCTACAGTTTTCCGTTCCATTGTTTGCTGCGTCGTCCGCAGTTTAAGTTTAATAGCAAATCTCTTGGATGTTGGTGGGTCGATTATACCAGAAAAACGGGCAGCCCTGCATACGTAATGGCTAACGACGTCGAACGTACCGGAATTTTGGAAGGATTTGAACATAATTCTAATCCATAAGGTGACAAGAAGAACTCGATCAGCTTATACTGTCAGCTGCCTTGCCTACAATGTATTTACCAAGGCAATTGCTAACGTTAGACTTCAAACAACCACTGCATATACATATAGCCTTCATAGAGCACAAAAAAACATTTGACTCGGTCGAAATTTCAGAAGTCATGCAGGCATCATGGAGTCGGGACTCAGGGAGTAGAAGAGCATTGCGTAAGAATATTAGAGGATATCTACAATTGCTCCGCAGCCATCATATTCATCTACAGAGAGAGCAGTAAAATACTAATAAGGAAGAGTGTAAGACCAGGTGACATAATCTCCCCAGTTCTATCCACCGCATGTTTAATGACGCTATTTAGAAGCGTCGAGGCACCCTAACAACTGGAGTAAGTGTATAGGCTCATATACAGTGACTCCACTAACAATAGATAGACCCTTCTTATCTTCTGCCTACACAGCTGGCTGGACTGTCAGCCAGCAAAGAGAAAAATGTGAATCTACGTCAGTGGGACTGGTTAGACGGCTGGTTTGAATAGATCTAATGACATGCTGACCACTTAAAGGAGTACTGACACGATTTTTCGGTGGCGCAAAATATACATTTCTCGTTTTCTAGCCATGCATCGTTAACGCTCCCTACACACCGAAGCCAGCAAACACGTACAAAGTATTTTAGTTTGATTTTAATGTTTTCGTCTCCCAGCACTGCAAGCCAGCACCAGCGCAACGGGCACTACAATGACGTATGAACACAGTCTCATAAAAATCGCCTTAATCGCTGTCAGAGTCGCTAGACCGTGAAATCACCGTTTGCGTGCCCCACGTGTAATTGACCACAGAAGACAGAGTTACAGCGACACTATCACGAATTGCCGTCCCCACATGACTTAGACGTACAGTGGCGGTCAAAATTTTGCGGACCACGGGAGCGCGTGGCGGATAGCACAGCGGCGCCTACTGACGGCTGCCTGCGAAGCTCGAGAGCGCGCACTGCGCACCGCGCCCTTTTTTACCTGCCAGCCAGCTCGTTCGCTCCCTTCAACAGCTCGCGGACCGGAACGCCAGAATAAGCGCAAGGTGTCACTTCTGCTATCGCCGCGGAAACACCGAGCGGTGATACCGCGACGAGAAGAAGCGATGAATTAGACAACATATGACATGAGCGGACTGCGGATGTGCTGCAAGCACGCAGGCATCTGTCGAGTGCCCGATTTGCAGGGTTCATTTTAAAATGAATACCGTATTTGCTAGAATGTAACGCGAGGTCATTTTTTTTTTTCAGATTTTCGTACCTAAAGTCGACCCTCGCGTTACAATCAAATGACGAAATGCAATATTTTTTCTTCCTGCACGCAATGAAGGTCGCCTGTCATGTTACAATCGTGGTCGCGTTACAATCGAGTAAATACGGTACTTCACTAGGAAATTAACAAACCAGTCAAACATTTTCAGTTCACTTGTCCTTTCCTGAAATTAGCCGCAGTACCTTTTTAAACAAGGCGAGCGAAAACCACACAGATGCTTGAACTTGAACATTCACAATTTAATGCCACTTCGTCTTCAGCTACTCGATGTGGAGAATGTGATGGTCATCTTTGGAAATGTAAGCGAGTCTTGAAATTGGTGACGCATCTTTAATCTTCCGGGATTTCTCTCGGTTCCCGAGAAAACATAAACCACGCCTGTTTCCGTTCACTTCTCTGCGTCTTTTCTACAGCAGCTCGATATCTGGATGTGTACGAGCCCATAACATGTATAAGGAGTATTAATATGTGCATTGGATTACCGCAATAGAGCGCAAAAGGCATCGCTGTTGAGTAACCCTATCACAAAGGTCGACTTCCGAAAATCTGACGCCGTATGCATGTTTCCGTCGCCGCGGAGCCTCTGGGACTATGGCGCATACAATGCGGGGCGCAGCGAGCATTGCCAGTACAAATTACGTGTTTTCGTCGCGATATCACCGCTCGGTGTTTCCGCGGCGACAGCAGAAGTGACACCTTGCGCTTATTCTGGCGTTCCGGTCCGCAAGCTGTTCAAGGGAGCGAACGAGCTGGCTGGCAGGTAAAAAAGGGCGCGCGTGCGCAGTGAGCGCTCTCGAGCTTCGCAGGCAGCCGTCAGTAGGCGCCGCTGTGCTATCCGCCACGCGCTCCCGTGGTCCGCAAAATTTTGACCGCCACTGTACGTTCGTCCGACTATGTTGACACGTCACTATGAAACCGCCCCCTCAAAACCGAAACCGAAAGTGGGATTTTAAGGGAGCTGTACTAAAGATATATTCATTGCGTTGCGAGGCTCCATGATACTCTTTTTGGGGTTCTCCACGCCAGTGCTTTCATTTACAGCAACAATACGAGAATGCCAAAAATTCGTGTCAGTACTCCTTTAAATACGATTTTCAAACTAGCCGTTTTCTTGGCCCAAACGAGCACTACGACCAGTGATGTCCCTGAACAGGGATTTATACACACCCCCCCCCCCCCCCCCCCAAAAAAAAGAAAAAAAGAAAAACGAAATTCTGGATAAACCCTTGTCCCTGAACACCCCCTAGGGAAAAAAAAAGGGGGGGGGGTTACACCTTCCCTTATAATACGAAAGGCAGCGTCGTAGTTTGTAAATATTTGTAACAAATTCCAAATGTCCGCCGCTTCACACCCCCCTTTGACATTGAGAGACACTCCCTAATTCCAATTCCTGGGAAAACCCCTGACTACGGCGTTTCTTGAACGGTGTTTCAAGAGTGCACGTCGACCTAATATTTGCCTTTAGTGTTCCCTTAATAATGGCTGCCTGCTTCCCGTTAAAACCATCCATCCCTTTGGAGCTGTTGTCCGCGGGACCCGGGAGAGCACCGAGGCCGCGTCTGTCCCGAGTCCGTGGGAGTGGACGCTCCGCGAACTTCCAAAATGCGTGGCTCACCGCGGCTGCAGTCGACGTTCCTGTGGAGCAGCAGGCTGTGAACGCTGTCGAGTGCCAGGCCACAGCCGTCACAGCGGAACGGTGGCTTCTCCTCGTCCTCCCTGGTTGCTCGACTCGGGTCGCAAGGATGCTCCGGTCCCTGGTCAGAGCCTGCACCAGATGGTCCAACTTCCATCTCAAGACAATCGTGGCCCTCAAAAGTTGTCTGTACTGCCTCATGAAGCAGATGAGCCGGACAAGTACACAACTTTGTTTACTCGCAGAAATCAAGCGATATGAGAGAGGGAGACAGAAAAACGTGCGGGAGCAGGCAGGGGGGTATGGAAAGGAGAGCGAAAGATGAGGAGCAGGAGGAGGGGAGAAGTTAAGCGGTAAAACGGCTCCTTCAGGAACAGGGCGCATGACCGTCAACGAAGCAAAAGCGATGTACTGCGAGCACGGCGAAACGGTCGTGGAGAGACGGGCATTAGATTGATAAAAGTAAATCAAGCGCGGGTCTTGTTTTGTGTCAGCCATTTAGCGAGTGTATTTCTTCTCGTTCATTCTTCGCTTACATTTGCGTGACGAGGCAGGTTAGTCTCGGTTGAAGTTCTAGACACATCGGAAGTGCAAGTGGAAGCTCATTTTTGTTGGTAACAAGTGCCTATCGTGTCACTGTAGAATGCTTGCAGCGATGATAACGCTCCCAGCGAAGCAGGAAAAGGTTGAAAAAAAGAGGAAAGCAACGAGGAAAAAAGTATATTCCAGCAAACCGGAGTAAGTGCTTCAAAAATACGTTTCGAAGAAACAAGAACTGCTACCCGCTGTTAAGAGGTGTGGCTGCATTGATTCAGAACCCTCATCTTCAGGCAGATGTTACTGCTTCGTTTATAATGGACATCGCGTTCCGTCTCTTTTTTATTGCAGTTTTCTTCTATATTTATATTTATTCCCGAATGTCATTCTCTCACATTCGAAACAAGTGCCAGATACGTTACTTTAAAGGGTCCCTGAAACGTCTTTTTGACATTGCGTCACTGATTAGGCAACACAATTGCGAAATCATTCACACCATAAATAAAGCGAAGCACAATGCGCTAAGGCCGCTATGGGCTTATTTCTGTCGCCTTCCTCCTTACCACTGCTGTTCCTCCTCAACTCGATCTGCTGCGGATTGCGCGCTAGCGACGACAGCGCCTCCCGCGTCATCCGCTCTGCCGAGCCTCCCGTAGTGACATAGCGCCCCGATATCCTCACTGAGGTCGCCCGCCTCGGCAGTGCTAGCCCTCTGTAATAGAGCGCCGGCGACTCGTGTGACGCCGCCAGATGCCGCGATGATACCGTTGGCTGAAACGAAGGAGTACGTTGTAGAAGCACGTTGTTCGCAGCTAGGTTTTGAAAATTACGCGCACGTCACTTGGGTCGGGGCCAATCAGCGACCTCCCATTCGATCGCTCGATGGCGGGGGCGTTTGAAAACGCTTTTTGGCGAGCCGCTGCGACCTTTTGCGATACGCGTGTTCAAAACCTTATTGTAAATTACACACTTTACGCGCAGCGCTAAAATCTGTCCTGTAATGGTCCTAGTGACCCGCTCTACCGGATCACCATGTTTGCAAAAAATCGTCAAAACCGTTTCAGGGTCCCTTTAAGATACGCTTAGAGATGCATAAAAACTGAGGTTCGCTGGGCTCACCCCTTCGCACATTTATCTTTTTCTCCGAAGTATCGGCGTGCTTGTTATTTACATTAATCCTACCACAATATCCTCTACGAGTTTCGCATGCGTCTATTATGGTGTCCGTTTCTATTGTGTTTCTGCACTTCGATCGTATACACGAATACTCGCATTTTTCCTGGTGTAAGTCCCTTGTTCGATTTGTCGAATGCAGTAACGCCGCCTAGGGTCCTTGGATTATAGCAAGATGTAAAGAATTCTAATACGAATGTTCGAGCAAAAGAGTCAATCGACTATACTGAGTCAGATACCAACTATTATTGTTTACTTTTTAAACTAAGTGAAAGTCTGGAAACGAATGATTTTTCATATATCATATGTAATGTCATATATCATATATATCATATCATATCATATCATATATATCATATATCATATGTAATGTCAGCAACACTTGTATGAGAGTTCAACGGTGCAACTTGCAAATGAGAAACGAAGAGAATAATGTACGCAAACTCACACCCAAGTTGTGCATAACCCGCCAGCAGCGGCACTTGTTGTTGATATTGCATGTTTTTTCCTTATTACTAATCTAATTTCGTTTTATTCTTTCATTTATTTTATTCGTTTTATTCGTTTATTTTATATCTTCTGAACATAAATATTTTGTTTATTTAGATTTTATACCTGTTACGTATTTTATTATTGTTTCTTACCGGCCGCAGTAGCATTAGCGGCTGTAGTTCGACTGCCGAGCTCGAAGAGTCGGGTTCACTTCCCGGCCTCGGCAGCAGCATTGGCCACGGCGGCAAGCGCAAGAACACACCCGTGTTCTTGGATTTAAATGCACGCAAACAATAGGTGATCAAAATTTTTATCCAGAGCCCTCCACTGCCCCGTGTGTCGGTATCAGATCGTGGTTTTTTTAGTACGCAAAAATCCCAGTGATCATCATTGCATCCAACCTACAGCGGCGTTACTAAGAGAAAACGGTTCCTTCTTTTAGGGGCGAAGCTCCTTAGGGTGTGGGTCTGTCCCTCCTCTGTATGTATGTATGTATGCATGTATGTATGTATGTATGTATGTATGTATGTATGTATGTATGTATGTATGTATGTATGTATGTATGTATGTATGTAGCCACCTCTAGTTTAGTTCATGAATGGTTCAATAGATGGCGTTGTGTGTCCAGGCTGCTACCTGGACAAACGCATCATCATCATCATCATCATCAGCTACCTCTTTCCTAAAGCCATGCACTACGCCACGAAGCGCACATGGAAACATGCACCACGATGACACTAAATACCCAACATTAATGAAAGACTGCCCGTTTCTAACGATGATGATGATGATGATGCGCTTGTGCTAGCGCGTTACGGCGCGTGTAAGAAGCTGGTGTAAGACGCTGTGGCCTCTCCGCCTTATGCTCTTTCAGCAGTCATGTGATGGCGTCGGCAAACGCGGTGCGCGTTCCGGCCTGTGTAAGGGGCTGCGTAAGACGCTGTGGCCTCTTCCCCTTACTAGAGTGTACTGCACGTTTCTAACGCGTTTGTGCTAGCGTCCCCTTAAACGCGAGATCCCAGCGTTCGAATACAGTGTTTCTCACGTCTTTACATGATGATCGACTGGGCGAATTACACGGAAGATTCACGGTTTACCGATGATTCACTCCGGAGCTTCGGCCACTCATCATCACTCATCCCGTGGATATCCTGTGATTTTTTCTTCCTTTTCCGAATCATAATTTTCGCACAATTTCTGTGAAATGCAGCTAATTACCTCACCCATGCGCCATTATTTTTGTTGTCAAAACTATGGGACTTAGCGTACCATACAGCAACATGCGAGCAGAGGATACCCTGCCGCGGTTGCCTGATTCTGACTATTTTTTAGTTGAAAATGTGGAACTCTCCATCGCGCATTTAATTCAAGAACTTGTTTGCTAATATTAGGCCTCCATCAGGCTACCGGCCGTAAGAAACATACAATAGATTAAGTTTAATCGTACAACGTAGTTCTCACTCATCTATAGAATAAGCGAAGACTCCGTAACACTTACTCTAGTCTGTCATTTCGCCAGTTTATAAGCGCTGTTTCTGTGTCTCCGTACATCTCGAACACCTTCAACATCATACGCATATTATCTATGAAATGTCTCACAACCGGACATACATTCGCAGCCCTCATGCTTCGCTCGTCCCCATCGAGGTCACGCACGTCCGGAACAGCCGCGGAGTGTCCCGGCTTCTGAGTGCCTGATTGCATGGCGGACCGTGACAAGTGTCGATCGCCTGTCACTGAGGCAAGCACGCATGAGTGGCTGCTAAGCATCGCATAGGTCGGCCGATTCCGAGCAGCGCCCCACACGTGCTGGGGGTCCCGCATTGGCGGGCCCTGTCCAGGTCCCCGTGACCCGAGCCCGCGACGCCGCGAACTTCTAATCCCGGTGCCTGATTGCACGGTTTTACGGCGCGCATTCGGCGCAGGCCGGAGGCTAAGCCGCGGCGACGCGAGGTCTGTCCCCGGGGGCTTCCTGCAGCAAGGCGACTGCACCTAGAAACGCCGCCGAAAGCCGCACTAAACCAAAGCGGACAGCGGCAAAGAGCTCTCTGAGAAGTCATCCATCAATTGGAAACAGCGCCGAAGCGTCGCTCGCTCTTTCCCCCCTGGTGACGCCGTTCCATGGGAGCCCAGGGCAAAAACAAGGCGTCCCCCTGACGGCGAGACTTATAAATCACGATCCGCGGCTCCCCTCCTCGCCCCCGCACCAGTCAGCGCACCGTTCTGTTGCGTGCGCCCCAGAGCGAGGGCTCCGCCACGGCCCATTCTGGGTATCGGGAACTCGTGTGTCGGCTGATCACGTCGCTCGGACACCGAGCCCAGGGGCCGCCTTTGAGAAACCGACGTGTCGTCGCTAATTCTGACTTCTTATAGCCATCTCTTGGCGATATCTTCTTCTTCCTTTTTTTTTTTTCGCCGCATCATTGTTTTCATTAAGCGACCGAGCACGTGCCCTACGACAGCCTTATTGCTTTGGCAAAAAATATTACCTTGGACTAGAAACAACAACATATCGATCTCTCTTAGCATGGAAGTTGCCCTTTTGTCACCAATGAGGTTATTCCCAGAGATACCTCGATAAATTCTGCAGTGATAAGACTGCGCGTTGCATTTGCACCTAATTATTCGAGTACCAGAGCGGAGTGTCAACAGTTCAAAAGCAGTAGGAGAAAAGTCGATGCAGGTTCACGCAAGGCATTCCTCAAGGTGGTGCCCTACACTTTAAAAAAATGTTTGCACCCAAAAGAAGACTGTCACTTACCAAAAGACGAAGTTTCACTCCGTAATGTTACACACCATAAATAGAAATACTATAAAAAATGTTTGAAGTTTGAAGTTTATTGTATTTCTTTCTTATACTGAAAGAGGGGAGTAATAGCTAAAGGCGTATTGCCTGACGGAGGCTATTGCGATTCGCGTTCGGCATGCATATATATGGTTTCTATGCAAGTACAACAATATAGCAACCAAACAATTCAATTCAGTAGGCTTGTACATAATTGTCACTGCAAATAAAGCAATACAGGTAGACATCATGCAAGCACTTCATGGAAACAAACATATCATACAAACACTTCATGAATATATACTTATATGCAGTAAGTTATGAACTTTCAAATTGCAGCACAAACCAAAAAAAAAAAGACATATATAAACGGTGTACATGAAAAGTTCGTGAGATTTATTTTATTGATAAGATGTCGGTGAGTGTAACGGAAAGTATCTTTTTTCTTTTTTTACAAATTGTTTAAAACGGGGTGCGTCAAACTCTATGTGATGCTCAACAATGTTTAATAACCCTGGTATTTGATACTCTAGTTCTTGACGTTCTTATAGTCCGCATGAGTGGTGGCAGTCTAGTTTGGTGGCATAATTGATATCGAGGGGAAGAAATGGGCAGGCTACTAACGTAGAACCCGTGCTTTTTTATGTGCAACAGCAATCTATAAGAGTAAATTTTATTTGCTCGCATTAATGAGTGTTTACCAAAAATATTGTGTGTGGTTAAGTCTCGCAGTCTATACCATGGAAGTTCTCGAAAGTTCATATTGCCCTTTTCCTGTAGTTTTATTAATTTGTCGTAGTTTATTGCTGTTGCTAATCCCCAGATTAATGCACAATAACTAAGTTTGGAGTAAAAAGGGGTGTAGTACATTGCTTTTTAGTGGTAATGGTATAAGACTAATAATTTTATACTAGAGCCTACTACTTTGCTAAGGTCACTGCGGAGTTTATTGACATGGTCGTCCCAAAGACGTTTTCTTGAAACCAAACCCCCAAAAACTACGTTGTTTCTTGTTCTATCGGCTTTCCTCTAAATAAAACGGTAATATGAAAAGGTATTGGCTTATTATCGGTTTAGATACTATGCACTTAGTGTTGAGTCGATGAACAGGTCGCTAAATACGATGGAGAACCGGGAATGTCGCTGAAGCTAATGTTTCGACAAGTGGGCTTGTCTTCGATCATCTGGACGGCAACTTCCTTCTCTAGCGTTCGTTTCTGTACGTTTTGCACACTCTCCCCCGTCCACAGAAGGAGCTTCTCATGAGATCTATTGTTGCACCGCGTATCCTATAGTTATAACGTATAGATAACAGTATTTCTTGATTCATACCATGAAGAAAAGTCACAAGAAAGACGATGGTAATTACTTCGGGACAAGACCGGTAAAGCCTAAAGAGTGCAATGTTCTCCTAAGGTCTATCCTTTTCGGCACTATACCATGGTTATGCACGTGCCTTTTGGGCGCTCAAAGGATTAAGCCATACATTCTTCGGCGTATAGCATTGGACTCTGTGTTGGATTCCACACGTTCGACGAATGTAGAGAAATTGTACATCTCTTCCGTGCATTTTGGGCACGTTGACATGAACTGCCAACCCACATTCATCCCTATAGTAAGGCTGTCTTAACTGAATGGCTACGTTGAAACCTTCTAGCACTGCAGTTACAGTTCCTATCGAATGTAACAGCAGCGCAAGAAACAAGGACGGAAGAAGACACACACAGCGCTGCGGCGGACCACTGCGGCGGACATACAGCCTAATGTCGTCAGAGTACACCGCAATAGTGAATTTAATCCAAGGGCATCGACAGAGTTAGCTGAGCGATTTGTCCGACCATATAACTCACTGGCCACATTTACGTGAGATACCATTCACTTCGATTCCTTCTGACTACCGGATCCCGCTTTATGCCCGAAAGTCTATTCTCCCACAGGTAAATCCGCGCATTTTTGCCAACGTATACGTTTGCCTCCTTGCCTTTGTCACGGATTGACATTGCCTCGTGGTTTAATATGACTAAAGATGTACGGCAGGGCCGCACGTGCAAGTTTCGAAGCGCTTCGGCCGCTCTCCAAGTACGTCGAAAGTTCTCGGCATTTTTCGGAGAAGACGTGGAGATGGCCCCCCTGAGCGGGGAAGCTTGAACTTGAAACATTCTCCTGCGACCCCCCGGCGTGGTTCTTGATGGCCGAACAACGGTGCTTCGGACCAACAATGCCGGGCAAGACAGCGAGCAGCCGTTTGACGTGCACTGGCCACGTGCGCGCGTGCACTATTGTTTGCTCGTCGGCCACCGTGTCCAAAGGGGACAAGTATGCATCCCGTTGTGACTCGAAGGGCACCCCCCCCCCCGCCACGCTGATGACCTGTCAGTCCGGGAAGCAGAATGAAGAGGCCCGTCGGGGACCACGAGAAAGGGTTTGGTCATCGCCCTCTCCAGTGCTAATTGCGAGAGGGATATTTTGGGCGGAGCCAGAAATGAAGTCGTAGAACAATTGTCTCAAAAACACGCCCCGATTCCGAAGACAGCGAATCGGGAAAAACATGCGGGTATTTAAGCGAGGAGCATTGAGGAGCACGGGGTTCTAGTCGCTTGGCTTACACGGCGTAGAAGCCGATCATCGTATCGCTCTAGAAGTTGTTAGCGTGGCTCTGTACCGGCTGGCCACCTAACCTTAGCCGCTTCGCCTAGTTGAGATGTGCGCTTACCGTCTGCAACGTAGGCATCGGGACTTCGGCTCGAGTTAGTTAAAACTGCTCGGGTTTGCCGTCAAGCACTAGCTCCCCGGGAACATCAGCGCCGCAACTCCATAGACCTCAACGCTGTGCCGTACCAGACTGCCGCACCAGACCGTCGTGGACCCTTCGACGCTGCCGGTCATCAGCACGTATGCCACCACCCGTTTCTACCCCTGAACTCTCTACCTGAACTTTTGTAAATTAGTCTTTATTGTTCTCATTGCCCTAGTTACTGTTTGTTCGTAGTTTACTTTTTCTTAGTTTGTCATTTTTGCCTGCTATTATTTGTAAAGCTAGATCTTCGCTGTTATATTCTTAGTTTGAGTGAAGCGTAGTTGTTTGTCTTGTTTTTATCGTGCCACTTTATAGATTAAATTTTGTTGTTTTATCTTTTGCAACCACGACTCTGATCCTTTCACTGTGTCTGCTTGCGTACGGAACGACCGAAACTGCCGTGGTTCCCTTCACCGACTTCGCGCCGGGGAGCTTGAACACGGCCCGGTAAACAAAACTGGCGTCCGCGGACAGGACGTTCCGTACAATAGTAACACAGTGAGGGGTGAGTGTTGCGCATGGTTGAGAGAGCCCGTTTGCGCGAATTGTGGGCACTTGAGTGTTAGGGTGTTGTGGCAATATTTTGGATTGTGAGAGGTAAAATGGAGATAGAAAAGCTCACAGCACTGGGCAAAGAGCTAGGCCTTGAGGGCGCTGAACTGAGAGAGTGGGTGGAAGAACAGCAGGAATGGGCGAAAGAAGTAAGAGAATGGGAAAGAGAGGACAGAGAATGGGAAAGAGAGAAAAAGGAGAGAGAAGAAAGGTACAAAAAAGAGCGAGAGGAAAGGGATAGAATAGCGGCGAAGGAAGCCGAAGAACTGCAATTGAAGTTGCAGGAGCTAAGAATGAAGCTAAGGAGCAGTGTCCATGAGACGACACTGGATACTGAGGCGAGCGATAAGAGTGCGCACGCTTTTCATGTAAAGGAGACAGTTCCTTACAAGTGTGATGATTGGGGCCAAGTGGCCGTGAGCTCTAAAACAGAGGATGGAGAGACAGCTTCAAAGGATTGCGATCCAGTGGTAGAAGAAAGGAAAGATATTAGCGGTCAAGACGAGGTGGAGTCAATAAATGACGGAAATGAGCGTGCCGTACTGAACGCGGCGCAGTACTCTAAGGAGGCGGTTGAAAGTGTGGACGCGTTCGAACCACAAGATACAGTTGTTGAGCACAACTTTGAAGAGCAGAGCCAGGCGGCCAACAGCTGTAATGAAGAGGGGGACTCAGAGGAGCCCGCAGTAGCTCCGGAAAAGGTTGGAGCGAAGGAGAATGAAAGCGATGAGTCTTTCAGTGAAGAGAAAGCGGGGGCAGTAATGGACGGAAGCGAGAGCAAGGGACACCTGGATGAGCCAGGGCAGTGTCACGTGCTTGGAGGTCTTTCCGTGAAGGAAAAAGAGCAACAGGTGACTTCATGTGAAATGGAGTCCGAAGGCTGGCTAAGTTGCGAGCAAGCAGAATTCTCCGAGGTAGAGAATGTAGGCAGGGATGCTACCTGTCTGGAAGTGGGGGGCGTTCAGCAATGCATTGCTTTGGAAGACGACCCTGCTCTCCAGTGCACTAATGGGTCCACTGAGGAGATGGCACTCCCCGAGCCCCGGCAGTCGAGCGACATTGGGATGTCGCGGAGATTAGCCACGGTCAGCGTAGCGGAGGGGCAGGATAGACAATGGATGCCCCGAAAGAGCACAGTTGGGCGCCGCACTGACAGGTGCACAAAGGAAAGGTCCTTCTGTCCCCGCCGTGCTCGTGATCGCCGTTGTGGAGAGAAAGGAATGCGGGGGTGCTTCATGACGTGGGCCGACAGGGCGCATTTGTTTGCTCGCGCTCGTTGTGGCCCTTGGCGATGGTGGAAGAAGTCGGGAGCGCGACCCCATAGGGTGCGCTTTAAGAGCAGAAGCAACTGAAGCTAGTGACGGTCATTTCCAGTCATTTTGCCCACGTGCTGAAGCTAAGCGGAAAAAAAAAATGTTTGGTTATTTTCAAGTTTACTGGGTGAAACTGCGCATGATTGGTGATGCAGCGCAGGTTCCTTTTTGTTCTTTTTTTCCGCATGGAACGTTTTATGGCACGGAATTCGGATGAGGGCAATGACTCATATTTGCGCTAATGAAGAAAGTTAAGCCAAAAGAAATGACCACATGAAAGCTACACATATTACTGTGAACATAGAATCAGTTCCAGTTGCGCAAGGCTCGTTAGGATGGTCAGCAGTCTGCATTGTTTTAAGGAAACGTTAGCGGCACTGCGAAGAATATCGGCGATCGATTTAATGAAATGCCAGCCGAAGGCTGCGGGAGGCTGCACCGCGCCTAGAAGGAGTGTCTCGCGCTAGGATGGCAAATAAGGATATTGCCCATGTACTGCACGTTGGGCAAACCGATCACCAGCCACCAAGTTATATCAGGCGAGCCAGGCAGCCGAACAGTCGGGTACTTCGGTGGAATGTGCTGCTGCGGGAATGCCAGTTCAGTGCTGCCCATTCTAAGCGGAATGAAAATGTGGGGCTGATTACTTGAGCCGAATATAGAGTTATTCTTTGTCTTTATGAATGTGCTGTTTTTTTTTTAATATATGGTTTGTACGCTGGGTCAAGTGTAATTATTGATGCGCTGTATAGAGAAGTGTACCCCTCGTGTATTTTCCCCTTTTGTGTGTGCATTGGCTGCATTTTCATATTTGTGGAGCCCCTGGTTATCCTACTGGATACCAGAGAAGTGTTCGTGTCACTCTGCATGGCTGTGTTTAATGAAGAACATTGATGAACGACTATGTAGAAGTACCTTGTGGAACGATGTTTTTTTTTTGTTTTTGATTTATTTTTATACTCACGTTGTGAGCTTGTGTGTAAGATGGGGTGCATAAGTGAAGCACCACCGCTTGGTTTGGTTGAGTGAGACTTGGTGCTTGTACTTTACTCTCGGCGAATGTCATCCGTGTGTTGAAATGTTATGGGATAACATTCCGAAAGTGGGGGGCTGTGTCACGGATTGACATTGCCTCGTGGTTTAATATGACTAAAGATGTACGGCAGGGCCGCACGTGCAAGTTTCGAAGCGCTTCGGCCGCTCTCCAAGTACGTCGAAAGTTCTCGGCATTTTTCGGAGAAGACGTGGAGATGGCCCCCCTGAGCGGGGAAGCTTGAACTTGAAACATTCTCCTGCGACCCCCCGGCGTGGTTCTTGATGGCCGAACAACGGTGCTTCGGACCAACAATGCCGGGCAAGACAGCGAGCAGCCGTTTGACGTGCACTGGCCACGTGCGCGCGTGCACTATTGTTTGCTCGTCGGCCACCGTGTCCAAAGGGGACAAGTATGCATCCCGTTGTTGACTCGAAGGGCACCCCCCCCCCGCCACGCTGATGACCTGTCAGTCCGGGAAGCAGAATGAAGAGGCCCGTCGGGGACCACGAGAAAGGGTTTGGTCATCGCCCTCTCCAGTGCTAATTGCGAGAGGGATATTTTGGGCGGAGCCAGAAATGAAGTCGTAGAACAATTGTCTCAAAAACACGCCCCGATTCCGAAGACAGCGAATCGGGAAAAACATGCGGGTATTTAAGCGAGGAGCATTGAGGAGCACGGGGTTCTAGTCGCTTGGCTTACACGGCGTAGAAGCCGATCATCGTATCGCTCTAGAAGTTGTTAGCGTGGCTCTGTACCGGCTGGCCACCTAACCTTAGCCGCTTCGCCTAGTTGAGATGTGCGCTTACCGTCTGCAACGTAGGCATCGGGACTTCGGCTCGAGTTAGTTAAAACTGCTCGGGTTTGCCGTCAAGCACTAGCTCCCCGGGAACATCAGCGCCGCAACTCCATAGACCTCAACGCTGTGCCGTACCAGACTGCCGCACCAGACCGTCGTGGACCCTTCGACGCTGCCGGTCATCAGCACGTATGCCACCACCCGTTTCTACCCCTGAACTCTCTACCTGAACTTTTGTAAATTAGTCTTTATTGTTCTCATTGCCCTAGTTACTGTTTGTTCGTAGTTTACTTTTTCTTAGTTTGTCATTTTTGCCTGCTATTATTTGTAAAGCTAGATCTTCGCTGTTATATTCTTAGTTTGAGTGAAGCGTAGTTGTTTGTCTTGTTTTTATCGTGCCACTTTATAGATTAAATTTTGTTGTTTTATCTTTTGCAACCACGACTCTGATCCTTTCACTGTGTCTGCTTGCGTACGGAACGACCGAAACTGCCGTGGTTCCCTTCACCGACTTCGCGCCGGGGAGCTTGAACACGGCCCTGTAACAGCCTTCAACTTTTTCCGGATGGAAGAAATTTATCTTATAAGTTCTGGCTGGGGCGGCTCTAAGATCTGCTATCGTAAGCAGTTATGTATCTAACTCTCAGCCTAATGTGCCCCGCTCTTGCGCCTATAATGGACGCATCACGTGCTTTCGTTGTGCCCTGGTACTTGAAACTTAAGGCACAAGGGGTTCACAGACGAGAAGCACAATGCTCAACACCCGTTGGAAAATGAAGAACAAATGCGTAAACTCATCGTTGCACTACTTGCATGATACAGGAACGCATGCAGTTATTTGACTCGCTTTCCCTGGAGGCAAGGCCCGTCGAATACTATGACGCACTGTTGATTAGAGATAAGATGGATTCGACTCCCGAAGCATTCGACAAGCTCCCAGACGGCGTCCAGGGCCCATCATCCCTTACGCGCGTACTTGCTGACAGGCTCCCGGCACGACGGTGCTTCCCGCTACACAAGGCAACTGGCTCCGGGCGTTTCTATTATACTCAATCTCGAACCGATGGTTTGCTTTTGTTCGTCCATGTCACGAACGTCGACAATGTGGACACAGTGCTGCCGACATTGGTAATAGGCAAGTGACCCTTTCATCCACCGCATACATCCTTCGCGGTCAGCAGGGTCGCGTATGTAGCTGGGCATGCGCGGAAGTGGACAAGCGCAGCGTGGAGCTCCGCACTTGGCGATGAGGCAGCTGGACAGCGTCTTCGCGCCTCAGACGGGCGCATCGCAGTGTGAGACAGATGAGCCGGTCCCGGCAAAACGAGGTGCGGGTTCGTTTGGCGCGCAAACGGGGCGACTGCGTGCGCGCAGGTCGAGAGAAGCTAGCCATCCGTCACTGGGCGCAACAGCAAGGTCACATATCGTCGCCCCTCGGTGCACTCCAATTTCCGACTGCTGGTCATGGCAAAGAAAGGCATCGCGAACTCCGGCGACACCAGCAGTGCTGAACGAAGGGACGTGCCTCGTTCGTTCATCCAGCGCGCTGCAGTCAGTTATGGGCGTCTCCGGGTGGTCGAAGAACAAGCACAGCCTGCATGCCACACCTAACGCCGAATGGCACAAGATAAAGCCAGCAAAGGAGAGCGTTTATTTTCCAACTAGAGACTTCCAGCGCTGAAGACTATCAAAAATGCCGAATATGCGAGTTAATTAGCTGCATTTTTTTGTGATCTGTTTCCGCTCACTGCATGCAGGTCAAGTTGCATTACTAACGAATTTAGGCTACGATCACGGTCTCACAGAATCTCGCAGAATGCCTTAATTACCAGCCTTTCCAAGTAAACTAATTTAGCAGGTGGCTCAGCAGTTAAGGTGTCGTGGCTTAATTCGAGGACGCTAGTTCATTCTCCGGCCACAGCTGTTGCATTGATAGATAGGGGCCGGAAATGGAAAAGGATTCGAATACTCAGGTCTGTACAGGTGCGCATTCTGGAAGCCCAGCTGGTAAACTAGTTGTTGTTGTTGTTTTGTGGGGTTTTACGTCCCAAAACCAGTTCTGATTATGAGAGACGCCGTAGCGGAGGGCTCCGGAAATTTCGACCACCTGGGGTTCTTTAACGTGCACTGACATCGCACAGCACACGGGCCTCAACATTTCGCCTCCATCGAAATGCAGCCGCCACGGCCGGGATTCGATCCCGCGACCCTCGAGCTGGTAAACTAGTCCGGAATCCCCTACTACGGCGTGCTTCATAATCATATCGTGGTTTTGATACTTAAAATTCTAGAATATATTCAATTCATGCCCGAATGAAGACTCCCTCCATGACTACCGAAGATACTTAACGTCAGAGATGGCAGAATTGCGTCTAAAAATTAACTAATGTAAATTACTGGTTACTTTTGTAAAATTGTCCTTAATGTAATTGCATCACAAATTAGAGCTGGCCGAGAGTAATTACATTTCATTACTACTATTATTGAAAATTAATGAAATTATCTTAAAATACTCTAATAAAACTTCATCATTCATGGACTAACTCATATGCACTTTGTTTACAGCACACACATGCGGCTTTCTTGTGGGCTTGCCAATTGTTCTCGCAGTTTTGAGGTTTGATGCTCCGTTAACTTGTCTTTGTCATTGTTCTTTCTTTCTTTCTTTCTTTCTTTCTTTCTTTCTTTCTTTCTTTCTTTCTTTCTTGAGAAACTTTTAGGCTGTAGGAGAGGCAGCCCTGCCACATAGTAAAAAGTAAATGTGAAAGTAATGAATAGCTCTCGTGAAGTTACTCGCTTGAAGTAATTCATTACATTGCCAGCCCACAAATCCGCCTACCCACACAAGTATTTCATTATGGTACTCATTACGACAAAAATTAATTTCGTTGCTGTAATGACATTAATGCCAAGTTGGTTTAACGTTTACAAGGTTTAGGCCGAGCATACAGAATATGTACGCGCACGTGTGGCGCACCTCGTCTGGCTCTTTGGCGTCGTGGCTAAACGGAAATTTAAGAAGAAAGGAATTGAAATCACGACTTGAGACACCCGAAAATAAAGCAAGCGTGCTCATATACTGTAAGGTTCACAAGTCCTTTTCCATAAATGGCCAGTCTACAACTTAGGAATAATCCGCACGACATTTCCCCAATGCTGGTAGCAACGTATAATAAGATTCATCGAAGCACCTCTAAAATTACAGTTAAGATTAGCGCAGGTCAGCAACAACAGTTCCATGCTTGTGCCTTCTCCCAGTTTATACAGCGCATTCACCGTCATCATCATCAACTTCATATTCATGATCATGGGAGGACGATCACGCCTTCTCCTTGCAATCGCCAATGACCCTTATCTTGTGCCACAATTAGCAACTTGAATAACTTCCCCTATGCTTTACTCGGCTGGTTCATTAAGTTGTCTCTAAGGGATAAAACGAGCCCTTGGCCGACATACTTCTCTCTTTAGTTCGGCTTACTTACACATTCTTACACTTCAGGATGACAAGAAGAAATTAACAGGTCACCTGTGTGGCGTCTCCTATACCCCGTATATAACTTAATAGACAAGAACACTCAACGCTGACTCTCTTATATAACGAGGCCTAAATAGACAAGAACACTCAACGCTGACTCTCTTATATAACGAGGCCTCCCGAGATTTCCTTAGCTCACACCGAGTTGTGCCAAGTCGCCTAACCACGCTGACACTTTGTGTGTCCTCGACGAAGGAGTATATAGCCCGGCTTTACAAAACACTTTTATCACGCTATACGTCCATGGTGAAAAAGTGACTTCTTCGTGCGTGCACTCGTGCGATCTTTGCGTAATGACTCATAAATATGAAGCAATTTCGAGTGAGAAGAAAAGCCCATTGCCCAACACATCGTGAGTGACATAAACGCACACACTGAAGTGTTAGCGTGAACGCTTCTCTCAGAGGACATGCGGGCGTCGTGCTTGCTCGGCTACCGCGCCATTAAATCTCTCACGAAGCAAACAGGTGTAGAGCATCGCTTTTTAAAAATAATTTTGAGCCACTTTTAGAACAGGACAGCACGATGCCACGACGTGTTTCACAGGAAGTACCTTCGAGAGATGTTGGTACGAAAAATGCGGCCGGAGTGAGTACTTTCTCAAAGGCAGACATTTGCTGCACCAAATCCATGAACAAGATGTAAATAACAGGCCACGAATGTTGGGCCTTCGCTCTTATCTGAAAGTACCGTCGTGGGCAAGTGAGCACGTTCTTGCCTACTGGTGCTGTGGGTCGCCGCTGAGCTCCGCAGTAATTTTTTATCGCTTTCATCAACTGCCAATACTCGCCAGCCGCCCCCCTCCCTCCCGAGGCTTTCCAACACTGTACCGTAAATCAAGAGCAGGAACCCCGGCCGGAGCGACCGCCTTACCTCTCTCTCTCCCTCTCTCTTCCATTCCTTTCCTCGGCTATCCTCTTGTTCCGAGCTGCCACGCCATTTATACTGCACTTCGGACCGTATAGTTTCCAAGGGACTACCCGATAACCTCTCACCACAGAACATTTTATTCCATTCAATGCACGGTCGTTGAATTTGAGATAGTGACGAAGGCTTCAAGCAGGCTGAAATGGAGGTTCGTAGCTCGGAATTTTTTGTGGCCGTTCGCCTCTCATTGGCATGCAGGCTCTTACGGTGCGCACTACGACGCAACCGACCTGTCTCAGCGACTAATCACGCCATATATAGCAGCGCTCCAGACACCCCCGTTAGCACAAGTTCCTCACAACACCCATCTATAGCGATCGGTGTTCTCTCGAGGCTGTGTATGTAACATGTATTCGCACAGGCCACTTTCCACATTGTGCGAATGAAAACCCAGAGCTCTGTGCGTGTGTTTCGAGCGCCATCCATTTTACGGGCGATTGCATGCACGGGCGACAAACACATGTCGCTGTGGCCCTCTGACGCACTCTGAACGTGTAGATCGAAGCGGTAGCATAACTGACGGCATTATGGGCGCTAGCCTCGAATACAACTCGACGTTCGTGAGATGAAAACCGCAGGAATATACGGAAGCACCTTGTGAGCAGTAGGCGCTCAAAATGAGTCACTTATGGGTGATAATTTTTCAGTAGTGAGGACAAAAGTTCGTATGTCTCATGGGCCTTGGACCACGCAGTGCTAGAGGAACAAGAAAACGTGCGCCCCAGGTGCGGTGACATGGATCAATAAGATCGTTTACGTGCATTTCACGGAAGACGCAACTGGTTTATAATGGCGCTAGCTCCTCGTTACGTTTCTTGCTCGGCACCGCCAGATTCACCTCCGGATGGGGGTTGTTAGGAAACGAAAATTCTCGTAAAAATAAATGTCCTATAGAAAAGCATAGTCTAGAGCTGTACGAGGTAGGTGTTCATAATTTTAGTACGAACTGTAGTCAGTTAATCATAAGGGTAAGTAATGAATATTCAGTTGAGATAGGCACGCACTGCTTTGGATTTGCGGGCATGAGCCACAGGAAATAAATAAATAAATAAATAAATAAATAAATAAATAAATAAATAAATAACTTCATGTGTGCGTCATGCCCGCATTGGATATGAGGGTCTGAGCTAGTCTACCCAAGTGTTTTAGGGGCGAAGCTCCTTAAGGCGTGGGTCGTTCGTCCCTTGTAGTCGTAACCACCTCGTTCTAGGATTGCGCTCGATAGCTCGCGCGCCGGGAGGCTCGCGCTTGCCCTCGGTGCGTTCCTCCCGGCGCGCGAGCTCTCTCACTCTTCCATCTGCTGTCTTGTGTGAGAGAGACAGAAAGAGAGAGAGAGAGAGAGAGCGAAAGACTGTCCGTTTCTAACGATGATGATGGGTTTGTGCTAGCGCGTTACGGCGCGTGTAAGAAGCTGGTGTAAGACGCTGTGGCCTCTCCGCCTTATACTCTTTCAGCAGTCATGTGATGGCGTCGGCAAACGCGGTGCGCGTTCCGGCCTGTGTAAGGGGCTGCGTAAGACGCTGTGGCCTCTCCCCCCTTACTAGAGTGTACTGCATGTTTCTAACGCGTTTGTGCTAGCGTCCCCTTAAACGCGAGATCCCAGCGTTCGAATAGAGTGTTTCTCACGTCTTTACATGATGATCGACTGGGCGAATTACACGGAAGATTAACGGTTTACCGGTGATTCACTCCGGAGCTTCGCCCACTCATCATCATTCACCCCGTGGATATGCTGTGAATTTTTCTGCTGTGGCCATTAGGTTCAAGAAATGTGAGTGCAAAGTCCACGTAAAGTTAAACGCTACATAAAGTCCACGAAAATGCCGCGTGCTGGCGCCATTTCAGACACTCAACAACTCTGTCTTTTATTTATTTATTTATTTATTTATTTATTTATTTATTTATTTATTTATTTACCGCATTAAGTGGGGCAAGGACCCACGCTTTGCACGAAAATTCCATGCCACGATGTGCATGCTCATGGAGACAATAATGGGTGTTTAACGGCGAGGTCGAAACTATCAGTTATGCTTGAGTTATGCAACACATGTATAACAATAATTCAGTGAACTAGAGCAACAGATGGGCGCAATATCTCGTACATATCTGTAGGAATAATGATGTCTATACGCAGTGTACGAATGAGCAATGCCAGGGAGGCATATGTTGTGTAGTATAGCGTTCGCACTCATATTTCCCCTTCAGTGCAACAGGGCGAGTCGAGGTTATTGTTCTGACTTTGTGTTTATGTATTAGATTCTATAGGCCACGGACCCTTGTCTGAATATCTTGCTTACCGATCGGTGAGGTGGGAGGTGGGGAGGGGAAGCAGTTTCATGCATAATGGGTGGTTAGCTAACTTACAAATGACCTGTACACAGCGTACAAACTGTCCCATCTATCACGCACCACACTGTTCCTCACTGAAATTTACAGCGCTAAACCGTTATACGAGAACGGGACAAAAAGATGAGATGGACAGTCCGTCCTCGCATAGTTCCGCTTTGCCAAAGTCCTTGAATGCTTTGACGGACTCTGGCTTCGTATATTTCAGTTTGAATTATGGTGGGTTTTTAAATATTTTTTCGTTCTGGAGAATTCGTACTGAAATATGGATATTTCATGCTGAAATATATTTTAATATATTTCAGTATGAATTACCCAAAACGATGGTGTGCTTTTGGACTAACGTGCCCGTCCAAAACAACGCCTTTGAAGCGCTTTCTTTCTTTCTTTCTTTCTTTTCGTAAAGGCCACCAAATGCATGCTGTCTGAAGCCTAAATGAGAGTCTGCGAATATTTTTTGTTATTCACAGACATATAATCTGTTAAAAAAATCATTATTTATTTACCTTAATTGTCGTTAGAATCGTCAAGAAGTCATTAAGGAACTTCTAGAGCAACAGATGTAAAAATTAGATGCTTTAAGCACGGTGCAGACACCACGTGCTTGTTACGTGTACAACAAGGCGCATTACTCAGGCGCATTGCTCAAGCATTGCCGCCTGTTAGTTTCACTTGGTTCCGCGTCACGTAAGTTGGAGGAATGTGCTGCGTGTACCTCGCAGTCCTCAAAACATTCGAGCCATATATGTCTCACCGTCCAGCGGGCTGTCTCCGGCAGCGTACGAGGAGTCCTCCCCCGGAGAGTGGTCGGCTTCTTCCGACCTGCTGTCCACCTGCATCGCTTGGCAACGGTGCTCCTCGGTGGCCTCCGATTCGCCTGGGTCCTCGTCGGCTGCGCACGGTTGGGAAGTGGCACGTTGTTACAGGTCGGCATCCGTATTCGAACACGTGCGTTTATCTTAGGTGCTATACAGTCGGTCTGCATTAAGCATTCATTATATATATATATATATATATATATATATATATATATATATATATATATATATATATATATATATATATATATATAGAAGAAAGTAGAAGAAAGCAAAAGTTATGAGGTTATGGAATTCTTTGGTGTGTCGTTATTCTAGAAACAGCGATGCCAACGACTATGAACAATGAACGGCGCGCTCATTCCAGTTATTTACAGCCTGTGTTGTGATCGTTATCACATACAGCGTCACCTTCTCCAGAATAGGTAGAGAGCACTCGTGGAAGTCAAGATTCTTGGAACATGACCGCGTGCGTTGATGTTTCACTGAAGACTGAAAGTCGACATCTCTCTGCATGCGGCCGTCTGTATAGACTTGATTTGTTCTTGCAAGTGTGCAAGGTCCGAATTCTCTCTGTCTCTCTTCTGTTCTATCTTTCCTGTCACTCCTTTATTCCGTTTTATCATTGCAGGGTAGCAAATTGGACGAACGCCTGGTTAGCCTACCTGCCTTTCCTTGTCCTTTTTTTTTTCCTCTCTCTCTTTAACCAGCTGGCGTAGCTTAGAGGACAGGTTGTTGCGCTGCTAAGCACGAGGGCGTAGATTCGTTTCTCAGTTACGGCGGTCGCATTTCGATGGCGGCAAGCAAAATGCTAGAACACCCTGTGCACTTCGATTTAGGTGCACTTTAATGAACCCCAGATGGCCAAAGTTGGGAGTCCCGCACTGCATCGTACCTCATAATTATGCCATGGTTCTAGTACGCGAAATGCCAGAATTTCTGTTTATTTATTTATTTATTTATTTATTTATTTATTTATTTATTTATTTATTTATCACACGAAAAATGTGTCCCGTGGCTTATACAAGAAAACGGTAACATCTATCGCTCTTTTCGCTCTCTCTCTTTCTCTCTCACGCACACACACATGCGCACGCGTATTTGCCCGCAGGAACATTTTTTTCTTTTTTTCAGATAAACGAGAGGCAGCTATCGAAAATTAAGCGAACTGTCTGCTATAGCTCTGTCAGCCGTGCGCGATACTAACGTATACCAGCTGTGTGCTGCCTCTATAGTTTTGGTTAGTAAACCGTATACACGTACAGGCGTGCCCAAGTGCACACACGCTTCAGGCGGGCAGACAAACAGAAGTCGGCTTATACACGAGGCACCCAGTATGACATGTCGCGCTCAGGCAACGAGATGAAGAATGCGGGCGGCGGTCACTCCTCGAGGGCACCTGGCATCCCGAGAGTCGTGGTGTACGTCTTTGGCCGGATCTATCAGTATTTCCAATTTCCCGTGGGTGGGTTTTTCCAAGTCGAACCTCAAGGTATATATACGGCGAGAAAGAACAATCCGAAAGGCTCGCCGAGGGCCATTCCGCGAGCCAGTGCGGCATCGGAGCAATCGGTCTCGGCGATTCCGGGGCCCTTTCATTTTTGGCCGCACACTGGCGAGACGGGGTGTGTGCGCGCCCTTTGGGCCCCCGGGGGACCCGTGTGTGCCGCGGCGGCCAGCGGGGCAAGGCGGCTGTGGCCGCGTGTCCTTGCGTGCCTCGGATATGGCCGCGCGAATTTCCCTAGCGTGGCATTTTTAAGCGGCCTGCTCGGAAATGACCCCCGCGGCCTGCGCAGCGGCTCGGCCGGCCCCGGGGGCCCCGTTAGGCGGACCGAAGTAACGACCCCTGCGAGCCCGCGCGCACTGGCCCTACGGCCCCCTCGGGGTCTCAGCCTGGCACGGGCTCAATTGGCACCCAGCGTTGGTCGATAGGGGGGGGGGCCCCCGCGGGTAGGGCGCGCCGCCAGCGCATCATTTCTCGCAGGGCGCGCGCGCGCCATGCCACGGCGCGATTCCCCGACGCCTTTTAAATCTAATAAACGCCAGAGGAATCTGCGCGCGTCGGATGCACCGCTGCCGGGTCATTTCTCATTACCGCGGATCTCGTTAAAGTCGGCGTCCTCGCGCGCTGCCTGCCAACGGGAATCACCGACACGGGGCCACGGATGGTTGCACGTCACCGGACCTAAACAGACGAAGCGCTATATAGAGGCCATGCCGGCCAAGAAGACATAAACGCTGGCCGCGCGATCCCGAGACACTGGGATCCTCACCCTAAGAGCTCCGGTCACCATTGTGAACGAGTCGAGTGTACGTTCCTTTTGTTGCAGGGTGCTGCTCTAATAAGATGTCTTAGTGTCTCGGACCAACGTCTTGTATATACAGTGACGCCATATTGACGCCGCCATCATCGCTCAGTGTCGCGCAGAAAAGTATTGTCTTATTTCTGAAAGGTTCCTATTTTCATTTTTTTTATGTATATTCTGTGCATGTGTACGAGATTTTAGCGTGAACTCTAACTTCACGACACCACCCGGCATAGTATGACGTCATTCCCCGCCGGACGCAATATGGCGACATCTGTGAATAGGAACAAGCAACAAGACGAAACTGGAACACAAGCATGCCTAAATCCCTATTTGATGACAAGTTATGAATAAAATAGTAACACAGGAATGCAGAATACAAAATCACAAGAGGAGCTGTGTAAGAGCTCAGTAAGAGCGAGGATTAATGGGAGGTATAATCGACATAGCCCGTTGCAAAAATGCATGCTGTGGTGCGACGTGGGACACTAAAGAGAACCAACAAATCAATTTATACTGATAAATTATTTGTTGAGAACTTCATTGTAGTTAATTTCATCGTCATGAGTTTATTAACAATAGATGAACTAAAGGTCAGATATTTTTATTAAAATGTAAGCATGACGTCAGGAATTTCAGGGTGTTTTCTGCATGGAAGAAGAAGAAGAAGAAGAAGAAGAAGAAGAAGAAGGAAAAAAAAAAAAGTCTAGGAAGCGGCGCTACTCGCCTCGCAAGCCAACCAGCTCAAGTTTCTCCGCCGGCCCCGGCGCTCGTTCCTCCCCTGGCGGAAAGAATTCGCCCTCTCCGGGTGTAACTCTCCGCCGGTTCCCTCCAGGTGCTGGTAAGTAGCGTTCGCGGTGAGCTCGTGCTTCACGCGAAACTAAGGTCCCTGTACAGGTCCCCGTAAGGTCCCTGTAAAATACAGGGACCTCACGCGAAACGTCTCTTGTGCATACATGTAAATAGCTCCCCTCTATTCTCTATCTCTCTACCTGTCCTTATCCTTTACTCTTCTTTCCTTCCTCATTTACTGCAGACCACCGTTCAGGCGTCAGCTGCAAACGCGAAGGGCGCGATGCCACTAGTGAGATTCTACGGAGTCTCAACAAAATAGCATAAAAAAAAAGCAGGCGGGCATGCGTTTCCTGGCTTCTAACCTGAAGAAACTGAACTTTCGCTGCACGCGATAGCAGTGAACGGAGTTCACGAGCGCCGAGAAATCGGATATGTGCCCATTTATACACTGAGTATGCCATAAGTTCATTCCTGCGTCCCACAGCCGCCGTCAATCGAGTTATTGGGAGATAAGCTCCGGCGACTTGGTCGCGGCGGCAGTGGTGAAGCAGAAATCATTTTCAATTAGTGCTTTCAACTCTCGTCTGTTGACTACATTTAGCAAATTACGAAGCTATTCATGCTGCTGCTGCTATTCAAAATTGTTGGGGACGCACAAGATAAACTTTTGTACACCATATGTGTGCTGAGCAGTGATATATTTTGAAAATTTCTGTTAAGTGCCCATGGAAGTGCGTGGTCGCCAAGACAAAGAACCGATTTGAAGCAGGTATTTTGTGGTAAACTGAAAAAAAGAAAAAGAGACTGTAGTCAACGTCCATCCGCGCGTTATTCGCTATGAGTTTAAAAAGTATTTTGCTGATACTCGTTGCTCCGTGAGAATTTCGTCCGCGAGTACGTGGTGCGGTCGTTGGATTTGCGCGAATGCGGTCGTTGAACTAGAGTCAGGATATTACGTGAGCGAAGCAAGAGACTCCCTTCTTGCTGCTCATAAGTATCGCAGCTATACATTGTTGAGACCCATGTTAAAGTGGGCGTGTAAAAATAAAGTAACCTTGTCCTGCCCGCACCGCTGAAGGCAAAACGGGACACAGTTCACTGTACTATACTTTTGTCAAACTAAATTAACGATGGCATATTGCACCTTTTGCCTTGGTGCAGATGAAAAACAAAGCCGAGAATTAAGCCGTGCAGCGGAGTAACTAGGAATTTTTGCAGAGGATAAAAATACGTTTGCCACATTTCAACCACGAAATTAGCCGTTAATCGCTCTATCTGCGAACCAAACGTCCACGCAGGCGCACATACACAAAGCGTGGCACAAAATGTGCGCGAACACGTGCAGTGCAATGGGCAATCGAGGTGCGGGAACTGGTTCGAGGGATGTCCTCCTCTTCGTTGAAATTTCGCTCCCCATTCCACGCTCATGCCTGCGAGTGCTGACCGTTTCGCGTGCTGAAAAGCCTGCTCGCACAGCACAACGAAACGGGAACGGACCGCCGCGATACTTAGCGGCATACACCCGAGTTTTGCGCTGCAGCATCCCGCGCGGCGGTGTGGTGCCTTTCGTCGCCTCTCGTGCAGGATTAGGTTCACATTGTTGCCGGATGGCTCGATGTCGTTTGAGCGCGGTAACTTTTACAGTCTTGCCTGACCAAACATGAATATACCGCTTTACGTGACCTGGGCCGCTCCGCCGTGATTCTTTCCCTAAATATTTACGACTTGGCATGTTGTGTCTGCGGACCTTAGAAGACTATATACGTTATTGTAACTGATTACGAACAGCGTATGCCTATCGTAGAGGCCGGCAAAATCTAAAACATCACGGCGAGTAGGTGCGAGAAGATCAATGTCGGGTCACCATTTTTATTCTCACGCGCTGTGTCACCTACTAAGCGTTTTCTCGTGGCAATATTGGTGGTGTTGGTACAGTGAAAGGATGACTTACAAGAAACGTCGCTTTTCTCTGTAGTGTCTCTTTAAAACAAAGAGAAATGCAAGGAGTGGCAGAGCGTAATACTCATTTTAAAAAACTGCATACTGCACAAAGAATCGTGAGTTCTTATATGAACAGACAAACACGATCGATTGTCCTTCACTCGATGATTGCAGCTATTGACAAATGAAATAAAGAAGAAGAAGAAGAAGAAGAAGAAGAAGAAGAAGAAGAAGAAGAAGAAGAAGAAGAAGAAGAACAACAACAACAACAACAACAACAACAACAACAACAACAACAACAACAACAACAACAAGCAAGATGAGATCTTTGATTTTCTCGTACGCCCATTTCCAACAAATCATCTGTTTGGGCGCTCTGTTTGGGCGCTGTGTATTTAACGAGAATATCCGACCGTTACGACACCAGACCACTAGGCTTTCTTTTTGCTTGTCTTGTAATATAACAAGCAGCACTGCGAGACAATATTATACACTCCGTAAGAACTAATCGGTGTTCATATTTGTTAAAGGATGCGATAAAGAATATGCAACCTTTATTCCGGTTTTTATATACTGCCCATGGAGATCGTATACTAAATGGCACTTAAACTTTGCTCTTTTTTTTTTTTTAAGAATCTGGACACTGTCTGATGAAAACAAGAAACACTTAGCAAGATCGCTTTCTGCCATTAAGGCGCTCGATGTTGAAATTTCTGTCATGCATTACCGGTCGTTTATGCCCTCTTATGAGGGCACAAGAGTTGCGCGCACACGTTTACAGCACATCAGTTTTGAGCGCCAAACACGTCTGCTATGACGCAAAGTTGAAATTCCTTCGCCAAGTCGGTGAGCGTAATGGACGAACGGGGAAATAAAATAAAGACAAACAAAGGATTTTACCAAAATGTAGCGAACTTGGGCGCTCTCGTCTTTCGCGAAGCTGGATCGGCCGTAAAATCGAAGCGCCTCAGCCATCGTTCTACATCTATACATTTCCCCTAAAAATTGTGACCATGTATTTTCCTTTGTAAACGCGATTCTGAGCGAATCCCTACACGTGCTCAAGTTGAGTCTGTTAAGCAAATTATAGCTGAGTACGTAAACTATGATTAATCGCTTGCAATTCACGCTCAAATTTTGATAATTACAGTACATTGGTATTGTTCAAAACTTGCGCTTGTTTCGAAAAAAGATACCCGCCGCAGTGGCCTATACGGCACTTAACTGCCCGAAGGTCGCGGGTTCGAATCCCGGCCGCGTTGGCCGCATTTTGATGGGGGCGAAAAGTTAGAGGCCCGAGTACCGTGCGATGTCAGTGCACGTTAAAGAACCCCAGGTGGTCGAAATTTTCGGAGCCCTCCACTATGGTGTGCCCTCATAATCATATCGTGGTTTCGGGACGTTAAACCCCCAGATATTATTATTGCTTCGAGAAAATCATGTAGAATGACAGAGAAGGAATTGCAGGTTAAAAAAGTTCCCGAAGACCCCCCGAATTGCGGAAATCTGTGTCATGCGAACCAAACAGCGAGCGTTGCATCGTCTACGTTATTGGATATTTCTGTGCATGTCCTGGGAGTGTTATTCAGCGCTACTCGTAACCTAGGCGGCGAGTGTGGAACACTCTTTTTTTTTTTTTTTTGCCGGAATGCGTAACTTAAATAGTACGTGATCTTATTACGGCATGGCTGCTGACACGAATATACCCTCGCATGCTATCTGAAGGCACTAAGTCTGCCGGAACGAGACCCACACTATGAAATAACGAAAGGGGTGTGAAATAACGAAAGGATATGTGTGTTCGAGTGATATGTGAAATATGTGTTTTAGTTCGCCCTTGAGTGATAGGCTGTATAAAATTCAAACACCTGTGGCACATACCCGTACAGGCAAGGCCAAGCACTGCGAGTATGAGCCACACGTGATTACGGTATCGTGTGACGTACACGACAAGTATATCATATTAGTCATGTAAAGAACAATAATTCGCGTTCGTCATACACATGTTCCCCAGCATACAAATTTTGGTGTATTCCGGGTGAACGGGACGACCAGAAGAGCACCCAGAGGTAGGCGGATAGATAGATAGATAGATAGATAGATAGATAGATAGATAGATAGATAGATAGATAGATAGATAGATAGATAGATAGATAGATAGATAGATAGATAGATAGATCCAGATGACCTAAGTTTGCCAAGAAATGGTTCACATTTGAAAGAACAGAGCAAGTGCGAATGTGCTGCAACTTGGCGCTCGTGCCGGCACGCGTTGCCGCTTCCATGCACTCGCTGCCTACATTTTGAGACGAATGGGGAACCTTTCTGACAGAAGCCAACGGCTGCTATCGCAGACGCTAGCGTTGCTCACTATTAGTGTTCAGCTAAGTTCAATTCATATGTAACACGAGCTTGCGTTCTCATAGTCGCATGATAGGAAAATTTGCCATCCACCAGAGGCAAAACATCCACCTTGAACTGTAGATCGAGGTGCCCTCGTTTCGCGCATCACAGCTACTACATAGGTCACAAAAGCGCTGGTGTTGACTGAGAACTGATATACGTCGGTGACATAAGCAATGAATCTTCTCTTCGTCTCTCATGCGTACTTTCTCTCCCCCTTCCCCTTCCCCAGTACGGAGCAGCAAATCAGGAGCAGTCATTGCTAACCTCCAGACGCTATTAACTTATACATTGAAGATGCGTTTAGGTTCACGTATCAACATCTGTCGAACACTCTACACACGGAAACGGTTTCTCTGTTCAACTGAAATAACCGAAAGGCAAGCAAATCGCTGTTAAATGAGTGAATCGACCTCCAGCTATGAACTCCTTTAACTGCAATTAGCATTCCCGCTATCATGTTTCCTTCAGCATTTCAGCTTCACACGAACGGAAACATTCTCTTTTTTTTTCTTATACCTCTTTCTTTCGTGAATGTACGATGCCCTATCCCGTGAAACCAATAATCTCCAAGCTCGCGCGTGTGCTCGCGTTCGCATACGAGGCATTATATTATTACGAGCCTCGCCTGAGTCGAAGGATATCTTCAGTCTGATAAAACAAGATGTGCTAGTTTTTCGTGGAGTCTACACAAGGAGCGCCTGTTGACCGTCCCGAACAGTGCATCAACGGGCAACTGTTGAAATGAATAGCCATGATGGCAAACCAGTTCTGCCGAATTCCGCAAGGTGGCGTAGCAATTAGGAAAAGGAAAATTAGCATCCACCTGTGTGCAAGTTTGTGCTACAAACGGGTCGATGCTTGTTGAGTGAAAGCTCTGCACTACAAACGGGCGAGTGCTAATTTTTCGTTTCCTAATCAACTGTGATGCCAGTTAGCATTAGACTCTGTCAGCTACGATGAAAAAAAAAATTATAAAATGCAACTCGCAATGCAGCTCCATTACGGTTTTCGCTGCTCCTGTTGAATAAGAATACTAAGAAGGCATGTGAGAAGGACGCGAAAAAGAGAGGGAAAAAAAAAAGAGGAAGTTGAAAAGCGGAATATATCACATAGCTGAATCTAGTGCGTATACATATACCTCAGGTATGCAATCTTTGCTATGGATCAATGCAAAAATATATAGATAAGGCATAAAATTTTTGCAGTGGTCTAGACTCTTTGCTAACGAAATTACGAAGACGGGGCCCAACTCTAATATGTCAGGACCTTGTCAAGCCTCGACGGCAGTATACTCACAAATGGATGAGAATGAATGTTTAACGCGTTTAAATGAGTAAAGAGGAAGCGAGAGTCATCAAGTAAATATAAGCAAAGGAACATTGCCAACATTAAACGAAATGTATATATGGAGCCTTCGTTCGGTATGAATATGAATGCAAGCTTCCCATTTCCTACTTAACTGTGTGTTAACATGGAAACAAATTGAAAGGACTCTGGGTTACTTTTTCCGTATGACCAGCGCCTGATGACCTTGTTCTAATGGGTCCGTGAAAGAACAATGCTTTAAAGTTTCCCTTTCAAACGCAGGTCGAGCGTTCGAGTTGATTCTCAATATAGTGCCCTCTAAGTATTTAAAGTGAAAGAATGCCAAGTGCACACGAAGCTATATAATTATGACTTTTTAAACTATTAAGAAAGTTTCGGTTCATATATTCAGTGAAGTGTGCCAGTAAGAAACTGTGTGCACTCATCAGTTACGAACGGCTGACGTTGTAACAGCTGTGGGTTATATCCCCACAGCTGCTACAATGTCTGAACAGTATCGTTCTTTTTATTACGTACATACATTCTTCTTTTACTGTATACACGCAAAGCAAGACACATCAATAGCTGATTTGCTACTAACTCTTACCCCTCCTCGCTTTTGGCATTGATATGAGTGGTTGCCTATGGATTATATACTCCCTCCGAATTGTATTATGACACGGACATGCGTAGAAACTACAAAAAAAGAAAGAAAGAAAGAAAGACGAAAACAATCAACTAGAAAGAAAAATCATGTTATCTGAAAGGAGACCTTGACGACGCCCACACGGAGGGGAACACGAAAAGTTCAATTTTCACACGCGGACAACACAATTTACACAGTCGCCGAGTGACAATTTCAAATGTCAAAACTTTTTCTCACCTCCGGCTTACAACGGCGTTATAATGAGCCCTGCCGTCTTTTGGCAGCGACGTCTCGACAAGGAGGGGTAGCCCCAATCCCCCTCCCCCCCCCCCCCCCCCCCACTTCCGAAATATTTCCGTTTATACTTTTTGTGTTTATTATATTACTGTCGCCTTCCGAACTCGGCGGCGTGCTTCTTTTCATGACATATTGGGGCCGTGAGTCGGAAACGTGCGCGCACTATCCACGACGGGTGGCAGCAAAGCGCCCGCCAGGGGACAAGGGGATAAAGGTCTTGTGCTCGCGTAACTCGGCTCCCGGCGCGAGGAGGTACACATACGTCGGCGCATAAATAATAACTGACCGAAGAATTCAAAGCCAGAAGTGGACGCTTCCTTCTCAATACTCGGACAGCACCGAGCTATAAATAATAACCGGGGGATGCATATTCACGACCACCGCGGCGGCGCTTTTCTCCATACGCGGGGAGCTCATTGTGAGGGAACCCGAGGCACCCTGGGCTTGCTGGACGCGGGCGTACACAGGGCCCGGCGGAGGCCCTCTCGCTTCCGAGGCGCGACTACGGATGTGGTTGTCGCTGGCGCGTAGGGACACTGTCGCAGAGCCGGACCCGGCGCCTGTCCTTCTTTTGTGGCCAGTAAAAGAGAACGGTGGCAGAACGGGGCATGTGGCCGCGCAAAAGGCCGAGGGGGGGGGGGGGGGTGAAGCAGAGTGGGGGCAGGGGGATGTGTGTTTCGCAACGCGCCGTACCCTCAAAAGGCGACAGTCGGCTCGCTGAGTGCACGCCTTCTTCACGCCGACTCTGCACCTTGTACGAAAGGTGCGCGATCGGACATCGCCGGACCGTGGGCAGGCGGGGCGGGACAGACAGACAGTCGGCACCACGAAACGAAGTCGGATTCAAGCCGGGGCGCTCGTGTTCTGAATGGAGCGGTGCTCACTTTAAGGTCACCGGGTCTCCCCGTGTAAAAGCGGAAGGCGCAGGTGAAAGTTGGCCCAATACGACGACGTCGAACTAAGGAAGAAGAGGTAGAAAGTGGGGGAAGCAGGCGACAATCTGACCCACAGTCGTACACCGCTCCCACAGGAGCGTGCAGGGGTGCGCGGGAGAAAGCGGCGCTCGGAAGTGCGACGGCTTCTTCTTCCCCAAGTGGTTGGTATCCCCGGGCGGAAGGCGCCCAGCAGAGCGCCTTCCCACTTCCTGCGCACGCTTCTTTCTGCCGGGAACCATTGTGCGACCGCAGAGAAGTGTCGGAATTGTTGACAAGCCCGGCGGGCGGCTGAGGAAGCGACACCTCTTGCATCTGCAGTTCCGGTTACAGTGCGACGAACACATTTGTACATTGCCGATCCCCGCGCCTTGTCGATTCACTCCCGTGAAAAGTGAAAACGAGAAAAAACAAAAAACCAATGGCGGTGTTTTTTTTCTTTCTCTCTCTCTCTCTCTCACTTTCATCGTCAACCACGCGGCGCTCAGGAAAAAAAAAAAAAAAAAAACGTAGCACAGCTCAATTTTGCTTCTCTCTGCGGCGCTCGCGGCTTTATTTCGCGCTCTCGGGCTGCGTTTAATGTAATCTGATACACGAACGGCGAACACAATATGTGCGCTTGAGAGTGAATAGCGCGAGTGTTGTTTTTTTCTTTTCTGTTTCTTCGTGCTTTCTCGCAACCGATCTGTGACATCACGGTGGGCGTACATTGGGGAGATGTCAGATTGTAGGAGGAAGTGCCGGGAGTCGCCAATACACTTCCGCGCCGAGTTGTTATCGAAAGTGTTTTCTTTTTATTGTATTTTGTACGTGAAATAAGAACTGTGATGGGAGAAGAACGATTAATTTGGTCGATCAGCGCTGTCAAGAACAAGATCATTGTGCGTACATCCGACGGATCTCGCGTGGGGCGGGTATATACGAAACGAATGCAAGTTGTAGATATCGTATACTTATAAACGCCAGTTCTGATCTGGGTGGTGGCGTACACGACAGTACGGGTAGATTTGCAGTTTCATGAAGGCTGTTTTACTGGCGGCGTTTATTACATTTCGTTGGGGAATTGAAGCTATTCTGCGACACATTGGTCTTGATAGCCGACTGTTCATTATGCCGTTTTCGTAGGAAAATGAAGTCACTCTATGACACAATGGCGTTAATAGCCGACTGTTTATTATTTCGCTGTCGCAAACAAACGGTGTGCGATGAATATGCGTATAGAAGCGATATCTGTCAGACACGCTGTAGAACTGTTGCTGTACGAGATCCAATTCTGCAGATATACCTGCGTCAGGACATGGTACTAGCGAAGATGGCTGGCCAATTGCAGATATTATTACGTCAGAAAAGCTTTTTGATTCGCTTCCCGAAGCGTGAGAAAGCTTGTCGCATAGCGGCGCTTTCAAGCTCCTGTTGTTTACGCTTCGTGTAGATGGCTACCTTCCACCACTGTTGTGCACGTTCCTCCTAAACAGGAACGAAAACTCGTTCTTCCTTCCTTCCTAATTTTTTTACAGTTCCTGTGACAAGTTCCTTTAATGAGAAGGGAGCGCGTTACAGTTACAATTGGAACATTGGAACGCGTCGTTACATTAAAGGTACACTTGATTTTCAAAATAGAAGATATAGTGTCGGATAATACTGGGGCGAAATAAAGAGAGCACTCGAAAACCCATATTCAAGTATGTATATTGCGAGAATTTGAGTATAACCGGCGGCAGATGATCTGGAGATGCAAAATACCGACGAAACGTTCCTAGACCAGAGTACATTTTCAGGGAGCACCGAGCATACTTCAGACATGTATGCTACAACCTTGGCGCCAGTCTATTATAAGTGTAACACCTATGGAACTTTCCCCTTCAGTCGTCAAACACGTAGTCTTCGAATACTGTACTTCAGGTGTGCAAATTGGAATTAGGTTACTTACATGCACCAATGCATGCGAGTAACCAAAGTGAATCTGTCACTGGAGGCTAGAAATACACATTGTATTTACATTAGCGTATATAACAGCTTGCCCTTGACCCACAACATTACGACATTAAATACCGTTACAAGCATCACCGATATGTCATCAGCATTTCCGAGCCTAAGCTTTCTCGCTCAAAATTCGTAGCCATTTTAGCGTTTTAATAGCCTAATTGGCAGTTCCCCATATATATTGATTTTACTTGGTTCTCATAATTTTGAAGCATTTGGGTGCTCTTCTTTTGCTGTTATTTATGGCGGCGCTCGATGTATGTCGTTGCGAAGAATTTGAACTACATTGCTATCTGCTGAGTTGAACGTGGATCTATCTTCTTTTTTATCCTTGGCACATTGGGAATAAGCATTAATTGTCTGTAGTTTGTATAGCACACCCACCTTCATTTAATGGCGAAGTGCCATTGTGGTGTAGGCACATAAATAAATAAATAAATAAATAAATAAATAAATAAATAAATAATAAATAAATAAATAAATAAATCTCCTCACATGCACAGTTTCGTGGAACGGCAACCAAAAATGACGCATCGCACACAAGAGTGGTTGACAAGATCGTTATCTGCAAATGAGGCTGTCCAGTGAAGTGTACGATGTTCGGTGCGATAGAATTCGGTGCGTATAAATGAGAGAGAGAGAGAAGGGAGTGAGAGAGGGGGGAGGAAGGAAGAGGGAGAGAACTTTATTAAATAAATAGATTCGGCGATTTGGCTTGGCTTGGGCCACAAGTACCTAGCCTATAGGTGACGGTATCGAGTCCTTGGACACGGGCTGCTGCTTCGGCGTGCCGGACGGCCCAGAGTTGATCGGCGATGTTGTGGCTGAGCAGGACCGCCTCCAATCGCGCCCCGCGGTCAGAGACCGCCATATGCCTATACCCCATTTGTGGGGGACTCCTGCTGTGCGCTACCTGTGCATGCCTATAGGCTAGCATATGTGTTGCAGCGCCGCTCTGGCTCCGAAGGCTATAGTTTTTGAATAGAAACGGACTGGGCATCGTCGAACATAATTAACGAGGTTCAGGTTAAAACGATGTTAACGTAACTCAGGATCGAACACAGGTCAAATATTTGACTGAACAAAAGTATATGCCACGTTTCAACCTACACCGGCACTCATTACAACAGCATCCACCACGGAGAAATAAGTATCCACATACCACACGGGGCAAGTGACTTTGGACGATTTGCGAATGTCAGATGAAAATTCTCTACGGTGTGTCTAGACTTAAGAATGATTTTTCTTTGCTGTTCAAGTGGCTAAGACAGAACAAAACAAAATGTTATCTCTCCCCACGTCGTCGGTCTCGACCGTCGCGTTGCCCTGCGCCCCGGCAGACGCGTGTAACACCCTCTGTAGTGTAACAGCCGCGGCTCGCTTGCTTTTCCGAGCGGTCTCCCGCGTAAAGCATGCCAGTGCAGCCGAGGTCTACAGAAGTCGTAACCGCATTCTCAGACTCCATTGCGGCGATAGTAAAGCGCTCGTCGGCAGTGTTTTTGTTCAAAGGGAGCCATGGTGGCGGAATTTGAAAGGACGAAAGGAATTCCGCTTTTGCATGCGTACAGCTGACAACCGCAAAATGTTTCTCCATTGGCCGTAGTAAACAGCCGCCGCGAAGGAGTTACGGGGCACCCTCATGTGGTGTGGCCGCAATGACAAAAGGGAAGCGTAGCCCTTGTCGAAGTTTCGAAAGCACAGCAAGAAAAGGAATAGTGTGTTGCGTGTGTTTTTCTTTGAAGTCAGCGAGACCAGCGGCAGGAAACCGGTAAACAGAGGGCCGACGGGCTGCTGCCCTGCCTAACCGCCCTGTGCGATGTGCTGCGTAAGTACCGTCAGTTCAGTACAGTGTAGTGAAACGTTTACACAAGCAACGTCGTTCCCTTTGCCGTTCCTTCGTAAATATAACGTGCTATACCGTTACAGTTCTGCCAACACTTAAAGGAACGATGGCGCTCGTCCGTTCCTTCCCAGGGGAACTAGTTCCAGGAACGACGTTCCTTACATGACTGCCTTCAATCACGCCTTTTACATATCTGACCACCACTGTCAAGGGACACCAATCTGATTTTTCTCGCATTTCTTGTATGGAGGAGAGCTGTGCTGGGTCTGCGAAACACGTTTAGTGCTTTTTTTTTTTTTTGTAGTCTGGGAGGTTAACTTAATTTTAGCATTTAAATGTAGATAGAAGTAGAGGTCTGTCAGTGTACATTAAATTACCATGTGCTCTTAATGCTTGCAAAACCACAAACTATAGAACAAAGAGTTCGGTATGTAGCATATTGTTACGCAACAGTGACAGAGAGGAAAGAGGACGAAGTGCCCTTGTGTGGAGCAGCCCGGTGTCGGCACGACGACTCTTCTCCTGCGGACAACTCGATACCTGTTCTCGTACTTTCGCGGTCATCGAAGAGGCCGTCTTACCGGCACGTTCCTTATCCCGTGTTCGAGTTGCTGCCTGTGGAGTCGACACCGGCGACTCTGATGCTGCTGTGGAGCCTGTGCCTTCGATCGTTGTGAAGAAAAGTGTACTCGTCCCTCGGCACGTCACCTCTGTGACCTGCCGAACAACTACTCTGTAGTTGTCAAATTTCGCCTCCCGGTCGGTTGTGCAACCCAGCACCTCCACCAGAATTATTACGATGGGGGTGTATTTGGCTAGACGCACATGCAAACAAAGCCAGACACAAGCAGAGATTTCATTCCAGAACGCCATAACTGTTTCCAGGGGCCCCCAAGTGACACCCGCCATAGGTTAAGAAAACGGCGTGTCACTTGGGGCCAGCAAGAGCAGCGTTTGTACCGCGTATACGGTGCTCTATAGCTGTAGGTTCGATCTCGCCAGCGGCAGCCAATGAGGGCGGAGTGAAAAAAGAAATGCTTGCGTAAATAGATTTAGGCGCATGTTAAGGAAACCCTGGCGGTCCAAATATATTTGGAGTCCCGTACTGAATGCAGCGTCATTCATGGGCCCTCGCGTTTCTTGCTTTTTTTCCAGGGGTGCACGTAAAGAAGGCCTCATAGATCATAATTCCCGCCATATACTGGTGTTATACCACCGCGTCAGTTACATCGCATAGTGCGCCTGGTATACAGCAACACGTACATACAGACTTGGCAGTAATGAAGTTAGAGTAACTGAATTACTTTTTTTCAGAAATGGCACAACCTAATGAGTCCAACAGACAGTGAGGCCCAGGAAGGCGTAAGAGAAATTGTTTATAGTTTCTAGCCGCAGTGTAGTAATTATGCACAAATGGAAAGGAATTACAGTGCACGAAAACACACACACACACACACACACACACACACACACACACACACACTTGCCGTCGGTAGAGACCGAACCTACGACCTTTGGATGATGCGTCCGATGCTCTACCAACTGAGCTACAACGGCGGTCGTTATGAATTACTTCGAGAGAGTGATTTCAAGAAAATTATGCGTTACTTTCCCGATAACTATTGTCTAAAACATAGAATGCCCGCTTGCCTTATGACATAAAAAAATGGCCAGAAAATTAAAGAAAATTGATAGACAAGTTAATCAGAGATCAAAACCTCAAGCATGGCAATGAGGCAGGTCCACGGAAAAGCAGCGTATCCGAGCTTGAAGACTTGAATAAATCTGCTGAAAGACCACGGCTCTAGGGCCCTCGAAACTCCAGACAAGGGCGGTATACAACGGCTCCATGTTTTGATAACTGTCGGACAGCTCATAAAGAGGCTGTAAAGGTTCTGTATCCACCTCTCCCCTCCCCAGGAAAAAAAAAAAAAGGAGGAATGTAGAACAGACGACGACAGGTTTTTACTTTGGTCCCAGGTCCTCCCGCCACCCAACTATCTTATAATAAAGCAAGGTTAAGCAAGCGTCGAAACAGTTTAGACAAACTCGTCGTCAAAGCAGGGACAAGTTTCACGACGGTTTATTGGCAGTTTAAAAGTACGTGTGCCATAAGTGAAGCGTACATGAATTACTGCTGCATGATAAACATTTGTTAAAGTAATTCCGAAGTAAGGTTATTACTCTGCAAAAGTGATAGTAACGTAATGTCACTAGTTTCGGCCAGCTGTAATTTGTAACATAATTTAATTAGTTTTGAAAAGTAATTTTGACATACATACATACATACATACATACATACATACATACATACATACATACATACATACATACATACATACATACATACATACATACATACATACATACATGCCCCGTCACTACCGACACTCGGCTGCTGATCCGAAGGTCTCGCGGGATGGGCAAAATTGGGCCAAATGATCCGAAGACGTATTGAGCGAAATCGGGGTTAAAACGCACGTGTTTGGAGGGGCAGCCGGACACTGGTTCGTACGTCACAAGTAGTGTTCGTTCAGCTGCGTGCGACTTCAGTGGATACTTAGCAACGTTAGAAGGCGCAGCTGATGGTAATTTTGCAATAAATACAAACGCGTTAAAATGTAAACCATTGTTGCACAACTGGTTCAGCATCACTTGCATGTCGATCAATTAGATTTTGTCTTATTATTCGAGGAAGCAAGAACACTGTACACTCCTCTCCCCACCACCTACTACCAAAAAGAAAGAAAGAAAGAAGAAAGAAAGAAGAAAGAAAGAAAGAAAGAAAGAAAGAAAGAAAGAAAGAAAGAAAGAAAGAAAGAAAGAAAGAAAGCGAATGATTTTATGGAACAGCACGATGATACAAGTGGACATTTCACAATTAAACACAGGGAGTGATCTGACCCCGTCAGACGCGAACTATGTTGAAGTGTATAGTAGCCTAATGTGTCGAATCTTTGCACCTTACCTCCGCGGCTCTCGAGACTCTATTGAAAGAAAAAGTAGGCGTTGTTAATGTACTGGCATGCGCATTTTTACTTTATTCTGACGCATGCCATGTTCTCTTTTCTTATAGAAAGAATGAGTGCTCGTACTAGTAATACGTGTGAAATTTGTTATTTGTTGTATTCATTACGAGCCAAGAAAAGTCATAGTTTCGATGTTGCTTCCGGAACGCACCACGTCTAACGACTCTTCAAATTTGGTACATCAATCCTTCAGCATAGTGATCATGTGCAAGAATATGCAGCGCACTGAAGCAAGATGAAGTTGCAATGAACTTGAAGAAGGTGCAACTCATGCAGAGCTCGGTGTATCTTGCTCTTGCTTGTACTGGAGATAACAAGTTGCGTCCGCAAACGTTGCATCACTTCGCCTCCGCAAATGTGGACACTGCACCTAAAAGGGTTACGAAGATGCTAACGTCTGCAACCGGTATATGTTCTAGGGATCCATGGTGGATGCCGTAGGGGGAGGGGGAGTGAAAGATAAAAGACATGGGTGTAAGGAGAGGTCACCTTTGCATATGAGTGCCCATGCCCAATACCCACGATAGTGAGGTCGGCGTATCTATCTCCCCACTAGAATGAATTGGTGGGCGCCTGACGGCACTGCGTACGTGCGCATCGGAGGGGAGAGCTCTGCCACCGCTGCGGTGCAATCCAGCAGCCAAGCACATGTCGCTTCATAATCTCTCGCGTGTTTGTGGTGGCAGTTTTCACAAAGGTTGTCGCCCTATTCTGGCGAAATCGCAATAACTCTTCGTAATTGGACAGGGAATTTCCTTGAAACTTTGACTCCTAAGGAAAAAAAAAAGAAAAAAAAAGGACTAAGAACAACCGAAATGCCTCAAGCGGCTTCTATGGACAAGGCACAGTGCAGCACACAAGTTATTGAGTCAATTATTCAAACTCATGTCTTCTCTCTCCCTCTTTTCCTTCGTTTTGCCCTCCACAGGCGTAAACTGGACAATGTCTGTTTAACTTAACCGTCTTCCTCCTCTCCTCTCTCTCTCTCACACACACACACACACGCACACTCTCTCTCGCTCTCTCTCTATGACTATTTTGAGCGGGTACAAGAAAAGAACCGAGCGTGGAGAGAGAGAGAGAGAGAGAGAGAGAGAGAAAACAATTAAGATCATTGTATAGTCCTTGTGTGGTGCCTTTAGTCCAGAGCCTCAATGGCTGCTGCCACGTCCCACGCCCGGCGGAGCAGCGCTCGCTGACCACTCGTACCTCCGTCAAGCACCTTGGCCTCCCCGTCTTGCAAGGTTGGGATAGGTGAGAAAATGAGAGAGTACCCGGCCGGGGGATGCTGGCTTTCCAGCATTACGTGAAATTACGTTGGAATCACTCCGCAGCCAGGGCACCTGTTAGGACACGAAGCTGGATAGATGATCTGAAGGAAGTAGAGGTTAAGGAATGTAATGGTTTGAAGTTGACGCACTGCTGTCGCACCTCTCGGGTCAGTGTGTGTGGTGCGGCGGGGGGTACTGACGGCGCTCGCGTCTGTAGTAGTCTAGAGTGTGTCAACATCCTAGGAGTGTTGTGTTATTCGTGTCCTTCTCGTCTGGGTTGGACAGCTCCTACTCCAGTTCCCAGGGAGTGAGATCTCGGGCAGCCGCATGCGCGCAGTCATGGCCGGAAGAAAAATGTGTCTGTGTGGAGAGAGGGAGAGAGAGAGAGAGAGAGAGAGGCGTCCAGACAAGTCGAAACCTATATGTGCTTTAAGAGCACGGAAGGCCATCTTCATTCTGGCCACCTCGTAACCCGTTTCAACCACCAGTTTGTCTAAAGGATTCGACAAAAAGCCAACGGCAGCTGTAGCTATACAACTGACAAGCTTTCAGAAGCTGCAACTATGAGCTGTAGTACTTGTTAATGAATTTCGAGAGTGGAATTAAGCCTGAGAGTCGTGTCTATACGGTGTGTGTTCCTCGCTTGCTCGCAGAGAACCGATAAATTTAGGTTGTGCGGATATTTGTCGAATATTGCACCTTCAGTAGTCGTATTCGATTCGAAAATGAGGTATTCAAAGTCTTTGAATATTCCGAAAGATTTAATACGCTATCCCCTCATCTTACCAAAAGTGGCCTATCGTCCGAGTTTACGCAAAGTGTCGAGGCTGGCAATGCCTCGTGCGTGTAAACACCTGCAGTGCACCTAGGCGTGATGGCGGCCAACGACGAGCGCACCAGTACGAACGACGTGTCTTCGCGAACATGTGCTGTTACGATAAGCATATTAGCAGTTGAAGTACAGTACACCAGGATGTAGCAATGCGTGCAGCAATACGTGCACCAGCAATGCGTGCACCAGCAATGCGTGAAGTACACCAACATGTATCATGCTGGTGTAACATGCTGGTGGTAACATGCTGCACGCATTTAACAGACAATCAAAACGTGCTGCCCTGCCATTCGCAGCCGCATCCTAGGGAAGGACCTATTCAGAATGCACTGAAGCTGCCAGATCATGTGTAACTACTAATATTCCTTCGTGATAGCCTTTAGTATTTGTTGTCACTTAATTTCTGCTGTGATATACTACCACAGCAGCTACAGCATGACAAGTTATAGTCCAGACAGTGTGTTATGATAGCAATAAATTTTATGTTGATAGTTTATTATTGCATTCTCTATATATGTTAAGTAAAATACCATTACTGAACGCGCATTTGAGTTTTGATGTTCGATATGCAATTCGATTCCTATTCGAAAAGTCTGATATTCGCACTCCTGTGCAATAAATTAAAATGAAAAGAACAATGCGTGCTTGACGACTGAACAATCGAATGAAAATGTATGTCTTTCGGGTATGCTAGGCGACGAAGTCTGAGGCTATGGATACAACTGCGAAAAGACGCAAGTTCGTGTATCCAGTGAACGGTGGTTTCAAGACTGAAAAAAAAAAAAAAAAACATGAAGAAAAGAAAGAAAGAAAGAAGAAGGGGGGTGGGGAAATGCCTCAAGCGCGCTACGGGGGGAAGATCACGCTCATTTCTGGATACGTTATCTCATCCTCCTCCTTCTTATCATCATCATCAGCAACAACAACAACAGCAACAACAATAACAACAACAACGGTGAAGAAACAGTAAGCGATGGAGCCGTGTAGTATCGTGGAATACGGGTGATTCGTTTCTCCTTAATGAAATCACCACTGCTCACTTGCTTCGACGACGGCGTGGAGCTTAGCCCGTCAGGGTTGAACCGTCGTTCCGCACGCGTGTATTTTATCGGCCAAAAAAAAAAAAAAAAAGAAATTCCGCAAAGAATGTAATATTGCCACTGAGGCAAGAGGTCAAAACAACTTCACTGGGACCTCTCAACAGCATTAAGCTTGACGAGCTCCAGATCTGCATTGTGCCCTTGGAGAAAAGTTCAGACACGTGAGCTCACTCCGTGAAAGAGTGTTGATCTAAGATGAACTAAACGCTTTTTGTGCTATGCGAGTGTCCAAGCACTATCGCCTTATTAGTACTGAGTGTGACAGCAGCCGTTGGGAAGCTTCCATTACGTTCTTTAAATGTATCGCGTGAGCTTAATTAGTTTCATGTTATGCCGATAAAAGAAAAGCTAAGTCATTCATTCATTCATTCATTCATTCATTCATTCATTCATTCATTCATTCATTCATTCAATTATTCGTTCATTCATTCATCAACGCAAGAAGGCACTTACTCCTGCGGTGACTAATGAACCGGAAACAGCCATTTTACATTGAACCGAAATTACATATAAGTGTCCCACGGGGCTGACTGTTCAACCAGTGGAAACCGCTGGGTACATATGAATTTTCAATCGCTGTGTTCCGGCGCCCTTCTGGTGATCAATGATTTGCTGCGCGCTCTTTCAGTTTTATTTTTCACGTTTAATTAATAATGAATTTCTATGTTGGAAGTCTGGGGTACGTGAGAGATATATCGCGGCATTTATCTGTGTCTGTGCGTGCACCCCGTAGGAGGATATGGGCAGTTTCGAGAAAGAAACCGGCCGGCACCTCGCCATCGCTTGTTCCACGAATGCAGGCGAAGAACGGCATGAAAACAACAAAGGTGGCGACGACAGCTAAACAATGCACGATCCACACCCGTTTCGAGGAACAGCATGCAGCTGTACTACCTGTCATCCGCTAAACATCTACGAGGATACCTCGTGCATTGAATATGCTTGCACAATGGGATAGTGAACTGCAACCACACTTTCTACATTGCCCACTTGTGGTCAACACTCGAGCACAAGACTCTCAGTCATTGTAAAATCCTGAAACATGTCTTGAGAGAGAGAGAGAGAGAGAGAGAGAAAGTTCTCGGCCAACTAAAGCAAACTATAGCAGTGATAGGTTGCTGTAGTTGACTGACAACCATTAACAATACTTACAACTGAAGTCATGTGGTAATTACCCATTGCATGAACTAGTGAACCAAGCACCGACTTTAGCAATACAACTTATTGGTGAATAAATTGACCGAATGGAAAGTAATTAAACAGCACTGTACAATCCGGTGTTTCTCTAAAGGCAACGCAACTCGTTATAGCGGGGCGCAATAAGAACGGTTAGATTGAGTTTAGTTTCGACTTCATTCATTTATTTTATTTTACTTTTTTTTGCTTTCCTGTTTGATCGTGCTTCCAATGTCGATTTCCCTTTATCGCGCGGTAAAGTCGGAATTCGTTATAAAGTGCCGTCTTCGCACCAGAGTAATGACAACCGACGCACACAGCCTATGCTGAATAAATAGTGGTGGAATAGCTGCTTACGTTTCAGTGCTCTGGGTTTTGCTTGTTTCCTTCTTGACATGTCCGTGACGAGCAGCGTTTGAGTGCGCGGTACGGAGAGCAGTTGTTCAGCAGAGCTCGCCCGGACGCTGCTCCATTGCTCCTGTCTGCAACACTTGTCAGTCAAGCAGCGATCACGTGGGTCAAATATTGCCAGATGTTGTGAGGTTTTCGTTCGCTCGGAGACACTGGACACCTGTGGCGTCACCTCGTGCTGACCGTCAAAAGTAGCGCTGTCCTCCTTTTTCTTCTTTTTTCTTTTTTGTTCGTTTACGTCGCCGAAGTGGACAGCGGCCACAACGACTTCCGCCTTGCTTTGCAGGGAATTCCCTTTTGTTGTTGCACCGCTCCAGACACACCAGAGTAGTCTTTGCACACAATTGCTCCCTTCTCTTGATTTCTTCGAATTTTTTTTTCTTCCTCGTTACACTCTTGTTTGATGTCAACGCTTTAATTGACGGTGCGGAAAATATTCACTCCCTCGTGGATCAGCAGCGTCCACTCACAGTTATGTCCATCGACCACGGCACACGAAAGCGAGTGTTCGGCTCAGTCAGTGATGATGGTGCAAGCACACGGTGAGTACGAACATGTAAACAAACACAGGAAAGAGCCAGCGCGATGCACGCCTCCTTGCTCGCTGTCCGAGCGCGCACGGAACAACGTGACGGACCGGAGTGCGCACCGCGCGACCGGTGGCGCGGCGAGGTTCGAATCGAGTGGCGGCTCTTCCCGCGCGCACACCACTGTGCGCACTGAACAATCGGGTGTCAGTGGGCCGTGAGTAATCGATGACGACCACTGCCGAGCAAACACGACAGGAGAAGTGGCGGGCCAACACGGCGTGAACGCAACAAGGCAGTCTGGCAACAGGGCGCGCAGCGAGCAGACGACGCGGCGCTCGGCCACCGGTGCAGCGAAAGAGAACTCGCCGTCTGAGTTTCGCCGCGACGGCAGCAGACGACGGAGGCTGTTGAGGAGAAGCCGACCCGAGGCGCGCCGGCGGAGGAGAGAGAGCGAAACGCGAGCAAGCGCAGGAAGGGGCTGCACGTTTCCGGTCATGCGCAGTGTTGCACAGGCGAAGAGAAGCACGCGGGCCTCGCCTACCTGCGCTGCTGAGGCTCTCCCCTCCGTTTTTCCGCAGGTGTCCAACTGACGGGTCATGACAAAGTAACTGAACGAAAGGAATATCTTCACAACATTTGCGATATGGGAGGGAGAGAAGAGAAGGGTGCGGGCGGTCGTTTCATTTGCTCGGTAAAATGCTTACCGTGGGTTAAAACACTCTGATCGGCTATTTGGTGCATAATTCGAGCTTAAAAATAATATCAACTACTTTATAAGGAAATGAAGATTACAAGGAAACGAGTTTGTCTTGCGAACACGCAGCCCCAACCAATTCAATTCAATTCAATTCATTTATTTTTCATTCATACAGTATTTTTGTACAAAGAACTGTTGGGCCAGTAGCCAAAGGCTAGTGTAGGCCCATAGTCAATATACATGTAGCAGCTACAACATCATGGGAGTATCTAATTCTCAGTAACAAAATCTTAATGGTCAGGCAAAATATATAAACTCAACACCAAATAAAAGGAAAGAGTATTTTGTACAATAGCTACGAGGAGAAATAATCTAACACAGTATGAAACATATAAGAAGTAAAATCAGGAAATTTTTGAGAGGTACAGTTTTTTCACAGCACGCGTAAAATAGTTAGACATTTTTACTTCAGGGGGTACCGCGTTCCAAATTTTGGCGCCATGAAACTCAAGCAGTCGTTGGCCGTACGTGTTACGAGTAACTGGCAGGTTGAAATTTATATTTGTTGCACTCCTTGTGTTGCGGTTTGGTGCAATGAACAAGCTTGGTGATAATGAGTGATTCCCGCGTAAAATATTGTTAATCAAAATGGCCACTTTCATTTCGCATGCCATAGAGAATGGTAATATACCGAGTTGGTTGAAAAGCAAACTATTATCATCATGCGGTCTTGTGTATGTCACAATGCGCAAGGCCCTTTTCTGTAACCGAATGATAGGATCTAAGTATGTTTTATATGTACCAGACCATGATTCTGAACAGTATGTGATGTGACAATGAAATATAGAAAAGTAAACAATTTTAAGTATGTTAAGATTAAGACATTCTCTGCATTTTATTAGCAAAGAGCAAGCGGAAGCTAGCTTCATGCATATACTAGATATGTGTGGTCTCCAGTTCAAGTTGCTGTCCAATAGTACCCCTAAATATTTTATGTTGTCTAGTTGTTCTGTTGTTCCACCTACGAGGTGGATTTGCATGCCTATTGTGTCACACTTGGCATAACGGGAGCGGAATACTACGTACGTTGTCTTGTCTCTGTTTAGCGTTAAAATATTACATGCAAACCAAGTTGATATGTTTGATAACTCGCTATTAATTGTGCTCTGTAGTTCGCTAAGGGATTTCCCTGAGAATAATAGCGCGGTATCATCGGCGTAAATAACAGATTTTGATGACTTGAGTGCTGATGGGAGGTCATTCACATATAGAGAGAACAGTATGGGCCCCAATACTGATCCTTGCGGAACTCCTGTAGCAATAGTAGTACATTGGGAAGAAAAGGAGCCAAAACTTACATATTGTTTTCGACCGTTTAGGTAGCTTGAAAAAAGGTTCATTGCAGTTTCGCTAAAGCCATATGTTCGTAATTTCTTTAGAAGTATGGAATGACAGACCGCGTCGAACGCTTTATTTAAATCTAAAAATATCCCTACGGCAAACTCGTTCATGTGTAGAGCTGTATATTCTGGCCAACAAATAGAACGGCGGCGATCTTCAGGTTACCCGGATGATTTTCCGGTGGCCGCTGCGGAGTCGCTGCACCAGAAAGTGAAAGGCAAAGGGAAGGAAGGGCAAGGAAAGAAAGAAGAGCGCTATAAGGCCTCAGGTGCTACCGTACACCCACAATGTGACGCACAACCTCAAAAAATGGCGACAAGGTACAATGTAGTACCTCTCGTCATATCAGCGCCGCGCAAGCTGTCAAAGCTGTCCTGCGGGAAGCAGGACAGCTTTGACAGCTTGCGCGTCCTGCGGGAAGCAGCACACCTGGCCCTTTACAGGGACTGTGCGGAGGCAGTAGTGCATGAGTTGCCACTGAGCTGCTATACAGGACAAACGAGCCGGTGCGTCAACGAGCGCGCACGCGAGCATGAGCTGTCGCTCACAAATGATCGGCGCGCGCATCTTTCTGCGCACTGCGAAGAGTGCGAATGTGTGGTTTTGTTCTCCAGATTGAAGATACTGGGCCGCAGCCGGGATAACGTGGCCCGCTGACTCTTGGAGGCTTATCGCATAAAAAGGAAAGGCACAGATTGTGTTAGCCAAACGCCAGTGTCCTTGCGGGGGAGTAAACGCCAGTTTATAGAGCTTAATCGTTGCTGAAATTTTGACAAGGCACTGATGTGTTCGTGTTGATGTCTGTGCACGCACTCTAGTGGTGTACCGAGCTTTCATTTCAATGTTTTTTTTTTTCTCGAAATAAAACCAGTTGATAGTGAGCGCTCGTCCTGTCGTCCTGTGCTCGTTTGTGTCGTGTTTTTCGGGCTCAAACTTTGTTTCAGACTAAACCATAGTGTTTATGCGGAGGGCAATGTAGAAAGAGATAATTAATAATAATTAAATAAATAAAGAGAAGTCTCGGGATGCGCAGAAGGGAAAAGCGGACCCGAACGTGCCCTCGACCCACTGCCCACGCCATTGTCCCCATCCCACTCCTACACTATAAAAATAACGCTACATTACAGTGATAGTAAAATTAATACCCTTTCCCCAGTTCAGCTGTTTAATAAGGTTTGAAACGAGTGGAACAGGCTTCCTTTGCTTTCGCACAGATTCAAAGCAAGTGCTGGTAAAGAAAACCTATCTTAGCATGTGTTAATTTTTCTTCCACGCCAATTTGCGATATCTTCGTCCAGTGAATAAATAAATTTTATGCGTCATTTCCTATAGCATATGTTGGGTAAGAGAGATTCTCGGAAAGGAGAGAAAATTCGGAGTGCATGCCGACTATCTTACTGAAGACACCACAACCGGAGCACCAGCAGGGGAAATGGTAACAAATGGGACGAAAGAAGACAGTTGAAAGGAGGGGTCACCTTTTCGAGACAGGAGATTGCCAACACCACCGAGCGCGCGCTCTCAGTACCTCTTGCCATTGGAAAAACCAGTAAGCGCGGGATAGCACCGGGAATCGTACAGTCCCTGCTGCACCGGAGGCGAACGCCCCGCGCATGCGGTTCCCTTGTAGAGAGCACGGCTCAGTGTCCGTGGGCGTGGGGGAAAGGGAATGGAAAAAAATGTGGTTGATCCCTCTGTCATAGGAATCTGTGTAACACGAAAGTGAAACCTGTCCTCCCGCAGTTATGGAATGCATAAGCGGCAATCTGGCTAATCGAGGGGCGGGAGGTGGTTTGGGTACTGTGAACATGTGAACACGTAAAATCTAGACATAAGCGGCACCCTGACCCGGCACAGGGATTCTCGACAGTTGTACAAGAGAGGAACTTTTCGAGCGACTCGCATTGCTCTGGAAACACTGAATTGCACGCGCCAGAGCCCTGCGCCTGCCATAAACGAGGATCTTCCTTGAAAGAGAAACCGAACGGGTTGTCGGCAGATCGTTTTGCGAAAACGCAATCCATTCCAACGAAAGCCCATTTGCTTGTCGACGGCCGTCTTTGCGAACCTGGAGCAGTGCGCGTCGCAACTCAACACACCTGGCCACGCAAGACAAATTTTGTAGCTGCCGCATTCGTACTTTGCCCCTGGAACGCGCCATCCCCACGACACTGCCACGGCCCTAACTTCCTCGGCGGTCGAGGCGCGAACACTACCGAAGCGCCGACTGCCGGCGTGAATCAGCGCGACAATCTGCTTCGCTATATCTATCGTTCCTACATGGCGGCACCACCGCAGCGAACCCAAGCGAACCAAGAACGCACTATAAGGGAGGCGATGTTCATTTAAGAGTAATTTTGCTTGTTAAACACCATAGTTCATAGTACTAAACACCTTTGCTTTAACCGGACTACAATTAAATGTAACTTCTAAAGCGCTATAACATATAAGGCTCATCTATTCCCTGCATAAGCGGTGTTGCGGTGGTGTATCGGCAGAGCTTCCAGCTCCTTTCATCAAATCCCGGTTGAAGGTGCGTTCGAGCCCGCCTGGGTGGGAGTTATTCAATGTGAATGCAAGTTCATTTTTTCAAAGATCTACTTCCGTTAGAGGAAGTACGTCACTAATTTCTTGGTGGACCCCGGCGTAAAACACTTTCGTGTTCAAAAAATTACAGCATATCCACGGAGTGAATGATGATGAGTGGGCGAAGCTCGGGAGGTTCATCGTAGATCGTGCCGAGTTCCGGATTAATTTAGTTAACGCGCACGCTACGAATCCTCATGGTTCAACTATGCACAAGTGAAATCTCCCACCGGCACTTCATTGCAAGTCAAGAACCAGTGCCTATATATATATATATATATATATATATATATATATATGGGCTGCCGGTGAACGGTTCTCCAACGCGAGGAGTCGGTATTTCTCAATCAAGAAACTCGCTAGGAGACGCTGCCTGCGCCAACGTTGTCTCTCGCGGGTGAGGGCGCGTTCTCCTTCTTTGCGAGCTGGTAGAGCGTTCACCTAAGAGCGTTTCCATAGTCAACGCGCGCCTTTCGCTCTCTCTCTCTCTGTGTCTCTCTCTCTCTCTCACAAGACAGCAGATGGAAGAGTGAGAGAGAGAGAGGCACGCGGCGGGAGGCACGCGCCGAGAGCGAGCGCGTGCCTCCCTGCACGCCGGTTACGCCTGACGCCTGACGCAGGACAAGTTTAGACTAAGAGGAGCTTCGCCCCTAAAAAAATTATAGCCTTTTCACTACCGCGAAGGTACAGTGTTTGAAGGTTTTAGCGCACGAACAACACGGACTGAGAAAGACGTGACACACAGTTGGTCTGTGTGTGTCACGTCTTTCTCAGTCCGTGTTTTTCGTGCGCTAAAACCTTCAAGTATGCAATACCAACACGCCCAAAACGCGACGTTACTAAAATAGACAGTGTCGCTGTTCACTACTACTACCACTACTACTTCTACTACTACTACTACTACACACACACTCACACACACAGACCTCACACACACAGGCCTCACACACACAGACCAGTTACTTATGATGCGCTGGTGTAGTGATAGGCCGCCGCGCATGCGATTTTTAAAGGGACTGACAACCAATTTTTAAAGACCCTCTTTTTTTTTACAGCAGAACGATAAGTTCACCCTCGGTACTATTTACACCTGTGGCGTTTGTTTGCAAAAGTTCATGGATATTTTGTAAACGGAATTTTTCGATCGGAGAAACCTTTCATACAGGCTCTCTAGCAGCGTTGAGAGGTGATCGCGATGCCCGTGGATGACCCGCCTCGCAAACAGCCGCTGTTCTTCTTTCACTGGAGTGAATGAAGTTGCGACCCGCAGTTTGACCTTTACAACTTGCTTCGAAAATAAAAAGCTAGCACGATAAGTTTGCGCCGTTGTCACAAAATAGTGCCCACTTCGTCGAAGAAACGGGTGCCAAGTTAGAGGGAACGCCGAAAAACACCAAGAAAAGCGGCGTGCGCGGAAGAGGCGATCACAAGGTCAAGCAACAAACGGCCGATGTCTAGACGGCGAGGTTCTAGAACAGACTCTGAAGTTCTAAAACGCAACAGCGAGTCATCCTGTCACGACGGGTGAGGGCGCGAGCCGGCCGAAGAAAGAGGGAGGATTTGATTGATTTGTGGGGTTTAACGTCCCAAAACCAGTTCTGATTATGAGAGACGCCGTAGTGGAGGTCTCCAGAAATTTCGACCACCTGGGGTTCTTTAACGTGCACTGACATCGCACAGCACACGGGCCTCAACAAAGAAAGAGGGAGGAGGCGGAGAGTGCGTACCGACGCTCGTCGCGACATGAGAGGGAGAAAGAGGCGCCGCCCAAGCGGGGAAGCCTGGAAAGCTGCGAGTGTTATCAAGAATGTTCGTTCAGCCTTGCGAGGGCTTAGATCATGTGGCCCGCACCGAAACTACGAGAACGACTGCCGAAGGCAATATGAAGAGTCGACCACGGGCCGTCAGAGGCAGTCTCAGTCATCTGTGACCCCTTGAAGGAAGAAGTGACGCTGCTCCGCGAGCCAACCAACGAGCCCGGCCTGCAAACTTCATGTTGAGAAGGCACTTCGAGTGACTTTGGTGAATAGGACTCTCTTGTGTTTCATTTTTTGTTGTACTGCATGAGCTTGTGCGTTTGTTGTTGGTTTCGTTTGATATTGTGACCCATCTGTATTTGTATACAGGGTGATTTTTTCTAGCTGCAACACATTTTTTAAATTAGAAAAACATAAATCGCGGGAATGTCTTGTGTACCATTCGAGTGTACGGGTTGGCGGCCTCTAGATACAGAACAATTACCGCACTTGTATGCATAATTAGCGAAATTACGCTAATTAACTTTTTAATTATCAGCAATTGGTGGCTATAGTAAATGAGTACTTTGGAGCCCGTCCTCGACACTACCTATCCCAACGACCAAATTTTGAATAGCGGAGTGCATGTCCGAACTACGCGAACAGTTAGTTCCCCGTGGCAGGCTCCTTGAAACCGAAATCGGCCGGGAAAAGAGCGTCTGTGACGTCGATGTCGCCGCCCCCACGGCTTTCGTCACTCGCCACTCGCCCGTGGTCACCGCCGCTCCGGCAGCTCCGGCCGCGCAAGCAGATTGCGTTATCTCCTTATTGGTCTCAGTTCATGTTCTGAGTAGTTACTGTCCCCTTAAGCTCCTACGGGATCTGAACCACAAACTGCCAGCTTGCGAACGCGGATTCTTGACAGCGCACTTACGGCTACGCACGGCTTCGGCTTCTCCTTCGATCCCGCCGCTCCGAATCCATGGAAAGAGCGTGCGTCGGCGCGACACTATCACTACCACATAGCTATGGTGGCTAGAACTAGCCACCAAAATATAGCAGTGGACAGAGGGTGAGGGTGTGGATAGTGAGGTCGAAAACAAGAGCGGGTCCGCTTTTCCCTCCTGCGTAACCCAAAACCTTTCTTTCCTTTCTTTCTCCCTCTTTATGTTTTATTGCTTTCCTTCATTCTTGCTTTCTTTTTCTATATGATCCTTCGCACAAAAAGTACGCAGCTTCCGCTAGATCGCGCAAGGCCAGATCACACCGAAGCTGGCCGATAGTTTACTCAAACAGGTCGCTTGATATTCATGTGATATTTTGGCGGGAACATGTAATGTGATAACCATGTGATATTTTTGGCCGGAACATGTCACGTGACATTGCGTTACGCGATTTTGGCTGTTCTCGCGAACCAAAGCAGGCAGCACGTGTGTCAGCACAGCCTTCATTTCTTTGAGTGACAAAGAGCTTAAAGGGACCCTGAAACGGTTTTGACGATTTTGTGCAAACATGGTGATCCGGTAGAGCGGGTCACTAGGACCATTACAGGACAGATTTTAGCGCTGTGCGTAAAGTGTGTAATTTACAATAAGGTTTTGAACACGCGTATCGCAAAAGGTCGCAGCGGCTCGCCAAAAAGCGTTTTCAAACGCCCCCGCCATCGAGCGATCGAATGGGAGGTCGCTGATTGGCCCCGACCCAAGTGACGTGCGCGTAATTTTCAAAACCTAGCTGCGAACAACGTGCTTCTACAACGTACTCCTTCGTTTCAGCCAACGGTATCATCGCGGCATCTGGCGGCGTCACACGAGTCGCCGGCGCTCTATTACAGAGGGCTAGCACTGCCGAGGCGGGCGACCTCAGTGAGGATATCGGGGCGCTATGTCACTACGGGAGGCTCGGCAGAGCGGCTGACGCGGGAGGCGCTGTCGTCGCTAGCGCGCACTGCGCAGCAGATCGAGTTGAGGAGGAACAGCAGTGGTAAGGAGGAAGGCGACAGAAATAAGCCCATAGCTGCCTTAGCGCATTGTGCTTCGCTTTATTTATGGTGTGAATGATTTCGCAATTGTGTTGCCTAATCAGTGACGCAATGTCAAAAAAACGTTTCAGGGACCCTTTAACTTCTTAAAGAGCCACTTGTAACGCAGATTCTGCTGTTCTGTCTATATGTTTACTAGTCGTTTTATGACAATGATGGTTTCTGAAGTCTTACCTGATTTTAATGTGCGACTCTGCTGTATCTTTTATTTCCCCTGGGGCTCTTTACACGCCGGGTCATTATAGTTCTTATGTTCATATGGTACTTTGACACGCATGTGCCTCATTGCTGTCATAACCTTTCATTCCTACCATTTTGCTAAACCGAGTTTTTAAAGCATTCTGCCTTCTTTTATACAACTAGGTTTGTTTCATGCCAAGCTTCTGCCGATACTGCTGTATGCTATGGCCCTGGTGTTGGTTTATTTGGGTGCGCATATATAACGCAGTTCTGCTCTCCGTTGCGTCGAATGTAGGCTATCATGCACTTCTGTGATTGTGTAATCTCACCCAGCGTTTTGTCTTGCTTTCGCCCTGTCGTTCTGTATCAGCACTAGCCACGAAAGCATTGCGCTTTATCGCAGTATAATTGCTTCTAAGCTGCTTCGTGCTCGCTTAGGTGTCACGTGGTGATGGCTGCCTAAAATCTGTATGCTCCAATAAATTCAGTTGGTAGTAGGCGCTTGTCTTTGTCATTTTGTGTTTCGTCTATGTAAATGTTTTCGCGTCTTGAAGTCAACACGAATTTTCCCGCCAAAATCACGCAACAATATGCACGTAACACGTTCTCGCCAAAATCACGTAACAATGTTATGTGACATGTTCCCGCCGAAATCAGGTAACTAATGTCACGTGACAAGTTCCCGCCAAAATCACGTAACGCAATGTCGCGTGACATGTCACGTAACACAATGTTACGTGACATGTTTCCGCCAAAATCGCGTAACGAAATGTCATGTGATATGTTTCCGCCAACTAC
>CM023481.1:290082597-290417695 GCA_013339685.2 Hyalomma asiaticum | reverse complement strand
TTTTCATCTAGGGACCTTAGGTCTTGTAAGGTGTGATTGGAGCTATAGGGCAGTCCCCGCAGCTCCTCGCTGCTACAGAATGGTTTGAGGGTGCGAGAAATAGTGCGTTGACGCATAGGGGAGATGTCGGCACATGGCAGAGATTGCTGTATTTAGGACAAGCGTGGACGATTTAGGTGATAAGATAATAAGTGCACCCTACTATGGGAGAGCTGTTACAGTTGCCCCTTCTACTGGCCCGAGACCTGTTTAGAAGAAATAGTAAACGATTAAGGGTACATCCTACTCTACTATGGGAGAGCTCATAAGAGCTGTTCGGATACCAACGGACCATGAGGGTTAGAGAAGTAACTTAATTCGAGCACTTACCTATCGTGTGGAACAGTCGAGGAACACGGTATTCAAAGCCAACGAGGTCTATCTGAGTTATGAAATCAGTAACAATGCTTCCTCCGTATAGTTGCTCAGATATATGAAGATTACCAATATACATTTTGAATACACCTAAACGAGGTTGCAGAGATTTCTAGCATAATTAAGGGTATATCGTTTAACCTGTGCTTAGAACCTGTAGGGGTTACTCTACTAATAACTACTGCTAGCAACGGCATCGCCGCTAGCAACCCCCTGCAGTGGGTTCGAGTAGAGCACTGCCCGCGGGCCGGGTAAGTATAGTTGTTGGATCGGGCCCGGGCCGGGCTCGGGCCCACGAGCTTCGGGCCCGGGCCGGGCCCGGGCCTGGGTCAGGCCCGAATCAGGCCCGGGTCTCATACGTGCCGGTAATGGCACGTGTATGCTTTTTGGTTTTGTTGTTTTTTTGGTATTTAACGTCCTGAACCTAGTCGGGCTATGTGAGACGCCGTAGTGGAAGTCTCCGGGTAATTTAGACCACCTGAAGTGCATTAGCGTGCACTGAAATCGCACGCTACAAGAAGTCTAGCATTTTGCCTCCATCAATGTGTTACATGTAATATCGGGAAACTGCCTGTTATAAGTTCCCGCCATTGTATTAAGTGAAATACGTTATTGCGTACCATGTATCGAAAGAAATTGTAGTCAGGCAGCACTGCGAGAAGTGCGAAGCAACGGTACACTGCCCAGATTAGTGCATATAAGATGTACTCATCGGTGTCCGCCGCGGTGTTGTAGTGGTTACGGTACTCAGCTGCCACCCAAAATAGGCGGGTTCGGTCCCGGCCGCGGCGGTCGCATTTTCGATGGAGGCGAAAACGCCAGAGGCCCGTGTACTGTGCGTTGTCATTGCACGTTAAAGAACCCCAGGTCTAAATTTCCGGAATTAGATGGTCTAAATTTCCGGAGCCCTCCACTACGGCCTTTCTCTCCTCTCTATCTCATTCACTCCCTTTCCCCCACCCCACGGACGCTTAGCCGTGCTCCCTACACGGGCTGCAGAAATTAGCGTCCTTTCCTAACCAAACCACAATCATCATCATCATCGGTATCATGGGAAACATTTCGAGTATGCAGCTACACGCGCATGCCCGCCTCGCCTGCTTCCGCCTTCGTGACTCTGTAGATAGGTCAGCGCGACTCGTAAGTCATTAATACTTGAGGAGCTGTTTTTCCTGCAGTTTAAGCGCAATAAGAGAAGCGACTCTTGTCACAGGGTCACCGATCCACGCAGATGTTGCTGATTTTTGTGCTAGCAAGGCTAGTTGCAAATATTTATGATTTGTTAATTAGAGAGTCAGAACTAGCATTTAACTCGGATTCTCATCACATCGAGTGTGTATTTGCTGATTCTCACGGCCACCTTTGTCTTCGTCACACTTCGTCAGTAATTCATAAGTTTCTTCATTCGTCGGAGCACAAGTGTTCTCATGGCGCTCAAAAACGTGGACACGCTCCCGAGACAGAAGTGAGCAAGCACCTAAGGAAGGTGATAATCAATATGATTTACTGCAGTACACTTTGTAACAGGCGGGTGTATTGGCACCCTTTACCGCACAAATATCTAAGGGCTCCAGAGACACCCCGTATGGACGAATTTTTCACCCCTTCAAGCTTCCATCTGCCTTCGAACTTCTTCCGCTATTAGATTTTAGCGGTTAAGTAACACACATCAAAACGGGAGACATGAACCCCTCCCCTAGTTAAAAAAAAAAAAAAAAAAAAAAAACGTGTGGCAGCTCCGCTGCTGTGAAACCTCAGGACGTGCGTAGCACGGGTACCCAGCGATTCCCGTTCGTAGAGTTCCCACTGCTCCGTGGACCAACGCGTCAATGACCTCAATGTTTGTGGTAAGCAAGTAGGGTTTCCCCGGCACGAGTAGAATTTGTTAGGCAGATTCGCTAAGTTGGTGTGCGACATGTGCGCTACTTTTTTGTTTACTTTTATCGGCTGCGGTATCACCGTTGCGTGTTAAGTGTACGACGATCCAAAATCGTGGCGCGCGTAGCTCGGTGGGTGCGCTAACATAAGTTGATTATAGTGGGTAATACAGGTTTTGCGGAAGCTATATGCAGAGGCATAGACTGAGTATTCTGTGCCGCACTTGAGATGCTTGACACCCTACATGTTGAAACAAAGGCAGAAGGGCCCAAGTTCATTCATATGATGGAACACATAACTTATTTTATTGACGGAACAGTTCACACCTTCTGAAATGAAGCCTATACTGAAGCAGTAGAATATGCGAGATCCGCGTGAAATGTCCTTCCACGTGGGCGCTACCCCTTTCAGAAGTTTACTTTTTCTCTACCTTCCGCCTTTTCCTGCCCACCGTATATATTCACCGCTTTTTCCATTCTGGCACACGTTACCTCCACCGTCACAGCCGCAAGCTGCAAGACTACAACCACGACTGCGAGCCACAGACAGTCAGACTTCGCTCCCCTGTTCGCACCGAGGCCTCTGGCCCTCGGCGGCAACCCACTCTCCCGATTGCAGTCATTGCGTGGGATCGTGCTCCGGACACCAGACCCGCCGCATTCGACGTGGAGCACTTAAGAAGCCAGCGGCTAGTTCAGTTGGGCGCTCTAATAAGCAGTTATTTCAGAAGCCCTTAGTCCGATCTTGATTTAAAGTATAACACTTTCAAAGACCGAGGACGGTCACACAAAGGCGACGAGATAGGCGCCTAAAGCGAACAGCGAGGACGGTATGTCGCTCGCTAATGTGTGTGGCTTGCTTTGACAGATCTATGGCACTGCGGTGGCGGTGATTCGGCGAACAAAAGTGCGGGAGAGCACTCCCTTCTTTGTAGCCCGAAAATGTAGCGTACGTTGGAGACAGTTGCCTACCGAGGATTCGAAACGACAGGTTTAATAACGCTACTCAGCCTGGCGAATCCTCCCAGGAGTAGTTAGAGCGCAATTTTTCCTCCCTCTCGTTGCATTGCGCAATAAACGAAGTTTGCAGGATAAGTTCTGCGCTGTTTACTGAATAGTCCTAGCAATTATAGTAAAGCCAATTTTAAATGTCCGCCTTTTTTGCACTTTATGTTGGCGTTGTATGTTGTAGTCCTTCTTTCAAAAGAAATAAGAACATTGCACGGTTAGCACTGCGTGCATGAGACAGCCAGCTATGCCTCCGCATATAACTCCCTGCTATTCTTTCGCAAAAGTGTTACAGGTGTAATTAACCGAAGGTAAACACAGTACCAGTGCAAATCGTGACACTTTCATATGTTTTCACAACACTCTCCAGAAACTATCTTGAGTGCGGCTGGTATCTTCACTGTAGGAGAAGATTGGACAGTGCCGTGTTTATGCTCAAAGAATAATTGGTTGAATTGGGCCGGGCCGGGCGGGCCGGAGCACGGCGCTTTCGGGCCGGGCCGGGCCCGGGCCGGAAAAAGTCGGCCCGTGCAGTGCTCTAGGTTCGAGCACTCAACGAGCAGAGAATGAGGTCGTCGCGTCCGCGCGCTCGCCATCTCAGCCATGCATGCCGCGTTACCGCGCGCGTCGGCCCGCGGCCCGACTCGAGACAGGGCAGCGCGAGCCGTCGCACGCGGCGAAGGACGAGAACATTAGGCGCAACTCTCCCAGCATGGTGATTTAATAAACACACGTTAAAACAAAACAAAAAAAAATACAAGGCCGAATGTAAGATCGAATTACATATAAACGATAACAATAACGATTAACACGCGAACACACACGAACACGAACAAAGGACAGTAACCATTAACAACACGCGGACACAGAATAACACACACTAATACACAAAGACCATGCAGGGAAGAAGAGCCTAACCCCGGCCAGCGCACCCGCGACCGCGCCCCAAGAAAAGGAAAATAGAAAGGAAGGAACATACGTAGATGGGCGCAGATCGCCGGCCGCTGCCGTGGGTCGCTGGAGCCCGAGACGACGCGAGGTCCGGGCGGCGAGGCCTCGCCGCCCGGAAAGCCGCAAAAGCACGTATGCACCGCCCCGAGACCCAGCGTGCTCTCCCGGAGCATCTCAAAAACCAGAACCGCCAGAACGCGCAAACATTCTGGGAATTTCTCGCTGCCCAATGGCAGCCTATGTTAAGACCACATGGGCGAAGCGGGCGGCCCCCGCTCCGTCCAGCAGGGAAAGGGGGATGCGGGGCATTCCTACGAAAAACATGGCGTCGCGCGGGTCGCGGCCCCACAAACCAAAGGTCAACGAGTACGGCCCCACGAAGTCCGAAGTTCCCGCGATTGCCGCATATATGGAGAAAAAAAAATCAATCGCGGCACGTTACATAAAGATTTGCGATATGTTCCCGCCAACATCACGTAACACAATGTCACGTGACGCGTTCGCGCCAAATAATGTAACACAATGTCAAAATTGCGGAACGAATTGCTACATGACATGCTCCCCCCAAATCACGCGGTCAGCAGTCGCCGTAACTCCTCGCTGCCGTTGAAGGGTTTGACGGTGCGGGATATTAGATAGGGCACTGTCGCATAATAAGGGAGATGTCTGCACGAGACAAAGGTCTGGTGCAGTGTGTTTAGAACAAGTGTGGGCGATTTGGGGCAAGTGCACCCTGCTACGGGAGAGCTGTTTCAGCTGTACCCATCTGTTAACCAGATAATAAGAGAGCTCGGAAGAGGTGTCTCAAAAGGATAGGTAATGCCGAAGAGCACGGTATTCAAAGCCGACGCGATCTACCTGACTTACGAGACCAGTAACAACGCTACCCCCATACTTGTTCAGAGTAGAAATATGAAGATTACAAAAATATATCTTGAATGCGCGTAGAAAAACTAAAAGAGTTTTAACAATATGCAGAGATTTTTAGCATAGGGTACACCTTTTAACTTGTGCTTAGAATAAACGGTCAATGAGTACGGCCCCGGAAAGTCCAAAGTTCCGCGATCACCGCATATGGAGAAAAACAATCGACCGCGGCCCGTTCCTTCAAGATGCGCGTGGAGTGGAGCTACTGACTCCTCATTTAGCGGTCGGATACTTTAGTTCGCACATTCTCTGCTAGGGGCGCTTAAAGGAACAAAATATTTCATCTAAAAACACATTAAATGTATTTAATAAGCGCGGTTGCAGGGCCATTTTTTATAAACTAAGTAAGGATATGATTTTTTTGGCTTTAAAGAATAATTTGCGCCCTTTCGTCTAAGTTTTGATATTACACTGACGTATGACGAGCAGCAGCCCATTGGCATAGACTGCGTTTCTGCCTCTTGCATAAATTTCAATACTAAGTATCGCTCTTGCCAGGTTCAAATTGTACGGCGGTGATGTCCTGTGAGCAGCACCGCGCAGATTCGCTTTACGTTACTTTGTTTAGACAGCCGCTGCCACTTAGCGAACGTTTCTAACGACGGTGAATTTCGTCAGCTGCGGCAGTTCACCGTCGTAACGGTTGCATAGCTTCTGCGTGTAAAATTGATTGCCGGAACTAAGCAGTCTGCCCGAAGACAGCCTAGGAAAACGGATTAACCTTGCACCAATGTGGACATAAGCACCGGTGGGTAAAAATGCACTGCTGTACATTTTCAACACTGAATACTGTTACACCTGTGTCATACGGGCACATCTGTTCGCGATCTAGGCTGGTTTCTATTGGGCTCTATCCGGATCAGGTGTTGCTATATGGACCCGATCGGAATCGTGGTAATCGCGGGCTGAAAGACATATCACGATTTGGTTAATGTCAGCGCCAAACTAGATCCGGATTAGCCCTGACTGCGATCAAAAGTGCCCGTGTAACACTGCTGTTGCATGCAAGACGGCTAAAGAATACATTTGATTGACTTCTGGGGTTTTACGTCCCAAAACCACGGTATGATTATGAAAGACGCCGTAGCGGGAGGCCCCGGAAATTTTGACAAACTGGAGTTCTTTAACGTGCATTGACAACGCACAGTACACGGGCCTCAACATTTAGCCTCTCTATCGAAATGCAGCCGCCGCGGCCGGATTCGATCCCGCGACCCCCGGATCAGCAGCCGAGTACCTTAGCCACTAGACCACCGTGGCAGGGCTAGCCAGCTAATTTGAAGCGCAGCTTTTGGGTACCAATGATACTTTATAAATTTGTTTATGAAACGTCTCACATATGTATAAAATATGTTTACTGTTAGAAGTATATTACAGAGCGCAGCATGAGCTTTGCCTGTCTCTGCCAATAAATGCATGTACACTCACTCTATGTTGGAGGCAAATGTGCATTAGAGCATGAAGTATTTCTACATTTCAGTATAGAAAGTAGCTTAGTAACTATTATTATTCCATGTTTATGCAGTGGGACAATTTACTTGCTTGTTAAAGACACGAATGTGCCCTGACTGAGGCTTGGCGAAGCACAGCGCACTTAGAGGCACCACCACTGAAATAAATGCTCAAATAAATGTTATGCGCATGTCATTTATGTTATGCAGCATTCTTATATCCACTGTCAGACATTTATTACCAACTTATCCATGCTTCTACAATGACAACCATGGCTCCCCCCCCCGCCCCCCCCCCCTTTTTTTTTTCTTTTATCAGTCACAGCTTTCAAGAAACTGCTCATATCATGCAGACACTTGGCTGCTATTATCTCTGGACCTGCCTCAAGTCAGGAAAGATTGGGTTGCCACTGGAAGTAATCTCAGGAACCGAAATCCTTACACTGTATGTTCGTGGACATTTTATTTATGGCACTGATTCGCTTATATGTTATACCAAGTTTTGATTCACCATTTCCTTTTTACGGCTTTCTGATTACCTCCTTTTCTTTTTCTTCTCTTCAGAACGATCGACAACAAAGGTTGTTCAGAACGATCGACAACAAAAGATGCTTTCCCTGTTAGCCAACTGTCACTTTATTGAAGTGTTTATACCACTGCAAACTCTTCACCTCTTTTAAGGTTTCAACGTGATGCTGTAAATTTTGTTTTCCAAGTATGTAGGAGTGCAGAACGACTGAAAGTTGAGCTATAGTTGGTAGCAATTTCTCGTAAGAAAGCAGTTCAGACAGGGACGGAGGAGAAAGAAAACCGAAGGCAATATCAGGAGCACACAATGTGTACAGAAAATAAAATAGCACTTGGTTTGTTGTTATTATTATTTTTCAACGCTATGTGCCCCTCGCCAACGTGTTGTCAAACTAGTATCTCAGGGTAACCTTGCTGGCATTGCACCTTTGGCTACGTTTTAGTGCTGTCTGTTTATCTGTTTAATAACGCCGAAATCTTTGAACGCCGGGCAGCAGCGTACGCAAATATGTGCAGCGCTAATGATAGAAACGCAATACTCGAACCGCGCGATGGCCGGCTCATTCCGTGCTACTGGAGGGCGCTTGGTATTCACAGATGATTGATTGATTTGATTGATTTGTGGGGTTTAACGTCCGAAAACCAGCTCTGATTATGAGAGACGCCGTAGTGGAGGTCTCCGGAAATTTCGACCACCTGGGGTTCTTTAACGTGCACTGACATCGCACAGCACACGGGCCTCAACATTTCGCCTCCATCGAAATGCAGCCGCCGCGGCCGGGATTCGATCCCGCGACCTTCGGATCTGCAGCCGAGTGCCATAACCACTAGACCACCGTGGCGGGGCTATTCACAGAGGAACCAAACTGAATCTCAATGCTTCATAAAGTCTCTCCCTTTCATTGATACCCCAGCGAATCAGCTCTGTGGCCCCAGAGCAAAGTGGTGACGCAGAAAGCATCGTCAGCCGTGCGCTTCGAGTGCCGCGTTTCAATCGCTGAGCAGTGTACTGTACGAGGGCCGCCCAGCGTAAGCATGGTTGTCTGAAGCTTCGCTCTGCTCGCAATTATATGTTCAATTTCAGTTGGAAATTCATTAAACAGATGGATATTCATGTTGCTTGTATATTCAAATCTGTCAGTGACAGTATCGCTCGATTTACGTGTAAGTTGCATCAATCACGATTGCCAATAAAGAACGTAAGCTAACTTGCTTGGTGTGTCTTTTTTAGGGGCGAAGCTCCTAGGTCGAGGCTTGTCTCCCGTTTGTGTCGTAGCCACGCTCGCGCTCGCTCTCGGCGCATGCCTCCCGGCGCGCGATCTCTCTCTCTTCGACAGCGGCAGTCATGAGTGCAGTCAGACGGTGTTTGTGCATGTATGGGCCGATCCCGGAGGCAGTGAACCAAGACAGTGTCATCTGCTGTCGCGAAAGAGAGCGAACGGCGCGCGTTGGCTATGGAAACGCGCAAGATCCAGTGCCTATATATATATATATATATATATATATATATATATATATATATATATATATATATATATATATATATATATATATATATATATATATATGCACTGGATCTTCACCTGCAATGCAGTGCATAGGCTTATACGTAGTCCGGGAACCCGCCGCTACTCAAAATATACTAACTGGCAATATTTTCGTCACTGCATAACTAACTCACTGGGCGAAAATCCGAACTTGGAAAGCTTTACAGACGTGTTGTGCGAGTCTTATAATAATTGTACGAAACAAGTTCTTGTTCCGAATGAGTACTCTGCAGTGGATGGGGAATACGAACGTCTTAGAGCAATCAGGCGACGAGCAGAACGCGCTTACCGTCGCAGCGGAAAACTTGACGATTACAAGATGGCACAAAAAGTTCACTCCACTTCGCGCAGACGCTTACAGAAATTAGGTACATGGCGATGGCGCGAATACTGTACATCACTGTCCCCATTCACTCCAGTTCCAAAAATATGGACCATTATAAGATCCTTCAGTGGCCCCGTTACCCAGAGCCACCCATTCCGAGCCCTTGCTGTAGCCCGAAACACTCCACAGACAGCTGTCGCTGACTGAATTTTGCCAGTTTATAGCTAGGCCAGGAGTATCAGTTAGTTGCCCAGAGCTTCAAAATTCCGTAGCGCTTCAAGATCAGAAGGTTCGTGCTTGCTTCATGTCACAGCACCCTCAACTTGACTGTGAATTCAGTTTAGACGAACTGAAAAGTGCTCTTGCGTTATGTAGTAAGAAGACGGCTGCAGGCCCAGATGGCGTAACGTATATGATGCTACAGAACCTCGGACCAGCAGGCAGAAATGCTGTTCTCGAGGTATTTAATAATATTTGTATAAGAGAAGCTCTTCCAGATTCGTGGAAGTTAGCTCGGGTAATCCCACTACTCAAACCCGGGAAAACTCCACTTTGTCTTGACTCCTTCAGGCCCGTCAGTCTCACAAGCTGTCTTTGTAAGTTAATGGAGAAGATGGTAGACAGTCGACTGCAATGGTGGTGCGAACACACTAAGGTGCTTTCGAACTACATGACAGGCTTTCGACAAAAGCGGAGTGCCATAGATGCTGTGATAGACATAGTCACGTGCATTGAACATGAACGCATGTGTGGGCATTTGACAGTTGCAGTATTCTTAAATATCCAGAGAGCATTCGACACAGTAAGCCACGTACACGTGCTTGCTGGCATGCTAGATCTGGGAATAAGCGGTCGAACACTGCGATGGATATCCAATTTCTTAAGCGAAAGAAAAATCTTTATGGAGACAAGCGACGGTAAAAGCAACTGTCACATCGTCACACAGGGCGTTCCACAGGGCAGCGTTCTTAGCCCGTTTCTATTCAATTGTGTCATGGCTGCCTTACCACGAAAGCTACCGCCAGGCCTGCACTATTCATTGTACGCAGATGATATCTGCATATGGGCATCTGGGCTGCATGCACGAGAAATACAATCAACACTGCAAAATGGGCTCGACATTATACACAACTTTTTGAAAGAAAGAGGTATGAGTCTCTCGCTCGCGAAAACCGCAGTCCTGCCTTTCACTAGGCGACATCTGAAGGACTTCAATCTTACACTTGAGGGACAATCTTTGATGTTCGCGAAAGAACATAAATTCCTTGGCATTACTCTTGACAGACAGTTGTCGTGGGCGTCTCATATCCGTGGTATTGAGAAGCAGGTGAACTCAGTAGTAAATGTACTTCGCCGACTAGCTGGCACCACATGGGGAGGATCAGTCTCTTCCCTATTACAAGTGCATAACGCCCTTATAAAGCAAAAAATTGCTTATTCTGCGCCTATTCTCCATGGCTTATCACAAAGTTCTGAGGAACGTCTTCAGCGCTTACTCGCAAGGGGGCTGAGGATTTGTCTTGGTGTCCCGCAGGCGACCTCGAGTTGACTAGTAGTCGCTGAAGCTCGCTACCCGCCTTTTTCAGTCTTGCGAACGGTTGAAACTTGCAGACACGTTTATCGCATTTTAACACAACACGAGGCTCATACCTTAGGTTACGCACTAAGCGACAGAAACAGAAGCAGAATTCACGATACTGTTCGTCAATACAAAGCAACACTGCGGTGTTTCGAAATATCTGAGGTAGACATTAGCTACCCTCCTTGGATGTTAACGAAGCCTAAAGTAGAACTATCAGTCGAGGGAATAATATCTAAAAAAGACATGTTCATGGTAGCCGCTCAGCAATTGGCGCTATTCCAAATTTACTCATCATATCCACAATACGTCCACGTTTATACAGACGGTTCGTGTAATAACAACTCATCTACTTCTGCATTTGTTGTACCACAGTTGTCGATAGAGCGAGCATTTAAAATCTCTCGTGTGACATCCTCCACTGTTGCAGAGCTTTTTGCAATCCTCTGTGCGTTGCGCTTCATTACAACAGTAAAAAGGCACAAAAATGGCTTATTCTTAGTGACTCGCAAGCAGCCCTTGCATCACTAAAAAGCAATGAGAAAAGATCTTTAGATAGTATACTGCTGTATGAGACGCTCAAAGAACACACAAAAGCAAGTGCTATGAACCACACAATTGCGCTTCAGTGGATACCAGGACATTGCAATATTCCCGGTAATACAGCAGCGGATGCAGCAGCAGGTCGTGCACACAGTAACGAAGAGACAATTGGTCTTCCTATTTCGCGCAATGAAATCCGTCTACTCCTGAGAAAAATGTCCTTTGAGCTCAGCAAAGAGGGTTGGTTTGACGAAAAATCAAAGAGATCAGACTTATTTTCCATTGACCCAGGCATACAACTCTCGATTCCACCAAGTCTGAACGAAAATAGAAAGTTTCAAACATTGCTGCACCGCCTGCGGCTTGAGCATTTACGAGGCACTTCCTCTACAGGATCCAACGGGTGTCTAGCCCGCAGTGCTCATGTGGCCACCCAGACGAAGATATACATCATCTTCTGCTCGAGTGCACAAAGCACCGATTCGCCACGGAGTGGGCTGCGAGCCAATTTGTCGCATTTAGATAGAAGCCCTTTTGACCCTAAAAACGATCCTCGGTCCGTGGCAAACAGCGGTCCTTCAGAAAAGAGCTATATGCACTAAAACGTTTCTACGAACTACAAATCCTCTGCAAATATAACTTTGGCTTGACTCCAAGGACCCAATGCATAGTGTCACCCCTGTGTATTCAACAGTGCTTTTTGTTGTTCTCACATGTTTCAGATTATGTCTAATTAACTTGTGGTTGTTTGTATCGCACAGGCCGAACATAGAACTATTCTAATCGCATGTGCACACGCTTACTGTCGAACGGTCCGGGTGGGCCCCCCAAATGGAAAACTATAATCCACGCACTGTCGAACTGTTATATAGACGCTGAATTTTTAGTGTGACAATGGTAGGTTTGCGAAACTTTCTTTCTTGCTGTTTTTTTTACCCTTATTGAAATTTTTTCTGAGATTGCTAAGCGCAGAGGAGTAGCCGCGTGCATACTTCAAGGCACCAACCTCTCCTATTCACAACTTCAAATAAAAAAAAAATGCCTTACACACGTGTTCTCACTTATTTACATGCATGAGTGGGCAACATCATGGGTGATGTTATGTTGCCGCTCATAAGGCGATCGTACAGAAGGGACGGCGTAGCACCGTACGCTATACAAAGCTTCTTTCTCGGCTCTCTCTCTGCATGGTCTTTGACAGCAATTATCAATGGAAAGCAAACGGCTCCCATTGAGCGGCTGGTCTCCCACGCTGGCCCCCAGGGGTTCCTGGTACGAGACCCTTCCCTTTCGCTGAACCCGGCTGGAGGAAGATCGGCCAACGCGGAGGAAGATGAGGCGGGCAAACATGTCATGCTCCCAGCAGTCGCTCCGGGGGGTCGCGGCTGCGCGACCGTACTTGTCTTCTCAGTGGCCGTTTCGGGGAAGGGCAGCTCGGACGCGTAGGAGGATAATGCATGAGAAGTGCGCCGTCACTCGAAGCGACAATGCGCTTGGCCCAACCAATTCTTTAACGACCGGCATGCGCTTTCGGCGCGCCGATTGGAACGAAGGGTTGAGTCGCAGCAATGCACGGTCCGAGCTGCGGGAAAGGCGAAGACACGCAGTGTTCCCCGGAACCCACTTTACGACAGGGTTCGACTGGATGAGCCTGGGAGATGGCGCGAATGCCGCAGGGCTGCTACGATACCGATATTTCGACTGTGAGAATATCTGAGAGCGTGGGATAAGGAGAGGGAGAGCCATGATGGGAAAGAATGCCAAAATGCCTGTTTAAACTGCAAAGACGCTGCTGTCAAGATTAGGGACAGCCCACTAGGGAGTGGCTTAATCTGAGGATAAACAGATTGGATGACAGAAGGTTGAGGCGGACCAGCAGTGGCCACCTCCCCTCTTTCTTTGTTACCGTAAGGTACTAAAGACTGGACGGGATTCGTTTCCCTTCAGTCTAGGCTGTAATCACTTAACTGATCGATCAGTAAGACTCCGTACGATGCAACTTCTGTCTGGGCCGTAACCACTCGGTGGTCGAACAGTGAGACTAAGTTCGTTGTATGTAGTAACAGTGTTCTAGGCTCTAACTTAAGAAAAGTTAAGTAGAAGAGTAAGACGCTGTTGATGTCTTTGTTATCATCAGTGTGCTTCGGCAAGATGTACATATGACTGTAAATATTTGCTGCAATATACCTTCAAGTTCATTACCTCCAACCTGCCTCCTGCTTCATCGACGTCGATCATCTTCTTGACGGGACTTCAGTCCACATCAAGGAGAAAACGAACAACAAGAAAAACATAACTGGTGAATTACGGTAACACAGAACGACCCCCAGCTTCGCCCACTCGTCATGGTTCACTTCGTGGAGATGCGTGGTTTTTTTTTTTTTTTTTTGCCAGTTGAGGGAGCCTAGCTAATTGATTCTGCAGGCATTTTCAATAAAATTTATCTCTCTCTCTCTCTTTTGAGGCCTCTCGGTCACCTGGTGACATAACATAAATATCTATACTCATGTTAGATTACCGTAACCAAGCATAACGCCCCGGGACAGCACTAACTGCACGCCCAGAACCAGCGAGCGAGCAACGCGACCGGCCGTACGCAGTATAGTAACGCTGCGGTCATATTGCCATTATGTAGTGATGATAACGTGTGCAGCGCCATTTCTTTGTTCTTCATGACGCCACCGCTATCTTTATTTTCGTCACACTGTCAAAGTTACAGCTTCCGTTCTCGAGGTCGGTTATAGATGCTCTGAAGCGTAACATACATCGTACTCTATACTATGGGATGGCTCCGTCGTGCTGTCCCCAATCAAAAAGAAAGTACTTTTACCGACGCTGAGCCACTACTACTGCGAGCTTTATTTACTCAAAAGGTGCCACCACAGCATCCCCCATTGACAACGCTGCCACCATAGTTGCCCCACGAGATATGAAGGTTCCCAAACTGCCTCTTGAATACACGTAAAAAACTAAAAGATATTTAATTATATACCGAGATTTCTGCCATACGCTTATACCTTTTAGCCTATGAACAATCTATCTTGCAGTCTTAAGCGTTGTTTACTACGTAGAGTGCCTCAATAGCAGCTTCGCTGCCCGTGCATGCACGTAGTACATGCATGCACGCCACATGTATACATGAACGGAGAAGTTTTTTTCATCATGAATTTATTGATTTATACGCAATTACAACACCATCCTCAACCATTTGGCTCTCTTGTGGAGAGATCCCTTGACTCTTGGTGCGTTCTCCTTAATTTATTTCACCATCAAAGCAACCGCATGAGTGGCCATCGCAGGACTGATCACGTCTAAATAGCAAGCAAAAACATTGCAGCACCGCGAGAAAGAGGCACACCTTTCAAGCGATCCAAAACTATCACTATAATCAATAATGTTTTGTCCTCACTATTTTAACGGAAATATAGATAATTCACATTTAAATAAAAAAAAATGTCTTTCTCGCCGTCGTTTCCTCTTCGCCTTCCATTTCTCTCTCCCTCTTATGCGCTCTTTTCTGCATACCTAAATTGGCACCGCTTATAAGCGCATATATGCGACCGTAAAGCTGAAACTTTGACGTATAGGAAAGCGGAAATGAAGCTGACGTTGGCAGGAAAGCAAAAAAAAAAAAAAAAACGCAGAATGTTCCTAGCCAATTAATTACGAGAGAGCCATTTCATGGAAACAGTGTCAATCGCACAGGGCGAACGGACAAGCGTTCCGGGCAGCGCACAAAAATTCGCGTTTAATATCCTCACCCGCTTGCAGTGAGCCAGTTTCGCTTTCGCCGTGCCACGCACGGTCGAGGGACTTTAAATTACGGTCCCGAGCGTTTGCGGTGTATAATTTCCGACAGTGTAATACGCAGCTTAAATGCTGAGGCTGTTCTCGATTGCTTTTGCTTACCTAATTGCTTCTTTTTTCCTTCCACTGTCGACTTAACCTGCTTTCGAAAAACCAAAAACAGTTATAGAATCAGAGAGATGAAGCACTACCGTTTGTTTTGACAGATTGCAGACGTTCAGGTAGTAGAAGTGGGCCCATTATGTTCGAGTACATTCATCGCACCGGTTCGCGCTACAAGGAAACACCCGAATATTTCTAGCTCCCGTCTTTCTGACTTAGCCCACAGTGACGGTGCACCGTCCGATGGGAGATGCAGTTCTTATAGATAAACAGCGGTGTTACGATTGCAACGGCGCGGCTGCGGACGACGAAATTGTCCTTTGAGAGCCCAGCCACCAAGCCAGCGTCTCAAAGCTTGCTCGCCGCACGTGGCGATTGTGCGTCTGTGCGGTGTATGTGCCGTATGCGTAGGCCCTTCTTTTCCTTCAGAAGCTTATCCCCCACCCGTTGCCGACGGCCCGTAAGGCGCCGGCGAGTCTGCTGAACTGAGGACAGGTCTCGACAAGCGTGGACCGTGAAGGATATTGGGAACGCTTAACGAAAGGGATATAAAATAAGGCCCCTGCATGTATATAGGGACCTTAGCATAAAAGGGGGGAGAGGACGCGCCGCCCGGCAGTCGGTAGTAGCCTTCGGTCTAGTACGCTGCTGTGCGCATGTTTGCAATGTTCCTATGAGTGCCTCGCTCACCCGTAGCGATGTATTAAACGTTTCTTGTTTGTTCTCTACGTCGCCTCGTCTTTCCTGCTGGCCCTCTACGATGGTCAACCTGGTTCAATCTTCATGCAGTCGCTGTTCAAGGTTCGCCACGCTACCGTAACGACGGCGAACAGATGACCCTCCCCTGTTTTGGCGGCGTCGTTACAATATCTTCGTTGGCCGCGGCGGCTGCATTTCGATGGAGGCGAAATGTTGAGGCCCGTGTGCTGTGCGATGTCAGTGCACGTTAAAGAACCCCAGGTGGTCGAAATTTCCGGAGACCTCCACTACGGCGTCTCTCATAATCAGAGCTGGTTTTGGGACGTTAAACCCCACAAACCTACAATATTGTCGCGAGAACCGCGTCGCGTAGAATGTTTTCTTGTTATTTTCTTCTTTTCCGGCTACTTTTGTACAAGGGTGCTCTACTAAACGAGCCCGCACACCGCAGGGAGCATTCCGGGAGACGGGACGCCGAGGATGAGGGGCATTTGTGCGCGCCGCGGCCAGTTTCTGGAAAGCGTTGTTTGTGTTGGTTTTGTGGCGAGGCCGGATGCACGCGATCGTAGAAGCTCGTATAACATCGTTACCGTCGACCTGCCTGACTTGTCCGTGTAAGGCGGTTTCCTATTGGTGGGAGGCGGTGGGGGTTCGAGCCGTCCGCGTCGCCGTGGATGCTGAAAAAGTGTTATTTAAGCGGCGACACTGGCCTTTTTTGGGGAGAGCGAACTCGGGGACCATGACGCTCGGCATCACCAGGGAGCAGTCCGGCAGGCCGACGGGGTATGATACCATTTTCTGTGTTTTATAATTTTTGCCCTGTGTGTTTTACAACTTCAAGATGTCTTAGCTAAATAAACCCCCCAATGAGTGCTTTCCCAATTCACCGTGTCGACTCCTCATCCCTTGCCCGCGCGGAGTGGCTCCCACGCCTCTTCGTCTTCCTGACCTTCCGATGCGTCTAACATTCACGGCCCCGACGTTTCGCTACAAAGTGGTGGAGGTTGCTCGGTAGCGATATTCCCGCTCTGAAATTATGCCCCGAGTCAATAAGCATCAGGAAACTACTTCGGACTGCTCCACTATGACGGAACCCCCTTCCTTTCTCTCTGCTATGGCTACCCCCCAAGCAAAACCTTTCGTCGGACCGCCAGTCTTCAGAGGCGCGCCAGAGGAATCTGTTTCCGAGTGGCTACTTTGCTACGAACATGTCGCGTCGCTGAACAACTGGGACCAAGCCACGAAAGTTAAATTTTTATATCTGGCTCTAGACGGTGATGCAAAAAAATGGCACACCACTCAAATTCTCACGGGTGCACCTAATTCATGGGAACAATGGGCGACGTCATTGAAAACGTCATTTACTAGCCGTCACTCAGTCGAGATCGCCCATTTGCGACTACAAAACAGAACTCAGCTGCCGTCCGAAAGCCCGGAGCAGTACTACTATGACGTCGTGCAGCTTTGCGCAAGGGTCAACCCATCTATGGCAGAAGATGATCGGTTGCGGCACCTTATGCGCGGTTTGCGTCCGGATGTGCAGGAAAAAATGATCATCGCAAACCCGGAAACCTGCGCCGCATTCCTCCAAATTTTACAGCGCATAAATTACGCAGCTTTGATGAGCCCTGCTTCTTGGTCACGGCCGATCGACACCCACTGTCCTAATGGATTGCAGTCGTGGATGAAAAACATCGCGCCTCCGGTAGGGATGGCATCCGCCGCCGCGGCAGTACAGCCTACTCCTACGTGTGTCGCCACCTGCGCCGCAGCAGAACTGCGTTGCCCGCGGCAGGCTGCCGACCGCGAGGGAGACTTAAAGGCGATTGCAGACTCCATCGCCTTGTTATCGGACCGGCTAAGAAACATTGAAGACGAGACGCGTCGCCCCCCAGTGCCTTGGCCACCGAGAACATCCCGTGCCAACGACGGGCGTCCCCGATGCCAGATTTGCAGCCGCATCGGCCACGAAGCACGACAGTGCTGGCAGCGCTTCCGGGACGACAGAAATGATCATGCGGAGTCTCTTGGCAATCACGATAGTCAGCGTAACCCTTCGGGAAACGAGAACGGCCGGGCCTAAGGGGCCAGCCCGGCCGTCCCATCGGCACATTGTCGGAAAGCCAGCTTCACGCAGTCCCCACACGAGCCAATGGTAGAATAACGTTGCGACACCGCCCTGACCTTAAGAATGGAAATGCCGACACGCTTTCCCACCTTCCTCACGACCCCGTACCAGTAAGCGAAGAAACCCTTTTACCGTTGCTGGTTTTGGGTCAGGCGGATGTTGGAAAGAAGCAGAGGGCAGACCCATGGATTAGAGCTGTTGTACAGCACCTCGAAGAACCGAGTGCGCCCGTTGTCAGGAATACCAAAAGAACGGCACGGAGTTTTCGGTTAATCGACGGTGTACTGTATCGGAGGGCGAAAGGCTTTGAGAAAGATCGCGCGGCTCTCGTTGTCCCCAAGTGCTTGAGGTCTGAGATATTAAGGCACTGCCATGACGACTGTACGGCAGGCCACTTGGGTGTCAAGCGTACATGGGAGAAGTTGCGTTACCGATATTTCTGGCCGAAGATGTTCGCATACGTCAGCAAGTACGTTCTCTCCTGCCCTGACTGCCAGACGCAAAAGCAACCGCCGGGGAAGCCGGCCGGTTCCCTCCAACCAATCCCGGCTGTAGGTCGACCGTTTCAGCAGTCGCCACCGGTAAATATCGGGTCGGGCGCACAACGTGGATGCGACTACACCCTGGATGCGATGAAAGTGGCTCGCCGGCAGCGGCAGGCTCGAAAATTAGTCAATGAACGGGAAAAGCGCCAGCAAGATAGGAACAAGCGCAGCTACGATGCCGACGACGCAGACGATGAGTCCGGTGCCGATCACGAGGTGCGAGATCCAGGTGGTGATGTGCGCGAGTGCAGTGATGACCGCGAATTCCATCAGGGTGAAGTGCGCGAGCGCAGTGCCGGGAGTGATGTCCACGAATTACACCCCAGTGTTGTGCGCGAGTGCGACGTCAATGGTGATGTGCGCGAGTGTGGTTCGCGAGCGGACCGAGAACTTCGTTTGCGTCATGGTGTGTGCGAATCAGGGACCAGTGATAAAGTGAGACAGCGCGAAAGCTCAGACTCTGAAACTGAACTTTACAGCGACTGGAAGACCTTTTCAAGCGGCAACAACGGACAACGAAATGCCGCCGCTTACGACACTGATACTGACTTGTATTACAGTGCCAGCGAGTGAACTTTGGTGATTTTCAGTCTCGCGATTCTCCATTTGTTGTTTTAAGTTTTCCACCTTTTAGATGTATAACTTTTCTGAAACGAGTACCTCCCATAACTGTTGTATGTAAAATTGTTTTTTTTTTCGTACTTCTTTTTTCGTGGGTTGCAAGTAAAACGAGTGGGTCACTCTTTTTCGTAGGGGGGAGGTGTCGCGAGAACCGCGTCGCGTAGAATGTTTTCTTGTTATTTTCTTCTTTTCCGGCTACTTTTGTACAAGGGTGCTCTACTAAACGAGCCCGCACACCGCAGGGAGCATTCCGGGAGACGGGACGCCGAGGATGAGGGGCATTTGTGCGCGCCGCGGCCAGTTTCTGGAAAGCGTTGTTTGTGTTGGTTTTGTGGCGAGGCCGGATGCACGCGATCGTAGAAGCTCGTATAACATCGTTACCGTCGACCTGCCTGACTTGTCCGTGTAAGGCGGTTTCCTATTGGTGGGAGGCGGTGGGGGTTCGAGCCGTCCGCGTCGCCGTGGATGCTGAAAAAGTGTTATTTAAGCGGCGACACTGGCCTTTTTTGGGGAGAGCGAACTCGGGGACCATGACGCTCGGCATCACCAGGGAGCAGTCCGGCAGGCCGACGGGGTATGATACCATTTTCTGTGTTTTATAATTTTTGCCCTGTGTGTTTTACAACTTCAAGATGTCTTAGCTAAATAAACCCCCCAATGAGTGCTTTCCCAATTCACCGTGTCGACTCCTCATCCCTTGCCCGCGCGGAGTGGCTCCCACGCCTCTTCGTCTTCCTGACCTTCCGATGCGTCTAACATTCACGGCCCCGACGTTTCGCTACAATATCTTCGTTCTGCTCATCAACAATCTTATAGCGATCGCCGGTGTGTTCATTCATAGGCAATTCGAGGCAACAGGCGTGCCCACAGCCATGTTAAAAGCGGTGACGACGACCTCTCTACCTCTCTGTGCCGTATCGAATCATTTCTTACCGATTCGGTGGCGTCAGTCGTGTTGCCGAAGCAGAAAAAAAAAAAAGTGAATAGAAATACGTTTCTCAGTACCGCCGCAGTTTTCGAAGCAAAAGAAGAAAAGAAAAAGATCGCTTTACTTCGTCGTCGGCACACTTACAAGCAGCGACACAGCGTTGATTACAAATAAATAAATAAATAAATAAATAAATAAATAAATAAATGGAAACAACTATTAGTTTTTGTTATTATATTAGTGAAAGACTATTTCGTTATACGAAGGTCGTCGCTTCAATGTCAATATGGTGTGGTTGAAGGCATAGAGGGTGTTTAACTTGCGCCAGTTTTTAAGGTACCTGTTTTCTTTATTCCAATGGCAAGCTTACCGGTCAGAGTGTCCAGTCACGCAGTGACAACGGGGAAAACGCCGTGAAACATATTTTATGAGACTTCTTTGCCTATGGAGTCGTACATGCAACACACGTTGAAAACAGTGGCCGACAGCCGTCGGCCGTGTTCGCGCCAGGCTGCCTCCACAGAGTTACCACAAAGCGCATGCGCGCTCCACCTTCGAGCCACGGAGCGCATGCGCCGAGCTTAAAAACAGGTTTTAGGTTGTCGCGAAGGCAGCGCCGCTTCTCGGCGTCGACTTTTACAGCGTAGAAAGCAAATAGTAGGGCGAAGATGCGTTTTTGTGTCCCGACTGCAATTTTAAGGCCGAGTTACGGTCGTACCGGTCGTACGAAGAACAGCAGGCGACGTGCGGCAATGGAGCATTTGCGGAAAAGCTACTACGCACGCGCGACAACGGCGCAGCTAGCGCCCCCTACAGGGCGCTTTGTGTTTGGTTGGAAAACATGAGCAGCCGATTCGGCCAGCCGCCGGTCGTGTGCGCCTCGCTTTCGCCGTGTCTACGAAAATGCAGCCCACTGCATAACCTGCGGATGCACAAATATTAATGGAAACACGAAGTTCCACAGGCCCTGCCGTCCGCGACGCTACGTGCGAAAAAAAAAAAAAAAGAAGAATGCTTGGATAGCAGCTGTGTGAAGACAGCTGTTGACGGCTCGCCGTGGGTAGTTATACAATTGCAAGCGCATAAGGTCACAGTCATTCACATTTAATTTGGCCATTGTTTGTGCTGCACTAAAGACGCGTATATAATCAACATATGTCACCCAGCAACGCGATCGCAATGTGCTCCAACGATGCCAACAATACGAACGATGGCGTCGAAACGTAAACACCACCTGTCGTAACAGTGTTACGACTGGCCTGCTACAAGAGCTGGCCAGCAGGTAGCGTGGTGGTGAGCGGCGAAAACGACCCGCAAGTACCGGGTCTAAGGGCGACGGGAGCCGGGGCAGAGAGAACTTAAAGGAGATTTATCTTACATATTTACAGCAAGAATGTCGAAGGAAAAAGCAATGCGCCGAGAGCGAGCTCGGCGGCTTGTCTTATAAAATTCTGAGTCCCTTGTTAGGGAACATGCCGTAGAGGGGTCCAACCATAGCACGAGGGTCCGTTAGAAGTTGTCTCTCCGAAGCCCACCGTGACCGCCTCCAAACCTCCTCTCCATGTCCGCCTCGAGCGAAAGGGGACAGAAGCACTGAATTTCTGCGTTCAAAGTTGCAGCGCTCGCGCACACACACACACCACACACACACACACACACACACACACACACACCACACACACACACACACACACACACACACACACACACACACACACCGCAGATGAGCAGCGTCCTTGGCGGCGCCACCCTGTCGCGAACGCACCTGGTCCAGGCGAGTCGGGTACATCTCCCGGGATCCTTAGCTCACAGGCACCTGGAGTTTCGAGCCCCATCAGCGATGGCCTGGCCGGTGACCGAATTAGTCACTCTTGGGTGGGTACACTACATGCAGATAGAGCCACGGGCGCCGTTCTCAGAAGAAAGCCCGGTCGTAACAACAGATAGCGCGCGGCTTCAGGGCACGGATAGGGAGCCTACATGTGGCGTGCGCGACATGTAGGCTCCCTTGACACGCGTGAAGCTTCGTCCGTGTCCTTAACCATGCGTCATCTATTGCAACATCCGTATCTACCAACATGCCCACTCATATCTCCTTCCACGTAAACACCGGATTTGATAGACCGTGCTCACACCGCTTCCTGCCAACCTAATTCATCCCCCCCCCCCCCCCCCCGTCAGCAGTTTCCAGATTACACTTCAATTGTCTCAGATAAACTTCTTCCTTGAAAGACCAGCCGCGATGAGCCTGTCGGAGAGGTAGCGGAGTGCAGGTATCGGCACGTATGGTCGTTGTTCACGCTATAACGCGAAAAATCCTCGCTGCACCCATTTTCTAGAAACGGAAACGGAATTTGACTGATTTCTGGGGTTTTAGGTCCCAAACCACGATATGATTATGAGAGACGCCATAGTGGAGGGGTTCTTTAACCACATAGTGTTCTTTTAACGCGCTTTGCACAGTACACCGTCGAAGCCATAGGTCGGCAGTGTGGGAGAACACTCACACTGACTCACCCCAATTTTTCCAGGACCCGCACTCACTCGCAATCGCACTCACCTCCACTCACACTCACTGGCACTCACTCGCACTCACTTCCGCTCACTGTCACTGGCACTCACTCGCACTCGCACTCATCTCCACTCACGCTCACTTGCACTCACTCGCACTCACTTCCGCTCACACTCACTTGCACTCACACGCACTCACCTCCACTCACAGTCACTGGTACTCACTCGCACTCATTTACAGTCACGCTTACTGGCACTCACTCGCACTCACCTCCGCTCACACTCACTCGCACTAGCTTCCACTCACGCTCACCGGCACTCACTGCATTCGCACTCACTTCCACTCACACTCATTGGCACTCACTCGCACTCACTTCCGTCCACACTCACTCCACTCGCACTCACTTCCACTCACACTCATCGGCCCTCACTCGCATTCGCACTCACCTCCACTCACACTCAGTGGCCCCCACTCGCATTCGCACTCACCTTCACTCACAGTCACTGGCCCTCACTCGCACTCATCTACAGTCACACTCACTGGCACTCACTCGCACTCACTTCGACTCACACTCACCTGCACTCACTGCATTCGCGCTCACTTCCACTCGCACTCATTGGCACTCACTCGCACTCGCACTCACCTCTGCACACAGTCACTAGTACTCACTCGCACTCATCTCCACTCACGCTCACTGGCACTCACTCGCACTCACTTCCACTCACACTCATTGGCCCTCACTCGCATTCGCACTCACCTTCACTCACAGTCACTGTTACTCACTCGCATTCGCTCTCACTTCCACTCACACTCATTGGCCCTCACTCGCATTCGCACTCACCTTCACTTACAGTCACTGGTACTCACTCGCACTCATCTACAGTCACCCTTACTGGCACTCACTCGCACTCACCTCCGCTCACACTCACTGGCACTCACTCGCACTCGCACTGACCTCCACTCACACTCACTGGTACTGACCACTCGCACTCGCACTCATCTCCACTCACGCTCACTGGCACTCACTCGCACTGGCACTCACCTCCACACGCACTCATTGGCCCTCACTCGCACTCGCATCACCTCCGCTCACAATCACTGGTACTCACTCGCACTCATCTCCACTCACGCTCACTGGCACTTACTGGCACTCACTTCCACTCACACTCATTGACCCTCACTCGCATTCGCACTCACCTTCACTCAATGTCACTGGCCCTCACTCGCACTCACCTCCACTCACAGTCACTGGTACTCGCACTCACCTCCACTCACGCTCACTTGCACTCCTCGCACTCACTTCCGCTCACACTCACTGGCACTCACTAGCACTCGCCTCCACTCAAAGTCACTGGTACTCACTCGCACTCATCTACAGTCACGCTCACTGGCACTCACTCGCACTCGCCTCCCCTCACACTCACTCGCACTCACTTCCACTCACACTCACCGGCACTCACTCGCATTCGCACTCACTTCCACTCACACTCATTGGCACTCACTCGCACTCGCACTCATTTCCGCTCACACTCACTCGCGCTCACCTCCACTCACAGTCACTGGTACTCACTCGCACTAGCACTCATCTCCACTCACACTCATTGGCCCTCACTCGCACTCGCACTCACCTCCACTCACAGTCACTGGTACTCACTCGCACTCGCACTCACCTCCACTCACAGTCACCGGTACTCACTCGCACTCGTACTCATCTCCACTCACGCTCACTGGCACTCACTCGCACTCGCACTCACCTCCACTCACACTCATTGGCCCTCACTCGCACTCGTATTCACCTCCACTCACAGTCACTGGTACTCACTCGCACTTGCACTCACGTCTATGAAATGAGTGCGAGTGAGTGCCATTCACTCATGAGTGAATGCGCCGACCTATGGTCGGAGCCGCCATTTTGCCTCCATCGAAATGCAGCAGCCGCGGCCGGGATTCGATACCGCGACCTTAGGATCAGGAGTCGAGTACCATACCTACCAGACCACCGAAGCGTGCACGAAAGGGGATGTTGTCCTCCTCTATCATGTTTGTTCAATGCAGGCAAACTTCTCCGGCAAAAGAAAAAAATATTAAACGACAGAGCAGGCGCACGACCACTGCTGAGTGCTTTTTCTTTCGTTCAGGAAATGCACCATACCTTTTTTTAGCATATGTGGTAGTTATTTTCCCGTCTGTAATTTTTATAACTGCATTGCAAGCATATTTTTGTGAATTGACTCCCTTTTTCAAGATCAATATTGTCACGGTGCTACGGAATGTAATTATGTACGCGATGAATGTGCCTACCTTGTCGGTTCCTTTTCTTGTGCGCGATCAACGCGCTGTTTTGTTTATACTTTTGTTGCTTGTATATTGCGTGCATGTAGGACTGTATGTTCTCTTTTTAGTTTTTAGTTAACAGTTTGTTGTGCTGCATTTCTTTCTTTCGTATTGTTCTTATGTTTGGTATGTTCATATACGTATATTTTGTGTAATGCCCCCCTCCCCTTCCCCCTACTCAGTGTCCGCCATGGGGCCCGTAAGGTACTTTAAATAAAAAAAATAGCCAGAAAACGATGCCGATCAGTCAGGGAGGCTTCCTCGTACATGTGAGCGAAACTACATTGCACTGCGCAAATCAGGGCATATGTCATTTGGCTTAAAATACAGCTTGACGCCACGTGCTCTCCTTTCAACAAGTTACGTCGCAAGGAGCACTGACTACGGCGCTGCAGGCAGAACCCTCGTTAATGCGTTTCCCCGTTAATGCGTTTCCTACCTTTTTTTTTTCTGTACTCCTGTGTGTAAATCGTCCTGTTTTTTGTTCGCTCGGAAAATATGGTGTGAACAGGCAGAACAGGCATTGGTGATTTCATGATCGATGAAACACATTTAGCGATGCTTCATTTGTTCGTTTTGAGTTCAACAATTAATGGGAAAGTACGTGTCTTTCTTTGACAGCAACGAAGAATTTCGAGCGATGTAGTCGGTGCTCCTTGTGACGTCATTTGTAGAAAGAAGAGCGGGTGCCTTCTATGCTGAGTTTAAAACCAAACTGTGAATTTCCTGGTTCGTGCAGTGCCATAATTGGCTCACTTGCTCACAGGAGCCTCAACGACTGATTGGCAATGTTTATTATGTTTAAAAAGTGTTGCAAGACTCTTTTAAGAAAAAGAAAAGGTTGTTGGGGGACGCCTATAAGCTTCGCCTTTATGGGTAGAGTGCTACAGGCCCATTGGGCCCCGTAAACATCGCCTTCCGATAGAACATTAAAATTTGTGCCTTCCCTTAAAATATTGGAATTATTCGAGATTCCTGGTAACAAAATTATGCTTACTCGCACATTCAAATTACAGTCCGAGCTATCGTGTGTGTAGGTTTTAGTTAAGTCATGGTTTACAATTTTTCTGTCGGATTATTCTTTCAGAAATTCACTTTTGTTCGGGTTACTCGGCAAACGGTTGATTTCTGCCCCAGACACCGACACCAACGAACGCTTTTTTTTTGACTCGAGCCTCCTAACCCTTTCGCGTTAAAGGATCTCATTGCGGGGACACGTGCCCGAAGTTGCTGTGATGAAGTTTCAGCTATTACAAATGGTCGCCAAAGCGCTTTACTCGCGTCTCGTCGTGCTACCACTTGAATTTGAAATGATGCCTTATGCTTCATTTTTACCCTTGAGAGGTCAGAACCGCACGATGGGTGATGGACATACAGGGGCCTTGCAGAAAGTAAACAGAGTGCGCGGCACTGGTGATTGTGCTTCTTCTGCTGCCAGCAGCGCAGCAGCATGAGCTATACATGGCGTGCGCAAATAAAATCTGCGATGCCTATCGATATTTAAACCCTGCCTGATTAACGGTTCAAGCCTGGAAGCGCGCTTGTTCCAACGGTCGATATTAGGGAAACCTCGTTGCGAGTGCAGCATCTATTTCAATATCGTTCACGGGAGCTCTGCAGTTGCCTATATCATGATGCGATGACTCTTGCTCAAGTTCCGCACTAGGAAATGGACGTAAGAATGTCCGCCGCAGTGGTACAGCGGCTATGATGCTCGACTGCTGACTCGAAGGTCACGGGTTCGATCCCCGCCGCCACGGTCCCATTTTCGATGAGAGGCGACAATGCTGTATGGAGGCCCGCGCACGGTAAAAGAACCGCGTGTGATCGAGATTTCTGGACCCAGCACGGCGTGGTTTTGGTACGTTGAACCCTAGCAATAATTATTATTGGAAGCGGGTCTAAAGAGAAAAAAAAAAGTGACAGAGGACGCGCGTGTACCCCAGCAAACGCATGCAAGCGCTGCTTGCGCTAGTTGTTAAACAGTTATGACATATGCTCGGAAATCTTCCCATAGAGTCGCGGCCCGTTGAAAGGAGCTGTTGCCGGGAAGGAAAAAGGAGCGAAATGATGGGAGGAATATAATGCCATACAAGTATACCGATCTGTTCTTACTGGAGCAATACAGAACGAGTGTTATACGCGACCCTTCGACAAAAATAAAGCACGGAGAACACTTGGGTGTTCTCATCCTGTGCGTCTGAAAGAGTGGCACTTTCCGGATTGGATCCCTCTCATACACAAAAGCCAAGCGGCACCGACGAGAAAGTGTTTCCTGCGCTGCAGGAAGTGAAGCGACAAGGGGACAGAAGCTTATAAGAGGAGGCGCAGTTTTGGCGGCATAGTAAACGCATAACAGCAATGTGTATCCTCCCTTGATCTGAGCTATATGTCTTCTATTCGATTTTTTTTTATTTCGTTCACTTCACTATACGTGACCACCAATAAAGGACTTTCTATAGTGGTAAGGATAACGGAGAAAGAGTTGCGTCTTAGCTGTTTGACTAACCCCACCATAACCAGATATTAGTCAGCAACAAAGCAGACGGCGCCGGGTAATTCCTGCGTTAGACAACGCAGTGGAACGCAACAAATACGCACAAAATATAAGGAACTTTAGAAAAACACGCTCAGCTTGTCATTTCCAGTATACATTTCTTGGCTAAGTGACCCAACTTGTCGTCCGTGTTTTAGCTTTCTTACAACATGCTCGGTATATATTAAAATACAAGCGTTGTCCACCGTAACAATTCTCGGTTTTTCTGAGTTCTTAGTTCTCGTCGCTAGTCCTCATGTTTTCTAAAGCTTTGGAATCAGCGTACATTCACGAAACTGATAAAATAAGGAATGCATGAAAAGCTCGCTACGTATACGTGGGCAGCTACAGTGACAACATGAGCCAGTGTGCACGGAACAACAAGATCTGCTTTATCAACAGCGCGTTGAACACTACCCCTGAAGACCAGACACGGCAGCCTATGTAAAATTTAAAAAAGAATATATATATATATATATATATATATATATATATATATATATATATATATATATATATATATATATATATATATATATATATATATATATATATATATATATATATATATATATAGTTCTTAAGTGGCCAGAGAATTAACCTAGTGAGATTCATGAAATTCCATCGAACCTATATGACCAAGATAGGAAAAATAAATTTGCAATCCGCGAAGTCATCCTTGCGTTAATATGCTGACGTTTCGGCATGAAATTTAAAAAAGAAAATGTATCGAACTTTGGCCTTCATTTTCTTTTCTAATATTCAACCCATGAGATATGCTGTTTCATTTTAGTGTCCTTTTAAAGCCCTCCAATTAGTTGCAAAGCATTCTAGCGTGTGCGTAGGTCTTTTAACTGGGCAGCGCAGCCTATTGCAATCACGGGCGTTGTTTATAGTTTGCCACAAAACTTACTACATAAAGCTGTAAGCATGGCGATTCACCCAGCATATGAGAACGACAGCGAGTACATGGGTTTGTGTAGACTTCGCCCTTGTGGATTCAATCGACTTTCTGACTTCGTAAATTGATCATCTGCAGCAAAATATATTGTTGTAAAAATGACGCTATTTCTCTTGTTACTCAGCTTTCTGGGTATTCAGAGGGACCACCACTGCTGTAGGATACGAAGGATATTTCGCATTTTGTTTTACACACGTTTGATGACGTCAGAATGTACCTTCGGATTGATTGGTAGTACCGAGTGCTATATTTAAATTAATCTGTAAACCCAACAGTCGTCCTTACAGATAATTTAATTTAAATGACTAGTACCATCTTGGGGAATACGAGGACGTGAACATTGATTTATAGTAAGTGTAGGAATGGCTATTCAGTACTCGAAAATTTTTCGCAAAATATTCGATATTCGATTCGATTTGACTCGCTTCTGCCCTATACGATTTATATTCGACGCGGTCTTAAAAGTAACTAATCGCCTGTGGCTAAATCCGAGTTAAACACCGGGCGAAACTGAAAAAATAAGAAATGAAGAAAAAATGCAAAAGAACAGAGCACGGCGAAAGAATGTACTCTACCAACTCGCGCAACAATTGCAGGAGGCAATAGTTCTACACTTACGGGCTACCAGCAAAAATACATATCCCCGTCGCCAAGAATAAACAACCAAACAACCCACACCACCATCAATAATCTTTCTGCTTGCTTACCTGCTCAACGAAGACAAAACGGTATCCTCATCGGCAGACAACCATGGAATCTGCCGACGTGCATACATGAATTTAATTCCTGGAAACGACGCACTTTTTATTCCTTTCCTCGGCAGATTTTATTGGCACACTGTGGCAACCATGCAGACAGAAATACGCCTGGTTTTTAAGAGCATATATGTTATGCCCCTGCCGTGAACGGAAATGAAGAGTGGTGAAAAAGGCACTGTTCGAAGCTCGAGGTTTGCTTCGCTACAACAAGACTGAAATTGCGGAAAAGCGCTGCGTTTACTTCGTACTTCCAGATGCTTTCATGCGGCATACATTCAAGACCCCGGAAATAGAGCTAGAGCGTCCGACCAGCGTTCCATTCCACTAACTGGCAACTAAAGGCAACAGTTATGCGTTGCGAGAGGAAATAGTCCCGTAGAAGTGGCGGTTTAGTAGTAAGCCGTAACTTTTTTAGAAATTACACATCAAAGCACTGTTTTCTTGCATGAACTCAAGTGCATAGACTCTAACGGCTAGCTAGGGCCAAGTTGCTAAGGAAGGACTTAGTTAGAGCGTGCATGTGCAATTGTGACGAAAAGGAGCATGCAACACTTTTCAAACATAGAAAACCGTAGCAGTCAGTCGTGAGGACTCCAATGAACATGTGAGCCATATATTACTGCGCTGCATGAACCAGAGAATTTGCACTTACATGTTTTCAGTATAGCAGGAAAGCTCCTGTTCTTTCAACAAATGACGTCACAAGGAGCACCACCGACTACGTCCCTCCACTTTTTTAAAAAAATAGATACATACATATTCCTTTTTTGTCGACCCCAAAAGGAACAAACAAAGCGCGACTGGGAGAGAGAGAGAGAGAGAGTAAAATAGCAGACACGACTTCGCTGTTATCATTTATTGCCAACAGTTTCGACCGCGCGACCGGTCTTCTTCAAGGATTTTCCCGCGATCATGCAATTATCAATGCTATAGTCTTGCCGCAAGCGGCTTCGTCGGTGCTGCTTGTAGCGTTATTTGTTGAAAGAAGAGCGGCCGGTTTTCATATGTATCGGAAACCAAGAGGCCCTTGCCGTTCCACTGATTACCATTTCGTGTTGGTCCTCCTTGACTGGTCAAGTATCAGTCAGTTCTGGCTGTGAAGGCACAATTAACCAATGAGGCAGCGCCAACAAGGAGCAGTATTTGTACTCTGTAGTCTACGGTATATAGGCCCCCAAATTGTAAATTCTGTGGCTGCGGCAGCTGGATGCAAGCGCACGCGGTGCCTTGGTGCTTGCAGTTCAGTACTTCGCTCGCATGATCACAGGAGTCTCAACTAGTGCGGTTGGATCTGTTTGCATGGACACAAACAGCTGCTCTGCGGCATATTGGATTCCATCTGTTTGTTATGCATGGTCTGGACGTTTGGACAACGTAGTCTCTTCAACGGTTGCAGAGAGTGCTGCTATTGCTGCTGCACTACGCAAACTGAAGAATGGACCCACAAATCAAGCCGTCATTCTCTCAGACTCAAAGTCGGCAATTCAACAGCTCTCTCGTGGAATTCCTCGAAACAAGTTCTGCCGACAATCATTGGTCTCACTGAAAAAAGCGGCCCGAAGAGGAATTAGGATAACTTTCCAGTGGATACCTTCGCATGTTGGTATCAACGGCAACGAAAAAGCAGATGCCCTGGCCAACGCAGCGCTTTCACGACAACCGACGATGAGAGCTCCTATTAATCAGATATCAGCAAAACAATCAATTCGTGATCATTTCCGTTCTTTGTGGAAGCCACCACACCAGCCTTGTGTGACAAAAGGACTTAGCCGCAGCGAATAAACTTTACTGTACCGAGTGAGAACGGGGTCAGCATGCACTCCCGCATGGTCTTTTAAAGTTAGGGGCGCTGCTTCGCCATTGTGCACGGAGTGCAATGAACTGGGGGACATTGACCACTACATCTGGTCCTGCAAGCGCTTTTGCACCGAGAGAAAAGCATTCATGGACAACATGCAAAAAAGAGGGCTTCCGCGTGGGAGCACTGAAGAAATTATATATCCGGAAGGGACACGGTCGGTTCGCAAGGTGTCAGCTCTGCTTGTAGCGTTTCTTCAAGAGACAGGATCGAGTGACACGTGGTGAATAATGCAACATGGACAGAGACGCTCGGGCGGAGCAATTGCCGGCCAGGTCTGCCAGGCTAGCACCGCCTGTAGCCACAACACCACCCTACTACTACTACTACTACTACTACTACTACTACTCTCAACTATAGTGAGACCGGCACCGTTTTTCCGACATCGTTCAAAAGGTGTTGCAGGGCGCCTTTAATGCTAGGATGCTGCTGCACAAAGCTACTGTACATGTCTTGCAAATGACGTCACGCACTCTGCGGGTCAGCTGTGTCCAGAATGTTGGTGAACCTGACTATATGCAGCAGCAAAAATCGGCGTTTCGTAGTTGAATAAAGGCGCGCACCGCTTGTATACCGCGCACCCTTATCCATCATGTCTGCACTTGGTAGCAGGCCATTAAAGAAAACGCATTTTTCCACCTTCATCCGGCAAGAACGCGCGCAATGCGAGGAAAACATGCACATGTGCAACAGCTGATAGATATGCGTACTCTCTGCGAACGGGAACGCACACAATATGGAAAGTTGGTGCACACTTTCGCGAAGTTTACGCCTCAGATAACAAGGAGATAACGCAAGCTGCTTGCGCGGCCGGAGAGGCGGTGACCACGGGCGAGTGGCGAGTGACGAAAGCCGTGGGGGCGGCGACATCGACGTCACAGACGCTCTTTTCGCGCCCAGTTTCGCTTTCAAGGAGCCTGCCAAGGGGAACTAATTGTTCGCGTAGCTCCGACATGCGCTCCGCTATTCAAAATTTGATCATTGGGATAGGTAGTGTCGAGGACGGGCTCCAAAGTACTCATTTACAGTAGCCACCAATTACTGATAATTAAAAAGTTAATTAGCGTAATTTCGCTAATTATGCGCACAAGTGCGGAAGTTATTCTGTATCTAGAGGCCGCCAATCCGTATACTCGACTGGTACACAAGACATTCCCGCGATTTATGTTCTTCTAATTTTAAAAAAATGTGTTGCAGCTAAAAGAAACACCCTGTATAGGCGTGGCCGGTGTGATGCGGTATGCTTTATGAAAGTGGAGTGATAAAGGCTGGGTGGTTGCGGGTGCTGCAATAAAACTTTATGGCGGAGATTCCAGACTGAAGTCCTGCGAACTAGTGCGACAGCTGATGGGAATTATTCTTCTTCTAACGATAATATGAACAAGCTCTCGGCGAGCGGGAATGTCACTGCACGTAAGTGTTGCAGTGGACAAATAGATTGACCTTATCGTTACTCCTTGCAAGCACACTTTTTTCCGAAGAAGGCTTGAGAGCTGGGTTTGTTGGTATACACTCTAACAAATCAGCGAATTGCGCAAAGACAGGACACACGGAAACGAATACGAGCGCAGACTGCCAACAATAGATTTATTCGAAGATAAACACTTAGCGTATATACTGGACACGGATGCACACGTGATGAATCAACAATTAAAAAAAAAACAAAGAAAGAAGAAGTCTATCTGTTGCAGTGAAATGTACACGGGCTATGCATATGACTTCATCCGCGAGGATCGCTAGCGGCGTGGTCACCATTTTGCAGGTTGCACGTGCATGGAAGTCGCCGCACATGCAGTGTGCGAGCTCCGTATACCACCTCTTAATTGATGACAGAAACCACCGAAAACCTTCCTATGACGTATGCCAACGCACGGCACTTGCAAATGCGCGACCGCCCGGCGATGGTGTCGCTGCCTCACGGTGCACAACTCCTATATAGATAAGCTCCTTTTCTAGCTCGAGCGACAGAAAGCATTCTAACTCATCTGACGCCACTGCGAATCATTGCGTGGGCTTCAAATATACCGCGCGTGAGACGACTCATGCACGTGTTCACTGTCGTGCTATGCGCGCAAAGTCTGGTATGCAGTCGTTGCATTTGGACACCCGCCTACCCATGCGAATTAAAGTGCTCTTTTTTTTCCCCCTTATCTCATTGTGCATGTGATTTAATTTTGCGCATTTCTATGAATTCTTACATCCATACGTGTGCGCCGGATCCCCCACAGGTGGGGGAGAATCTGCCGAGCCCCTCTCTGGTCCCAACCCCTAATACGTGAGGCCATTTCAGCGCCAGTATTAGCGGTTGGGAGGCGATTTTATGCCCCCCCCGCCCCCCTTCTACACGCACGCTTATGCCTATACCGCCGATACCGTAATCTAGCACTAGCACAATGTTGCGCTGATGCCGTGTGACTTTTGCATGGTTTTGCTGCCTAAGTGCTGAGATAACGCTTAAAAATGTTCAAGTTACACGTAGTATCACACCATTGAAATTACATAACCTTCGAGTGTCATGCGCAGAAACAGAGTGCGAAAAACTACAGCGCGTTACTGGTCACTAGTCCCACTAGTCCGAGGGGATTAATTGCTGTTCGGTTAAAGAAAGGACGCTATGTTTTGCAGCCCATGTCGGGAACATCGGGAGCACGGCTCAGTGTCCGCAGGGGTAGGGGAAATGGTCTGAAAGAGAGCCGTGTTCATATGAGGACAGACCAAGGGGCTATGTCTCTCTCTCCCTCCCTCCCTCCATCCATCCGCTGTACGGCGTCCACACCAGCACTGCGCATCCTCCTCCTCCCCCTCCTCTCCTTGTCTCATCTCCTCTCCTCTCGGCATTCATCCTCTCCTCTCCGAACGGCGCGCGTTGACTATATATGGAAACGCTCTTTCTTCGATGAACGCTTTACCAGCTCGCAAGGAAAGAGAACGCGCCCTCACCCGCGAGAGACAACGCTGACGAAGGCAGGGTCTGCTAGCGTCAAACCGATGCAAACGCGACACCTAGTCAAACCGATGCAAACGCGGTGTGCACCCCCGTGCTGCTTCGCATCGCCTCATGGTCCCCTTTAGCGGGAGATGGTGTAACTTTTTTTCAGCGAAATTTTTATATTACATAGGCAAATGTGTCCTCAGAAAGGAATCAACCTTCGTTTGCGAAAGTTTGCAGGATTTCTCGAAAAAAAAAATCGTATTTCACTATAGTGGTGGAAAAGAGCGCTTTAGCATGTTACAGATGTTACAAATTTGAAGGTCTACAATTATGAAACTAATGGATTTTACCTGCCAAATTTTTTGTGGTTATTCCACGCCGGTTGTACTTTTGGCCAACGATGAGTTGAATTTCTGTCGTCTTCGGTGCCTTTTTGAGAAATTGCCAAACTTCGATTTTGGACTATCTGCCCCGGATTTCGGAGATCTTTTTGCGGGTTTAACTGAAGCACTGAAGGTGAAAATATTTCTGTCGAATCTCCCAAACGTGTTCTGCAAGTTAAAAGTATAAAATGTGTGATTAAATGAACTATTCGATTCCCTTAAAAATCCCAGATATGCCATAACTACAGGAACAGGGAGAATTGAAAGATTTCAAGGTTTTAAAAAATAATCATCGCTTATATTTATAAAAAAATTTTAGAATACCGAAACATGCCCCATAAAAAATTTCTGCCACAAACATATGTCTCAAAATACATGCATCAAATACTTAAACATGTCTCAAAAATTTCTGACGCAGTACGAAACCAGCGCACCAGCGCGCTGCCGGACTTTCTTTTTTTTTTTTGGGGGGGGGGGGGGGGGGAGGGGGGTATCTGCAGGACCTTAAAAAGAACGAATTTAAATAATTATTTGAAGGCTAAAGAACTAAAGCCAATGTCCTGCCTGTGAAATCCGAGTAAACAGCATACCTGGGACAAGGGTGCTAAGTTCAGCATTACTATCATGCAGCACTGTCGTAATCGTAGTGACTACCCCGGACTCCAGCCCTCAGTCCACTGTACCAGTGGACTGAGGGCTGGGGTCCGGGGTAGTGGGTCGAGGGAAAGCGCGGGTTCGTTTTTCCCTTCTGCGCACCACGAAATCTCTGTTTCTTTTCTTCACTGTCGCTATGATGTAGCACTGTATCACTGTCGTGTTGCAGTGGGTTGAGGGCAATGGCATGGGCAGCAGGTCGGTGCTCGAGAGTAAGCGTGCGTCCGCTTTTGCCCTCTGCGTAATCCGATACTTTCTTTTCTATGTTGCATTTCGCTGTGATGTAGCGGTGGGCTAAGGGAAATGGTATGGGTAGTGGGTCAAAGACAGGTCTCCTTTTCCCTTCTCTGTGACAGCGGACATCGGGGACGGCAGACATGGCGGGCTCACAAACAGCTCTTCTGTTAATATCTAAACTAGAGAGGAAACGGGGTTCTTAATGTACAAAGATCAAGAAGATTCAATGATATGTCAAACAAAATCTGCCTTAAAACCCGTTCTATGATTAAGCTTTTGCAAAAGGGAAACTACAGCGCGATTCACAGATGCGGTGCAATCGTCAGGCCGTTGAATGTCTCCTGTTCCCTTTCACAAGAAGCTTACGTGAGGTCCTAAGAAGTGACGTGACGAGGGTCCTTTAATCTGGCGACCATTTCTGTTCCCAAAGGCTCACAGTTTCGTTCGCTTTACTCTTATTCGGCATTCTCGCCCTTCACTGGTAGGAATAAAACACAAGACAACGGCAGCGCCGGCTGTCCGAGTGCAGGGCTAACAGGGAAGACAAATGGCCAGCTTTGCCCTTAACCGGGTCGCGACGAAACCGCGTGTTGCGCCGCCAGGTCACCGGCGCCGTCTTTGGTCCGGAGAAAGAACCGCCGCCCGAATGCACGCCGGGCGCCCTCGGCATCCGCAGGTGTTACGCGCGGCCGGCTCGGCTCGGGTCGCGCGCAGCGGCTGCTCAGCTGGCGCCGAGGCGTCCGCCGCCGCCGCCAGCGACGGTTTCCGCACTGTCGATGCGCTACCGCTGTAAATAACGCCTTGGGAGCCGTCTCGAGCTCGCTGAGCGATCAGCTATTGATCCCGCCGAGTGTCGTTCAACCTGGTGACGCGATGTAAATAACGGCCGCCCCTCGGCCGCTGGCCTCAGCGAGAACAATGAACGGTTTGGGGGGGACGGCGCTGTGTGGACGGGGGGTGCCTGCAGCTCCGACTTGGGCCGCCGACGTCGGCAGCAGCTGCGCTTCACCTGTCCCATCGCCGTGTTCCTCCCCCGAGGAGGGGAAAAAACGATGCAGAAAAGCCGCTGCTCCTCAGTCCGCTCCTGTCCGCTCAACAATCGGCAAGCCTCCGGGAGACTGCCTCTGTTTGTATTCGGTCGAAAACAAATGGGTGCGAGCGCGTGAAATTCGGCGTTAACCGTGCGGACGAGCTCAATTGTCCTTTTGAAAGCTTGCTTCCACTCTGTAAGAACAATAGAGCTTCGGCGGAACTGCATGGAGAGTGGAGGACCGAGTAATGCACTGTCTTAATCCTACCACAGTTCAAAGAATGAAGGGTCCACTTCGCAGCCGAACTACAGCTTCAACAGATCGACTATCGTGTTGTTGAACCTTTGCGACCGTTAATGTTCTTTATTTATCGGTTCTGAGGCAACGAAAACAGAACTGTAAGGCTCCTCGCTAGGTGCTGCGTCCGGCGCTTCCGGCGTGCAAGGTGGGCATATAGTTTTGACGCGGTAGACGAAAGCGCCTATAGTATTCGACCGAATACACGATACGCGTGATGGTAGTGATGGTGATGATGAACCTCTTTTATGGTGCTCACCCATTGAGGGGGATAGGCCAAAAATCGGGCGGCAGTAGTGACAGTCAATCTGGGGTTGTGTCAAGAGGGACTGAGCCAAGAAGAATAAGAACAAAAGAAAAAAAAAAGGAAAAAAGAACCACTGAAAGAAAGAAAAAACTGAACGGTCCAGTGGTCAGACTAACAGGTGGAGTGGAAGGAATGCAAGAGTAGTGAAACGTCTCGATATGAAGACCATGAGAATCGATTTTGGCAGAAGATGTATTTGGAAGGGGAAAAAAAGAAAAGTATAAATAGAATTAGCAAGGACATCTTTTTGTTTCACAGCGGAGCAGGCATCCCTGAGACAGTATCCGAATACAGTGGCCCCAAATGATAAAATTACTGGAATTTTCATTTCTATCCCTATCTTCCGAAGTGGAGTTTCGAGGAACCTTTTTCTCTGGGACGAGTATCTGCGACAGACTAAAGAGAAGTGGTCTATGGATTCGATTTCATTGCAAAATAGACATAGTGGGAATGTCCGTAGACCGGCTCTGTGCAAGTAAAGGTTCAGGTGCGGAATTCGACAGCGTAATCTGGTGAATGAAGCCTCTAATTGCCGGGATGCGCACCACTGTTTATTCCAACGAAATCTTAAAAGTTAAACGTCTTTTAATCTGTCTAGACAGGAGTCAAGTTAACCTTTTAAACAAGCACTTCTATACCGCAGTGCTGTCCCGTAAGCTGTAGACGGGTATTACAGGACCATTTAAACATGATGTGGCTAACGAGTCTGCCATTTCATTTAGATATAACCCGCAGTGACCTGGTACCCATAGCAGACGAATAGTTTGCAAGTTGGCAGGTATTAGAGAATGAAACATGTTGAGGAGATCTGAATTTGTCGTCGCGTGAAGAGCTGAGCATACTGAACGAGAGTCTGTAATTATAACTGCTGTTGAATCACGTGAGGGAACTTTACGAAACTCTAATGCAATAGCCAATAACTCAGCCATAAAAATGGGAATGTAATCTGGAAGTCTTAACGAGAAGGACCAGGCAAGAGAAGGGGAGAAAATGCCCACCCCAGCCTTTTCCTTTAATACCGATGCGTCTGTTGCTATAATATTGTCTAGATGAGCAAGGTAATCCTGTAATTGGCTATTTAAATACCGAAAAGACATTTGTTTAGCGTTTGGAGGGAAAGTGTTATCAAATTCAATATGTAAGCGTAATCGTCCATTTAATGCTGCTTCAGTATGTCGGATCTGTACCTTTAGAGGCTATAGCTCTGCTTGTACGAGTACAATCTGAGGAGTATGGAGCCTCGACCACTGTGTTGCAAAAAAGAATGAGTTGGGATCGTTATATAACATAATTTATCGTCTCTAATGATAATTGTAGGTCTTTAAACATGTTTGAACCATGAGAATTTTGAATCTAATTCGCAAGAATGTTAAGCGCGCCTCCGTATACAAAATATTTGCTATGAACTTTGGGAGGTAAACGCACAAACGCAACGCTTCCCTGTCTAATAGTATTAGAGGCCTAATTTTATAAGCTGCGCTTCCAGAAAATGAGACGCACCCGATTTCCGTGATAGGAGCCGCACATACGTTTTGTAAACCATTATCATAGCGTTTCTTGGCAATCCCCTTCTACGGTTTCCAAGTTTTCGTAGCCATCCCACTGCGTGTGTCGCTTTAACTGCCACATGTTCAATGTGGGTTTTCCAATTCAGTGTCCCATTATATGCGACACCCAAGTATTTCAAGGAATCTGCCTGGGAAATGAACTCTTGACAATACACCAGTGAGATGTTTACTGGCTGATTAACAGACGCTCTTTCTTCGATGAACGCGCTACCAGCTCGCAAAGAAGGAGAACGCGCCCTCACCCGCGAGAGACAAGCTTGACGCAGGCAGCGTCTTCTAGCGAGTTTCTTGATTGAAAAATACCGAGTGCTCGCCCTGGAGAACCGTTCACTGGCCACCCATACATATACATAGGCACTGGATCTTGACTTGCAATGAAGTGCCAGTGGGAGATTTCACTTGTGCGTAGTTGAACCATAAGGATCCGTAGCGTGCGCGTTAACTAAATTAATCCGGAACTCGGCACGATCTACGATGAACCTCCGGAGCTTCGCCCACTCATCATCATTCACTCCGTGGATATGCTGTGAATTTTTTTTTTTTTTTGCCTACAGCACTGCGTGCTGGACACTTCATCTCTAAAAAGTGCCTTGAGAGCTTGCAAGATGATTTCTCTGGAGATACTCAAGGCGCCAGTTCGAGCTGGCGAGGGTAATAGGTGTCACTGACAAACGTTTTGTAAGCATTATCACAGCCCTTAGTTCTCGTACTTGTTTATATGCATGCAGGACGCACCGGTAGGGTTTTACGTTGTGCAGTCTCGATGCCAGCCGTGACAGAATCGCAGGAGTCGTATTTTCGATCAATCACCGTCTTTTTTTCCTTTTTTTTTTTTCTATTGGCATATTTAGGACAGTTACAACGAAAATGTGCCGGGGGACACGGCTAAAGGCAGCCCTTGCCTGGCTGAGCCGAGGCTACCACTGCCATTGCGCATTGATTAGCGAAGATCAGTGGAAGTGGAGCGACAGTGGCGAAAGAAATTCGTAACTAGGCAAGCTACACCAACCCCTCCTCCCCCCCTTTTTTTTTCTTTACATAGCTTAGTCCTCTAGCGCGGTGACAGAATGCCTCTGATGTTTGGGATGCGCGCAGAACGTGCACCTCTCCAAGTGACAGACAGCTAATACGGCTCTAGAAGGGGGATATATCATCTGATATATCCCCCAGGAACAGGAACCGCGCAATGCGTGAACACTGCCACAAGGTGCCGAGGCAAAACAATGTCGTGTTTCTGTGTTGCTTTCATTTGCCTAATCATCTTCAGTAGGGATCGAGGCGAAAGTGCCAGCAACAGATGCACAAGTCGTTGTTCTTTCGCCTGTCAGTGTGAATAAGACTCGCTTCCACCTGATCGTCCGCAAAAGCTGCGACCTGCACGCCCCATTAGCCGAAAAACACACTCGATTAGCAGACCCTGGGACATTAATAGTGGTGCATAAATTTTTCCCAAATGCTCTAGGCATAATTTTTGTCTTCGCCACGCTGCAAGGCCACGTGTTCTTGTCACAGTCGTATGAATATTCGTGCCATAGCACGCAATTAAAAAAAAAGAAAAAAAAAAGACGGCGCCGTTGGATAGAGACAGGAAGGCTACCAAGATAGTTCCCTTCGATGAGACACGTTACGAATATTTACCGAATGCCGTTCTGCACGATTCGTCTGATTTCACTTGTGTAGTATTCAGGCAACACACGTATTAGCAGATAAATGCATACGTGTACCTGCCTGTGCCAGTGCTACAAGTGCAACGTGCGCTGCACACCTGTAGCGGCAGGACTTGCATGTAGTATACGTCTCCATATAAGGATACAGCGGGGCACATGAATTCACGTTGCTAAACTGCTGGCAAAGCATTTCAAGGAAAGCTAGACGGACATACAAAAATTTATGACGCACCTGACCACGATCTCTATAAACTGAACGTAAGGATTGTGACCCGGTTTCACCCCCCTTCCTCCCCCCCCCCTTTTTTTTTTCTTTTTTGTCGGTACATGAGCGCACTCGGAGACTGCGGGCCGGTGCGCGTCTACGGAGTTTGGCGGCAGCAGCAGTGAGGAAAGAGGCGTCGGATTGTGTGCGGCCGGTGTGTGGGCAGTGTGTAGTAGACGACGCACCGAGCGCCCGGGGCAACTCATGCCGCGGGGGACGTTTCATCGGCGCCAGGACCGAGTGCGAGGGAGTGTGGCGCGCGTAGCCCTCAGGATCGATGCATCGATCTACCCTTTCCTCGCGGGCCGGACCGAGCTCCCACAAGGAATCTGCATGCCAACGAAGAACGGGGTTTCACTCCCGTGGGATATTTGCGCCTCCGCTGACTCCGCCGCGCTGCCTGCCTGGCGGGTCACCCCCGTGGGACGCGCCGCCGCGTACTATAGGCGCGCGCGTGCCGCCTTGTGTCCGAGCCGCCGCGCGCACCTTTTGCACGCGGACGCCCCGGGCGCCATCGGGGCCGGTGTAGCCCCGTGGGACGACCGCGACGGGCAAGACGCCTCGGCGCGCAGACGTGCTCCTCGCTTCCAGCAGTCGTCGATGGCACTCGGGGAGCCCCGTCTTTGTCGCGCTGACGAATGGTGGAGACAATGCGCCGGTCTCTTAATCAGGGCTCACGACGAGTGCTCCTACTGCGTGAGAAACATTATTATTATTATTATTATTATTATTATTATTATTATTATTATTATTATTATTATTATTATTATTATTATTGGCATTCAGCAAAACTACTGGTTTATCCAATGAGAAATACCATACATTGCGAGCTTCATGCGAAGATAAACTAATGTGAACATGTCACAAACTTCACAATAGACGCATATTTGGTAGCATTCTTCTGGGTATTTCTTAAGTTATTTCTTATTTATTTCGGGCATCTGTTTATAAACAGTGATACATACAACATTCGCATGTTTGCTGCGCATCTTTCAAGAATGCAAAAACTCGTTTACACTGCAAATTACGCAGATGACAGGACCTCCATTAAACAAAAAACTTACTACCCTACGAAAGTTCAGGCGTATTGCGAAAAGTCGGGACCCGTGAACCTTTTTAGTTACTACGAGGCTCCACTGATGAAAAGTCACCCTAACGTAACGTAACTTAACTTGCGTTTTGGTGATTGTGAACTCAACGCTGTCACTTGCTCTATAATGGCTTCTAAGGGGTGGTGATAGCCGACTATGACACATATACTGACGCGGACCGCCCAGTTATGAACGGAGGCGAAGTTTTGCGATTGCATAAATGCGAAAGAATGGAAGTGGGAAAGTGAAAGGGAAGGCCAGGGGTGTATTTGAAGCATCACCGGCCAGACAACGCTACCTCTGTAAATTGTAATCTGAAAGTTTTCTCCGCAGGGGAGGCCTGTTTGAGTACCTATTACGGTATTGCCCTACCTGAGAACTATTTGTAACGGTTGTTTCGATGGTACCGCAGACTGAGCACTGGCTGCTTCTACTTTCATAGCCTTGACTACCACTGTCTAATGCAGGAGGGGGCTTGGCTTGAACGTATACTTCCGATTATTCACTGACTGTCGCTTCGTGGAAAATATGATCGGAAAATCTCTAATGGAAGAGCTTGTCCTCGACAGAGGTGACACCGCTGGGCATTTGTGCAGATACGTGGAGGTAGCAACACTGTGAGGCATGCGGTAGGGTTTATAAGCCATATAAGCGTCGCAGATGACATAAAACACGATGATGGGCAGCGCATATGTTCTGAGGGACGAGATATACAAGGAGCTTTATTAACGTCTTATAAAACACTGAAATCGAAGATAGTATCTATTTCCGCACGGAAGAGAAACGTGGTGGGGTGCTTTGTGTATTGAAAAAAAAAAAAAAAGTTGTACGGATGTCCATCAATGAGTAGAAGTGACGACATCACGCTGCCCGTAAATTTATGTGAGGTATATTAAAAAAAAAAAGGGGGGGGGGGGGGGGGGGCAAACATGAAGGTAGCTCATAGACGAGGTAATCGCGTTAGGCAAACTTTGCAACATCTGCTGAACGTATGCCCTGTGGATGTGGGGACGTACGCGGTAACGATTACCCCTCAGGGTATTTATACAGCAGCCTGAGAACTCAAACATTGGCTGGCGTATGAAATAGGGGTCTCCGACATGCTCAGCAAACCAAATAATCCTTTCCCTTTTCTATTTTCTTCCACGATTGGTCGTTTCCAAAGATATGCGTCAGGATGAAGCAGAAGGCCTAACCATGTCAGGTATTCGTCGATCAGTGACGACTGTGACCATTTCCCACTCCCATTTTCCATTTCCCACGAATTCACGATGCAGTTCCCGTACAGCTGAAAAACACTACTCCACGAACCCATCATCGACTGATGCTGCATACTTGGGCTCTCCCTGATGGTTTCACGATGCTGGGCGTAACCCGGGGTCAGTGCGGGCTGTGGAGCAGTGGCTCGTGCGCAAATTAAAATGACAATTAAGCAAGTCAGGTAAGAATTAAAGTGAATCAAAGGCTCACTATGTGATCTAAAGATGACTTGATGCTAATCAGATGTGAATTAAGCGAATTAAATGTTGATCAGAGTGGTTCAGTGGTGTCGCAAGTGCACCAACGTTAGAATGGATTTAATTAAGCTGTATATGGCTAGGTTCTTACCAAAGGTAGGTCCGTCTATCGAGAAAGTCGCATTGATAGGGAATTTCACAGCGGTGAGCCAGTCCCACAACCGCAGCTTGACCGGTCATCCTTCTTCATAAAGCAGAAGCGCACCGAGATTTTTTTTTCTTGCGGCGTCCCTGCTTCTCTTGCACGTGGTCAGCTTCCCTAGTTTTTTTTTTCTCTATTATTTTTTTCCAGGTATGGGCATTGCGGGCAAAACGGCTCTATAATGGAACAACATCACGTTTGTATCGCGGGGCAAAGCCTCCTCTGAGGAAAAGAGTGCGCGTGGACTCTTGTTTGAGTTTCGGGCTGCTTTGGCGGCTATGGAGCGATTTGCGTTTACTCGTGCGAGTAAACGCAAGTCGAATATTCATACTACCCTGCGGGCACCAGATTTATGTTAGTGGGCTTCTTAAGTTGCAACCAACGACTCTCTTGCGAGTAAACGCAAGTCGAATATTAGCGCTCTAGGTAAATCTATGAAGCCAGGCATTGCGCTATAGTGTCAAGCATTGCCTCAACAACGCAACAAGCGCGATTTCATCGACAGCTCGCTCACACAGCTCAGCTATTCTAATTGGACAGCTAAACTGAGTAACTCTTCTACTTACGAGGCACGTGAAAATGCGAAATCGTCCAACCTGCATCGCTGCCGGCTGGACGATTTCGATGCGCGCCCTGTATAAGAAAACGCCGGAAAAAAGAAAGAAAAGAAAACAAATCCCCCCCCCCCCCTTTACCAAAAAAAGGTAAATCAAAAGATGTCTTCCTGTATCTCAGGAGCATCGAAGACTCTTCCAAACGTTGATGAATTCATTTTCCAGATTCAAGTAACGTTCTCGGGCACGCCCACACGTATGACTTCGAAGCAAACATGCTTAACCGAACTCCTTTCGGGCCGCGATATCGCCGATTCCGTATCACGACCGCAGTGTCCAGCATAAACGTCACAAGCTAACAAAGCATATACGGCAAGACGGAAACAAAAAAAGTAGGAAGGAAATAAAGAAACTAGCGCAGAGTCAAAACAAGGCGGTATATATCATTCCACTCTTGACATCCAATGCGAACAAGGTGTGGACAGCGCCACGTACCCGCTCTTCGATGCCGCTGTTCCTGCTTGGCATGGAAGGTGCGCTTTCCCGCGGGAGGGGGAAAAAAAAGGAAGAAGAAAAAGAAAAGGAAGAAAGCAGGGAGTGAGAGACGGCATCGGCAGCGCCGAAAGCGCGCGCGCGGCGCGCGGCTTTTGCGCGCAGCTCCGCACATCACGATTGGAGAGTGTGTCACACTAAGCGGAGGACGGGGAGCCCTCGGCGCGCGCGCCCGCATAAAAGAGGCGGTTGCCGACTCTCTCTCTCTCTACCCATCTCCACCCGAGCAGCCCTCGACCGCAATGCACTCCGCCGGAGCTGATAATACATTCCGGCTGCGGAGCTTTCCTCCGTCCATTTCATTTCTGAAAAAGCTTTCTGGCTCGCACACACGCAATGACAAAAGGAACAGCGCGGCCGGGCATTGTCAGGTGGACGCTCTCGCCTGGGCCGCCTTTTCGAGCCCTGCCTCGAGCTTTCCTCTCTCTTGGTGTTCCCCCTTTCCTTTTCATCCACCCTGTACCTCTTCCCCCCCCCCTCCCATCCCCACAGTCTCTGTTTCCACTGTCACGGAATCAGCTGTAATAGGCTCATAACTCAGATTCAATGTGCAGTATAATTTTTCACTCTTTCAATTCGGCCGACGAAAAAAAAAAAAATTAGTTCCGTTTGCGCAGACCACGCACAAAGAGAAAGGGCACAGAAGTATTCCTTTTATTCTGTCTCTCTCTCCCTCTCTCCCTTTCGCTCAGATTTTAATTTTGCTGCCACGACCAACCTCAACCTCAAAGGTATAGCGAAGAAAAATAGAGCGCAACAAATCGTGCTCCGTTATTCGCGGCCAAGACAAGGTATTTGTTCCTCCCTGCCGCGCGGACGCAATCAGAACGCAAGGAGCCGCAGGATTTTTGCATGTGGACCGTAATTTCTCGCGCATTCAGCGCAATCCCGCTTACAGAAATCGCGCAGCAGCGGCCGAAGAATGTAAAAGAAAAGAAAACAAAGAAGGCTGAGACAGAAATGTATTCGTGCCAAAGGGCCGGTTTTCTTCCATACCTCGCGCAACTTGCAGTTTCGACGTTTGCTTCAGACAGGCGATATTAGTGATTGGCAGGAGTGAGAAGGTACTACGAGACTTTCGGACATACATTTGAACGAAACTTTATGTTGTTTTCTCCTAAACCAAACGTGTTGACCTGTTGTGATCCCGTACTTTGTGTTGCATGAACTGTCATTGCCTGTCCTGCGCAAGCTGATTCCATTTGACGCCTGCGAATTTCTTAACATCGTCCCCCCTTCTTACTCTCCGCCGCCCTCGGCTGCACTAACTCTCTCTTGGTACCCATTCCGTCGTTCTAACTGTCCATCGGTTATCTAGCCTTCTCATCATGTAGCCTGCCCATGTCAATTTTTTCTTCTTAATATCGTTCATTATGTCCGCGACCCCCGTCTGTTCTCTGACCCACTCGGCTGTCTTCCTATCAGTGTAACGCCTATCATTTTTGCTGCGCAGTTCTTAACTTCCTCTCTAGCTTCTTCGTAATTCTCTAAGTTTCTGCACCGTACGGTAGTACTGGCAAGAGATTAGTTATATAATTTCGGCTTGAGTGATAATGGTAGGTTTCCGTTCATGAGTCTGGAATGTCTCCCGTATGCGTGCCATCCCATGTTTATTCTACGGCGGATTTCATTTATATGGGCGTGTTCTCCTGTCAGTAGCTGTCCTAGATATAGGTATTCTTCTACGACTTCTAATGTCTGGTTTTTGATCCATCCTATGTGTTTCATAACGGACAAGGACCGATGGGTTAACTAGATGTGTAATCTGTCTCATTTGTTCGAGAAATTTTTATTTGTGATTACCACACATTATATCTACGTCCTTGAAATGAAATGATTCGTTAGCTCATCACAAGTTGTTGACCTCTGGTAAGCTAACGAGAGTTTAATTTCTATGGTGTTATAGCTTTGGTTACTGCAACACTATTCCAGTACTGCGGTACAAATTGATAATAAAGTGTAGTCTGTATATTGGGTACAGTTATAGAAGTGTCGTGTGCTTTAATACCTTTATTATGACCTTTATATCTCTCAGTGTCTGCGTACATTATATTCTTATTTGATGAAATAGTCGCAAGCACTTGCGCAGTATAAAAGAGAGAGAGAGAGCTGCGTTTGTTATTTGACTATCGTTGTAAGTAATAGCTACCGCCTCAGCACAGGTGGGTAAAGCTCTATACGCAAAACCCATAAACTAAGTCGAAGTACGAGTTGTGAAAATACTTTATTTTTCTTTTGGGCGCGACTTCCAGTTTGGTGTCGTTGACAGTTCACTACGTTCGGACCTTTCATATAATCCATGTGTATCACATCTATAAAAGCAGGGTTCGGGTTAACTTTGTGTAAGCGTTATAAGTACATATTTGACGAAAACAATGGCACTCGTTCCCCAGTACGACAACAAAGATTTCTCTTCACTGTATGCTCCTAGAGCTTCCTCTTTCTTTCTCCTCTGTTATATACGCCAATTTAATAACACCGAAAGTAGTGTCGATGCTTGAGGCTCCGCCAACTGGAAGGGTCGATATCTTTCTTTTTCCCTGTTTCGCGTTCAGCAAGCAACTGCAGCAAACAAACAAAAATATACTTCAAGAAAGTGTGTTAAAATACAGCTTACTTCTCTAGATGACAAGATTTTCCCCACTCACCTGTCTTGCGTAACTATTCATTACTTCTTTCACATCGACAATTCCTTAATATGTATTATAATTCAATACTTTGTTCTCTAATAATAATATTTCCGTCCTCAGAACTTGTTGCTTCCCATCACGCGCGCCAGAGGGGTCGCGTGATTAAGTTGGCTTCTCCTGCAGTAGAGTTAGTATGCAGCGAAGCACCCTTCGAGTAACATCGCGGGGACTTTTCAGCTGCTATGTCGCTCTTGTTTTCTGGTCTTTGCAATGAGTAGCGCCTAATGACCGCGTATCTGGCAGCCATTCTTGAGCACTTGTACCAGAGCTTCACGGTGGTTTTACAGCGGTTAGGTTATAATAGCAGTTACCGCGGCACAAGAAAGGAGACGCACGCGCAGTAACGGCGCGTGTTTGTCTCCTTATACTGTGTCCGGTGTCTTTCGTGTCCTTATAAAGTTCACTTTTCGAAAACTTTGCACCAACCAGTGCAAGCCATTATTATTCTGCAGTTGGCAGTGCGCTCGTAGTGGCGGAGACATTTCATCAGCCACAGTCGCGTTCATACTAGAATTTCTCCAACAAGAAATCACTATCGGTGTATTGCCACTGAAAGAGAGAATCTCATTTGCGACAAGCTTTTTTTTTCTTCAGATATTTGTATATTAAATCAAAACTTATATTCTGACAAGTTCGCTTTGCACCCTCTCCAGATTATTCGCTATATTCGTCAGAGCGTGGGATGCTGAAATCCCTAAATTAGATGAAAGAAGTTACGCGAGCCTGGTGCCTGTTGACTTGTATGCAATGTCCAACTCTTGGAAGCTGCGTAATATTTCACCAATTTTTCTTTCTTTATTTTTCCACAGCATTAGTTAGTGATCTAGGTCAGTTACATGTATCTCAAGCAAAAAGCACTAAACCATACAACACTCTGACCGTTATATCTCTTAACAGCTGATCATGTTTTAACACAGAAGGGGCAGTCTTAGCAGTACTTCGATGGCGGAATTATGTTTGGTTGTCAATATTTGATACTGGAAACCAACCAACTACCGCGGTAAAAATACGGACAGTAATCAACGAGAAGGAGATTCTGAGGTGAAGAATCCGCAAAGTGCAGCAGCCGTAGCAATTGAGGACTGGTATATGTGGGAATTGCAGTAGGTAGGTAGGTGAAAACTTCATTGTTGTCCAGCAGTTAACAGGGCGGGCATCACACTGTCGAAGCGTCTGCCACGGGCCCATGGGCTCTGGACGTATCGTCGGCGCGCTGGACTGCCCATAGTTGACCTTCTGGGACTCATCTGAGCAGCAGAACCCACAAACGCGAGCGGAGGCTTTTGCTAGAGGCTGCCTTCCCGCTGCTACCCGTCAGCCTTTTGCCCTCCCAGAGAATATGCTCAATAGTTGCTCTTGAACCGCATAACTTACACTTAGCTGTCGTGTGTCCGTGTTTGTAATTGGCGCGACTGGACAGACTGCAATTCATTTAGTTTTTGATTAGGAGGCGGATAGATCCACCACTGAATTCTAGAATGTGTTGTTGTATCTCTATAATTGACCAATGTCTCCCCACTGGTGTTGGATATTTTCGATAACGTGTTATAAGACGCGGGTAGGCTGACGGAATTTTTGTTACGAGTATGCTGACGCGCAGTGCCCGCAAGAGGGCCACGGCTCTAACTCGTGCAGGCATTAAAATACTTGGAAACTGAAGGTTTTATTATGGAACAACCGGGAGTAACGATTGAGAAAGGAGAAAAGACTACACCAATGTTTCAAAGCTCTTAGAAGAGGCCAGTCAGTGCGAATAATTACAGAAAGAGCGCTCGAAATCACTCCCCACGCGCTATGTGGCCATCACAGTTCACGGCCACGGCAATTAAAATGAAGTTATACTACGTCTCAATCCGCTGGAGTATCTAGCACTGCAGTTTGTCCCTTTATCATACAATTGTTGGCCGTGTTCCTTCGAATACCCTCGCTCTTTCTCTCTCTCTCCCTCTTTCTTATCTTTCAATTCACCAACGGCTTCGCTCACTGGAGGGTGTGTGCTTGCGCGCGAACCCGCGCCGCTGTCTCGGGAATGGAGCTTCCAGTGCCTTTCAGTGAAGTTACACATGCTTAGGTGGCGAAGGATGTAGCAGGTGCAACGTGACGGCAGCTCACATGATAGAAAAGCACGTCCTTCTCTCTCTCTTTCCTTTTATCCCTCAGCGATATCGCCCAGGGCTTTCCAAAAATACTGCTCGCTCGGTGAGAGGCATGTTTTTGTGGCTCCCACCGCCGGGTTTCCGCGCACGCCCCGACTGCAAAGAGCAGCCGGGAGTGGTGGCGTCGTCTGTGTGCCCGTCAGGATGAGCCTCGCCTTCCTTTCCCGTTTCGGGCCAGCCGAGCGACGTGCGCTGCATTCGCGCACGCCTATACTTGGCTCACACCGCTCGCCTGGGTGTGTCCCCCCTGTGGCCGAATCCCAGAGGTGGGCACACACACAAAGCAGCGAGACGGCGAGATGCGCCGCCGACTATTGAGGCAGCCAACCCTTCTGTCTCGCAGGTGGGCTCAGCTGGCAGCGTGCTCAGTGTATCCGCGGCGGAATATGGGAAGGCGGACCAATCACGTGGCATCCTGCTAGGTCGCATGTGATCGTTCACTGAAGCGCACTGAAGAGATTTCGTGAAGGAGACAAGTTATCACGGATACGGGGAAGAAGCGTAAAATACAGCTCTGCCTCAATGAATTGCCAAATTGAGAAAAAGACAGACTAGGATTGGGACATATAGTATACGGAATGTAGTTGCGAACGGAGATACAGTGACCGAAAGCAGTGATGCAAAGACCGCAGCTTAATGTGTTTGTTTCAGCAACAGGTGTACAAATCAGGTCGCAAGTACACTTTAAGGAGTAGGTGCAAAAAACTCGTAAGGCGAATCAACTTTTTCTTTCATTCCTGTATCAAGTTCCACAAACCCGCGTCCACGAACAGTGGGGAAGGGGAGGGGGTGGAGGCAAGTTGTACAGCTTCATTGTCTCGCTTTCTCGGGATGATTATGCGTCTTCAATGTGGCGTTGAGTCGAGAGGCTGTTGCGCGTAAACACGCGTGCACGGCGTTTGCCACGGACGTGGTGGGCGTCGTCCTAATTGATTCGGCCCGTGGAAGGGTTACTCATCACCACGGGAACCGCGCGGCCGCCCCCGTCAGCGGCCCCATAAAAAACCAGACTGATTCCGCAGAAAACAAGAACGGCGTTAATAACGGCTCACTGGCCGCGCACGCTGCCTCCCTTGTGCCCCCCCCCCCCCCCCCCCGTCTACCACTCAGTATTGGAAGCCGGGCCATCACCACGACACCGACGGCGCTGCTCTTCTTCTCGCGGCCGGCGAGATGCGGCGCTTGAAGGCGGGTCGGCGTGGCGTTCAGCGCGCGCCTTGATTCCCGCTCTTGGTCGGCCATATTCCCGCAGGTACTCGGCATCCATCTATGACAAACCTCGGCCGGATTTTTGCATGTGCCACTGGTGCGTGTAATTCGACGAGGCGTAGTCCGGTGGCGCCGGCTGCGCGCTCCCCGCCAGCCAGGGCCCCACGAGAGCCCTTGCTGAGCCGGAGATTTTCACTCTGGTTTTCTTGTTACCGTGTGTTCTCTTTTTTTTTCCTCGGGCCGCTCTAACGGTCACTGGGGAACCCGACTCCTGTTGGGAGGAGAAGGCACCCCCGGAAGAAAAAAAAAAAGGCTTTAATGCTGGAGCGATATATGCATATGCGAGAGGCGCTTGCACATGTTCACGCTGGTGACGTGATTTTTCCCGCATTTCTTTCTTCCAACACGATGTTGGTTTCCTTTTTTTCTTTTCGCCCTCTCTCCGCAGTTCTTCGAAGAAATGGAGGCTGGCGCAAAAGAAAAGGCGGCCCCTGAAAAGCTCTTCTCCGATGCAAATATGAAGAGGCCGCGCGGCGATTTTTTTTTCCCTCCTGCCCGGCTTCTCTGCCTGGCTGAGAGAAAAGCGCTCCTCGCGCGGACGCGTGCCGCCAGCAGTAGTAGAGCGAGGGGGAGGGCGGGGCTCAATCGAAGCCACCAGGAAAGGCGGCTGCGGAGACAAGATATCAGCCGCGCCACACGTGTGGCCTCTTCCTGCGCGTGTGTGCGCGCGCGCGCCAGCCTCGCGCGATGCTGCGTGTCTATGCACCAAATCGAAAAGTATATGCCGCGGGGATGTCACTATAAGCTTAAAACAAAACCGAACGCGCACGCGCGCGTACTTCCCTCCACTTCTGTTTTTCCCGTCTTGCAGTTCGCCTACGCCTTCTGGCCATGCATGTTTTCTTATCCCCTCTTGTTCTCCATTCTAGTTCTTTCTTCACCCCCATCGTGTTCCTGTCCTATATGTTCTTGTTCTTTTTCCTTCTTGCAACTTCTCGCCGATTTCTTGACATTTTGGCAAGTCTTCGCTCAAGACGCTTCAAAGATTTGTTCATGCACCGCGGCTCTTCTAGCATCTGCATCGCTACGGCGTGTACTTTTTTTTTCTTTGTTGGTGTGTATCTTCCATTTTGTCCGCCCGCATCCCATGCTCTCGGTGAAGGGATTCCTGGAGCGAAGCTCTGGAGCGAGAGCCGAGATGCCAGCGACGTGGCTTTTCTGTTACGGTGCCTTCTAGAACGGTTCATGCTTGCTACGTAAAAACATAAAAACGCAAAGACCAAGTCCACACCATGCTTGGCCCTCTAGCCATATCCAGCGTCCAGGCGGCTGCTCAGGACATGCATCCGTAGATGTAGGCTTGCGCGCGAACCGAGCATATGGGCGGGGCAGTACGAATGCGAGCGCGGCCGTTATGTTGGTGCGATTCATTGGTGGTCCGGAGCGTCCTGGAAACGCGTTGCTAAAATGTTTCCGCGAAAGTGCATATTAATCATAGAACGCCGTCGGCCCCGCGGCCGGCACCTGGTCGTTTTCCGTGAGCTGAACATAGCTCGCGTTGGCAAAGACGAAACCGAAGGTTTTTCGTTCAGCATCTGTCATGCCACGTGTAATATATGTACGGCACTGGCGTGAAAGGAAATCGTCGATTTTTCACGTATGGAGCGGCTATCTTCATCCGCCACACGCGCGCACGCGACGGTGGCGGCCAAAGGTTGAAGACGTTGACCGGGCAGAGTGGTCCGCAGAGTGGTCCGAGGTGGAGAACTCCAAGATGACGACGAGCTCGTTATTTCTTATAGCGACCACAGTGGTTATATACATAAGGGTGAGCTGCGAGAAGTAATGAGACTCGTAGCTAACAAAACAATTCTCTCTCTCTCTCTCTCTCTCTCTCTCTCTGTATTTACCGGATGAACACTTTCAAAAATTCCCGAATCTAGGCTCTATAAAAAAAACACATAAATTTTCTTACTAAGAAATTTTGTCTTTTTTCTGTTTTTCTGTTGTTCCTGAGGAATAATCTGTCAAATTGGGTGGACGTCAGTAGTCGTGAGAAACATGCGAACAAAAGGAAAGGAACTGCTCAAATAGACGGCCACATAGACAGACACGGGCGCAGTGCTACTGCATCGCTAATTAACTAAGATAGTCCATTAAGTTTCTAATCAGCGGCACATTAAGGTTATTGTTAGTGGCGAAGTTTCTAGCCTCAGAGACAACGATGATGTATCAGTTTTTAAAGCAAAGAAAAAAAAAGCAAGAGCTCCGCTAACGTGAAACCTGGGAAGGTGCGAAGCAATGATGCGCCGGTGTTTCCCGCAGGAACTTATCAATCGCTGAGCTGAACCGGTATTCATCAGTTGGTGTGTGCACTTGTTTTGTCTTGCCCTGCCGACAGAAAGTGTGGCCGATCCTGGAGGCGATGCAGTCTGACAGTGTATGTGTAGGGCTGTCGTGTCAGACGCGATTTTAAAGAATTTCTGTTAATTCATGTGAATGTAATTCCTCATTATTCCTGTATTTTAAGATAGGTTAAAATCGTATTACTTTACTCTGACCAGGTTTTGACCGATTGTACACTTGTTCTTAACCCTAGTTTGACAACTTTCCTTACGTAACGTCGCGGGCGACGACGCCGACAGTCTGAGCGCATAAGGTGCTTCGCATCTAAAAATCATTCTCTCTCTCTCTCTCTCTCTCTCTCTCTCTCTATATATATATATATATATATATATATATATATATATATATATATATATATATATATATATATATATATATATATATATATATATATATATAATGTGTGTTGGACATGTTGCGGCACAATAACAGCATCGGCCAGGGACCAGAGAGCCGAACGACCAGTCTCGCACACGACACGTGCCAGAAAACCATCACGGTAACATAACTCCGTGGGCAAAATGATGCAGCATTCAAGACACCGCGGTAATAATTTAACAGTAAGTTATGATAAGATATTAACCACGTTCTAGGAAAATATATTGGTTAATAGAATGACGACTGTGTCATATATCAGCAAGACCAGTCCGATCGGAACGACAAACTTCGTTTCGTGGTCTTGAGTGTCGTCGCATGCGTACTTGTACGAGCTCCTGCAAGCGTACATTGTGTCCTTACTGGCCCGAACCGTCTCTTTTTTATATAATTTTCCATGCGAACCTGACGTTTGCAAATTGATCCAATTACATAGTACATTTGTAACGGGTAACAGAACCGTTTATTTAGTAAAACGTTTGAAATCACAGCTGAAATTTTGGGTTGAACCTGACGTTGAGTGTCTGGCTTCATCGTTACGCAAGTGACCGCTTGAAGCCTAACACCTTCAGGCCTCTCATCCCATGCCGCGCAAACTTCGTAAAGTAGCCGGATAGTTTGAAGAATGCCACCTCAGTGCGTGATCCCATTGTTTGCTTCATAGAAGCGACCTTCGACAAAGACACCGCCTTGTCAAAGTTTGGAGGGCTTTTTTTTTCTTTTTACGCCCTCCCTGCCCGTTTCCTTTTCGGAATTATTTTGCTTGGGTCCTATGCGAAACATGTATCTTTGCTAAAGATTGACACAAGTTTAGACCATTTCACTTGTGAAATCAAATAGCTGGCAGAGACACTTAAGACTACTTGAGTGTTGGTATACAACAGCACCTGTAGCCTGCCATACGGCGGCACCTAAGAGTAGGCGTGCATGAATGGTAACACGCTTGCTTGGAGCTTCGGGAGCATGGGCTCGATTTCTATCCAAACTGCAACACTGTATTTCGAGAACCATGAGCTGGCTTTCTTCGCAAACCTTTCGGAGAAAAGCTAGTGCAATCATATAAATATCTAGGCGTCACCATCACTTCCAATTCGTCATGGCATGATCACATCACTAATGCTATCTCAGCATCTACCAAAACACTTGGTTTTCTGAAGCGTCACCTCCGTCTTGCTCTACCACATGTTAAAATTACTCGCGTAAAACACATTCGTTCTATCCAAGTCAGAAGAGGCATTTGCCATCTGGAGCCCGCATCAAGCATATCTAATTACTGCATTGGAAGCCCTCCAAAATCGCGCCACCAGATTCATTCGTTCTTCATACTCGTATGATGTCAGCATTTCATCCTTGAAAAGCCAATCTGGTTCAACTGCTCTGTCTCATCGTCGCCACATTGCTAGCCTTGCACTCTATCACAAGTTTTTTTTTTTTTTATTCTTCTCTCAATCAAGCACACTATATCACAACTGCAGCGCGCATATCCCACTGAACCAGCCATCCACTCCAGGTTGCCCACCCACCATATCACTACGTTTTCTGCCTCGTTATTCCTCAGAACAGCTGTCGACTGGAACGGCCTGCCTTATGACGTCGTCGCCGTCGCCTCATCATCTACTTTCCAGCTACGCATAGCTCATTATCCTCAATGTTAACTATTGTTTGCTGTTTGTTTTTCTGTAATCCCACCCGGGGGCCTTTAAAGTAATAAAATGAAATGAAAATTTGACACCAAATGGACCTCCTATTTTATTTTTTTTTTAACGTCAAGACTTCATCAATGACATCACCAGTGACGTTACCGTGACATTCCGTGAGGACGTCACGTTTTGGTCGCGTGGCTTTTGGCATATGACGTGCTTATGGCCTTCCTACCGTCACCCGTCATTTTTTCTGCCACCCGCAGCGACACCGGTTTTTCGACGAGGCCATCGCCAGCTCCTTTGAAGGACGCCTCTGCGTGAGACACATTTCGCCTTAGTGGGGTTGCTACTAGTGGGGTTGCTACTCCGGTCTGTCGGCCTTCCACCGGTACGTGTAAGGCTGCGCATAAAAGGCACAGAGTGGAGAAAGGACGGCCGAAACACACGCAGCACCGTGTATGCTTTTGCATTTATTTCTTCTGTCCATACGAGAACAGGACCTCTGGGGAAGGTGGCGCCTTGAAATGATGAACATGTTGAAAACGATGGAAACGGGGAATGTCGTTTGACCCAATACGTTTTGGCAAGCGGAGTTGCCTTCGTCAGAGCTAATCAGGCTAAGGCAAGTCCATTTGCCGAAACGTTGCGACATTCCCCGTTTTCAATGTTTACAGCGATTTGTTCATCCTTTCTTCTGTGCGCGTCTTCTACGCACAACCTTACACGTACCTGTGGAATCGAGTTCTGTGATCCGTCTGTCTGGCGTGAAAACGAAGTGAAAATAGTTAGGTTGAAGAAGGGAGCTGTATGGCACCGACAGAAAGCCTCCGACGCTTTGCACATCACCGTGTCGGCCAGAGTCTTCCCATCACAGGTGCATATTTCTTAATATCTAAAAACAAATGAAGCATTTCTTTGTTTGCAGTATTTCAAACTTGTTTATTTTTTAGTCAAGGTCGGAGCTTGTCCCTTCGAGTTGCTTTTTTTTTTCGAAAGTACTGGTACTTAGTTGATATGTTGTCTTTATTTATAAAACAAACCAGGTTAGTGTATATGACGCTTTAAAGGTGTTAGCTATAGCGGCAAGGACCTGATGCAGGAGCATTTCTCGGCATATTCCTTCTTTCACCTTTATATGTGTCTCCGAACCTCGCGCGATACGGAAAAAGGCAGATTATATACTAACGTGAACACGAACATTGCCTACTTGATATGTACGTAACATAAACTTGACCTATTTCACCGTATACAGCTGCTCTTTAAATGTTTTGAATTGTCCATATTGTATTTATTTAGAATAAATATAGCTTGCGCAATATCTCTCAATCGGTCGGCTGAGGTAAAATAAAATATTTTGTGGAATTAACATAATTACATCATTTATATTAGTGCCACCGTGAGCTTCTTGGTATAACACCTACCTAATAAAATTTCACCGCATAGAGTTGAAACACTGAAGAAACTACAGTGAATTCGATCCCTCTCATGTCGATTTGTGCCTAGCAGTAAGGATGTTAACTGTATCCCACACCAGATATTCTGTAGATGGTTTGATAATACTCTCTCCTTGGCGCCTTCATATCGAATGTCAAGGCATTGCTATCTATAGCTATCATAATTAACAAATATCTCTGAGTCACGTGATTGCACAAGTGTCTGATATAGGTGTTTCTTCACATTTGATTCATGGACGTGGTAGAGACTTTTCACTTATCTTTACCTTAGCGCTAAAACACGCTTCCTGTCCCTGCGTGGGAGCGGCCCGCAACTGCTACAGGATCCCCCTAGAAGGGGAAGTCCAACTGCAGTTTCTCAGGACCAAAATAAAGTTCTGTGCCTGCCTGCTACAGGAAAAGAGCTCCTAATGTCAAAGCATTGCTATAGATATCATAATTAGCAAATATCTCTGAGTCACGTGACTGCACAAGTGTCTGATATAGGCTTTTTTTTTTTACATTTGATTCATAGACCAGGTAGCGAACTTCTTCATTTTCACTCCTTAAGGCATTTATCTTTACTTAACGCTAAAACACGAGGACTAAAGATGGGAAGATACAGCACAAGCTCTCCTAACAACTAGCTTTTTGTTATTCAGAAATCCCAAACTTATAACCAAACGGACTTGCGCAAATTATATCTTGTACGAGATCGGCGCATACTGCAGAACACTCGAATTGACAGAAAATAAAAAAGAATATAAGACTATTGAACAGCAGCGACATTTATTTCTCAGACAAAGCAATGGAAGGACGTCTCAACCTGTCACTGCCCGCAGAATGTGGTTGAAACATTATTGATAAGTAATAGATTACTCCTACGTACTTTCCTCCCAGCTTTTCTCATATAAATACAACAAATATAACTAACTGGCTTGGGCTATTTCACCTCACGCACTTTTGGCAGTGGTTCACACCATGTTTATCATCGCTTCCCAACGCTTTCTCTGATACCTTCTTTTCTTTCTTCGTTGAAACATCAGTAACGTCACTGAAACATGATAGATATATGCGAACTGGAGGGAACTGTTGTAGCATATACGAACGCCTTGCGCATTAGATGTGCTTACATTGCAATTATAGTCGACCACTATATATACCTGAAGCAACGTTAATACGAGGTTTTGAAACGAATGCAAAACTCCCGGGTTTGCCTATCCGAACAGGTGCAACTACGATGCAGTAAAGTAACTGTTTATTATTTACACATGGAAGTAATTCTATTAAAGTGAGCGTCACCGACTAAAGAAAACAGTACACGTAGTTAATAACACGCACTCTATTCGAGTGCGTGCGAGTCCGAACAAACGGGAGGTGATAAGATTCAGACGCTGTTCAAGACCATCTCGGAAAACAGATGTTATTTCAACCCAGCAAGTTCTTTATTCATGCCAATGCATGGTTTAGCTGAGTGGCAGCGCGAGACTGAGTTCGCATGACCAACCAGCAGTTGCCATTCCTAAATGGGGCGCGAGGCAGAACCACTCGTGTGCTCATTCCGTTGGGCGATAAAGCACTGTAGGTGCTCACAACGAAAAGTAACTCCCACTGGGTAGCGGACTGCGAAGTCCAAGATATGGCATTAGGTTGTTCCGTTGCACCTTAAAGAGACTGTCTACCTTCCTTCATCGATTTCCTGTCTTTTATCGTAATATAAAGCGCACCATTCGAAGTGTACAAGCTTGCAGTGGTTTCGCTGGGAAGACAGACAGACAGACAGACAGACAGACAGACAGACAGACAGACAGACAGACAGACAGACAGACAGACAGACAGACAGACAGACAGCTTTATTTATGCCCTGAGGAACGATACCGCTCAAGGCGGTAGAGCAGCGGGCCGCGGCGCTCCCACGTCGGGACGGGTAGGCCGAGCCTCAACGCCGCGTTGCGGGCCCTCTGGGCGGCCTTGGGTTCATGTAGAAGGTCTGAGCTCCTGAGCATGGAGCTTCACTCCTCTTCGGTCGTACGTTGAGAACCATTAGGAGCGCTGCCAGAGCATGTCGTAGAAGTGGCGCCACAATCTGGGCATTTTGGATCAAGGCCTTCGATCAAGGCTGTGGGATTAAGTCGCCAAAAGTTTTTAAAACAGAATTTTTCGATCTTCGTGATCACCCCTCCCGTACGTGTCGGGACATCTTAAACACCTGTTACTGGGTGTTTGCAATATTAACTTAAAAATTCAGGTTACTTTCCGTCCTGAAAGAACGCTAGCAGATGTGTGTCAAATACAATCGTAATAATATTTTTTTTTTGCTTTTAAGCAGCATAATTGAACCTGCTCGAGAATATATTAATGGTTTCTCGTTACACTTGGGGATCGGCACTAATCACCGAGGATGGCGCCACCGGTCATTTTTTTCACTATTTTCAGGGCCAAGTTAAAAATATTATACCTTTCTTGTGGGGTACAAGCATGCTCGTTTTCGTCAATGTAAGGAACGATCTTCTCATTTTCACAACAACGGGGGAAAAAAATTCTGAGCGGTAGAGAGTTCCTTTAACAATCATTGATGCTTTCGCTATAACGAGGGCACAGAAAATGAGAAAACAGCCATCGTTTCTTTCCCTCTCTTTCCTGCCCAGCGCATAAATAATGTCATTATGCAGGTCATGAAGAATGTGACGAGTTGAGTTTCGTAAAACAAGCACTTGCGAAATTTGTGAAGAAAAACGAGGACGCGTGTTCAGCCAAAAAAAAAAAATTAAATTAAGGATTCGTAATTTCAAGGTAGGCGATGTCTGCCAGAATTTCGCATACGGCTCTCGTAAGGTACGTGTGATGTCACTTTCGTCGAGGGATGCATTGCCTAACTTTTGAAAGAAGGCGGTATTTTTAGGCTCGAAGGCGTCAAGTCCACTGCCTGTAAGGAAGAACAGAAGTTAGTGCCCTTTGCAACTCTCTTCGACATATATAAATGTGCCGGCATACAATGCTCAAACTACAAGCGAAGTATGGCATTTTTTTACTTTTCATATTTTCCGCTACATGAAATTTCTAAACATTAGAACCCAGGAAAGAAATACTGACAAAAGCCTCACAGCGTCCTGAATAATTTTCTGGAATAGGTTTCCTCTGAACCAATATTGCATTTGTTTCTTTGGAGGTGCACTTGTCGTGGCGTCACACGTGACACGTAATGGTCACATTCAAGCAGTACTTCACTGTACATCATTTTTTTTCTCTCTCTCAAGAGATGCTAGCCGACGGCTAGGGACGGCGGGGCGACGGGGGGGATGGACTTTTCCCCTGACGTTGATTGAGTGGTGTTTAATAAAGTTGTTCTCTGTGTAATAAAGTCTTCTGTCGCGCTTCTGGCGCAGGAAGATGTTTAGCACTATGATTTAGTCCTATGTCATCATTTAGCATGCGAGAGTGAATATGATACCGGCTAAAGTAAGCTGCACGAAAGCGCTTCACAATGTAAGTGAAGCGAGTGCCTGGCGTCTTGGTGAGCCCCTAACGTGTGCTATGTTGGGAATCAACTATGTACCAAAACCCAACGCGCCATATTAATGATGTCGTGAACCACCACGAAAGTAGATGGTGCTGATGATACATGTTGCTACAGACGAAGTGAGCTCCCGCCAAAGTATGCCAAGTAACGACGTGTTTACACTTTGTACTTGTGCAAAGTCTCACTTCCTTTGTGGCCTGGCAGAGAAGAGAGAACCTCAGGCGCGCTCTCCTAAGGCTTTCGTTTGCAATCATTATTCTAATTTTGACATACTCATTGTTTTCCAAGGGCTAAATCAAACAGTAAATGTAAATTTATTCTAGCAGCCTAATGAATACAACAGATAATGAAGTCAAGGAAAGAATGCGGAGCATTATTTGTATAGTTATTATTTAAAGGCCAAAGCCTCGTGTATCTCACGCGAAAGTGACCCTTAAGAAACGGCGGCAGAAAAATATGGTGCAATAACGGCGTGCACCATATTGGTATATAGGTACTAAGTGAAAGAAACTCGCGTTTCGTTCACTTAGTACCTATATACCAAGATTGACCAGGTAGTGGCGCGAACGTTCTAACACGACAGATAGGTCACTACATCAATAACATGACGTGCTTGTCAGTTATATCATGACTGACTACAACAAAATCACGTGTGGCTCACAGCCGCCTTAAATATGCGGGTATAGGATCCAAGAATAGGCGTGTATGAGTCACACGCGATTACATGTCAATCTTCACAGCCCATATATGCCAAATTACATCCACGTGATATCCGACCGAAAAAGGTTTCGGGTCCGTACCCGTGTATCCAATTCGACTGCCAAAGGTCTTAACTTAGGCCTACGCCTCTTAAGCAGTAAATAAGAACACCTAGCAATTTTTTTTTAATTGAAGTGTGGCAGTACGTGGCAAGCAGCGTTGCTGAGCACGTAGTTGAAGACATATATGCTTGTCGTGATAGCCCTTATACTGGTGACGACAAGTCGTGGCGCGCTTGGCGTTGGCCGTGATTACCTTCCGTACATAACAATGTTATATCAATGCTTGCCCTGCCCCGCCACGGTGGTCTAGTGGCTATGGTAGTCGGCTACTGATCTGAGGGTCGTGGGATTGAATCTCGGCCGCGGCGGCTGCATTTCGATGGAGGCGAAATGTTGAGGCCCGTGTACTGTGCGATGTCAGTGCACGTTAAAGAACCCCAGGTCGTTAAAATTTCCGGAGCCCTCCACTACGGCGTCTCTCATTATCATAGCGTGGCTATGGGACGTTAAACTTCACATAACAACAATGCTTACCCTCATGTGCATCGGCGCGTATGCCCGGCACCTAGCGGAAACGCGGTAGATCAGTCATTTTCGGCAAAATTACTGGATCACACATGCTCGATCTTTCCGACTATTCGAATCCCCCCCGCGCGTATTCAAAAATTTCTAATACGTCATTTTCGAATCCAATACGAACATTAAAAATGTGATACCCCAGGAATATTCGAAATATTTGCACACCCCTATATTTTTTGCTGATGGTCACCGCGACAAGGCTGAAAAAGGGAAACACACTCCGTTTCTTGATGCTAAAACTCAAGTAAATTATATCTTTAAACCTCCTGTGTTTTCAGTAAAATTTCCCCAGAGCGTTTCTCGTGAGCACACAGCTCAAGTTTCAGTCATTTCACCGTCCCATTTTTGTGTCCGCACAACTTTAGGTCATTAGTTGGTTTTGGAAAGTTCCCTTACAGTTCTTGCCTGGGTGCTTTATACCCCCAACTTTAATTTCAGCTTGAGAAAACAGTCTACTTGCAGCTTCGTTTATTTCCTCTTTGTCGTCATGTTCTTCTTGCTCTAAAACACCGTATTTTCTGTCTAGGGCAATCCTAAATTCACTCAATTTGTTTTCACCCTGAGAGCATGTAGGTTGGCCTATATTTCTGGGGTTAGTTTTGCTGTTGCTTCCTTCAGGCTGTGTGCTATCCTCGCCCTCCTAAACCCGTGATCACGACACTTTACCTTACCTGTGTTATGCGTGGATCCCCACATATTATGAAACCTATTTCGTAGTGTTTTGTTTCCCCTTTAGGGCTTTTCTATATCCACTTCCGATTTGTAGATTGTTAGTTTTCGGGTAAAACCCAGTCTTATCCGATTCTTACACCCCAAACATATATACTGTAGGGAAATCGGGTTAAACCCGATTTTCCTCCAGTGCCACATACTAACCGATAGTTTATGCTGATGTGCACACGTGCCAGCTAACCCGCCTCGGGATAACAAAATCAGATTCTTCTTGTTCAAGTGAGCTCCAGTGATGTATATGGCTCATTTTAGAAGCTGCCTGTAAGCACTATGAACGCTACCTCCCGAATATGAGAAAATATAAAACCTGAAATGGAAAACCCTATTTATATATGCTACCATAGAACGTGTTAGCACGCTGATTGAATTCTAGGATTTTGCGTCCCAAAACCACGATGTGATTATGAGAGACGCCGTAGTGGAGGGCTCCGGAAATTTCGACCACCTGGGGTTCTTTAACGTGCACTGACATCGCACAGAACACGGGCCTCAACATTTCGCCTCCATCGAAACGCAGCCTCTGCGACCGGGATAAAGCGTTAGCACAATGCAAATTGCAAAGTATAAAACAGTACCCCGGCGACGGCATAGTTAATGTAAAATTTCCTGGTCTCATCGCTTTTAATTTGTTTTTGTGACAAGACGGCTGACTGACTGACTGACCGGCGGCCAATTAATTAACTAATTAATTAATTAACCGAGACCACCTCCCTCCGTCACTTCCGGATTAATTGTGACCACCTTAGGTTCCTTAAAGGGTCTATGAAACAGTTCTTTAAGATTGTGTCAGACAAAAGTCTTCAGTATTATCAAATCATTCGCAACGTGGTCGCTTGGAACTGGAGAGAGAGAGTGAGAAAACTTTAATCAACAAGTAGGTCCGGCGATTTGGTCGGGGTAGGGCCACAAACACCCCAGCCTAGGTGGCGGCCTCGAGCCCTTGGACACGGGCGGCTTCCTGGGCGTGCCGGACGGCCCAGAGTTGATCGGCGAGGTTTTGGCTGAGCAGATATAACGCGCGCCGTTTATTGCGTATAGTACTTAAGTCGGCACCGCCACGTGCGGCGACTATACCGCGACGCAAAAATCGCTCACGACGTCAGATGAGTCTACAACCAATCAAAACAGTCACGGGCGTGAACGTTACACTCCAATGGCATGGCCTAGGGCAAGGGCGGTTGAAAACTGTTTCGGTTGAGTCGCTTCAGTCTTTAGAGATGCGCATATTTAAAACCTAACTAATTACGCACATAACGTAAATTACTTAACACAAAGCACTCACTAACATGCTAATTATCAGAAGGATTTGTGCTACCGGCTCAATGTGTTTGTACAACATCGACAAAACCGTTTAGGGTCCCTTTAACATGCTCCTAAATCTAATACACATCTAATAAACACGGGAGTCTTGCATTTCACCACACCAATATGCGACCTGTAGTGATCTACACAGGCTGTGGACATGACTGTCTGCCTACAGTCGGATACGGCAGTGTGTTGCGTTGTTGTTGTTGGTGGTACGTGCTGCTACATTACGGAGGCCAGCAGTGGGGGATATTTGTTTTTTGTGGGGTTTAACGTCCCAAAACCAGCTCTGATTGCGAGAGACGCCGTGGTGGAGGTGTCCGGAAATTTTGACCATCTGAGGTTCTTTAACGTACACTGACATCGCACAGCACACGGGCCTCAACATTTCGCCTCCATCGAAATGCAGCCGCCATGGCCGGGATTCGATCCCGCGACCCTCGGATCAGCAGCCGAGTACCATAGCCACTAGACCACCGTGGCGGGGCAGCAGTGGGGGATAGACTATCGCATTGCATGACAGGCAAAAAGGATCGTTGAGACAGCCGGTGAAAAAAAAAAAAAAATGTTTATGCGCGATCACCGCTGAGGCGCCATCTGCCGCACTTAAATGGCAACAGATGTGCGACGCGTATACTAGCGGTCGTTTAAACGTGTGAGCGCGCAAAGCACAACAATTCCGTTAAGACGTCAACGCCCAATATGGCCTCCGCGCAAAAGTACAACGATTCGAATAACACGTCAGACTCACTGCAATGTTATTCTGAAGAGGCTGTCTGGATATTTTTCTCAAGAGCAAGACATTCTCACGTACAGCGAAAAAAAAAAAAAGAATAATGTTCAGTGAGAGTTTGAGGCGCTCCTTTAAATCTGTACTCCGTTTGTATTTGTCATAAATACAAAGGAAGTATTTGTAATGATTGCTACACTACGAATGTTTTATGTCCACACTGAAAACGCGCCTGTGGCGAGTACTGATCTTCTGTGCGATGACGCAATGAATGTGATGATCAAGCCTCTCAGACCCGTCGCTTAAGGCTCATGGGCGGTTTTCGCAATTAGTTGGTTGCTGCTGACTTTATTTCATTTCAAGGCAAGACAGAGTATCTGACTTGACGTTTTCGGAGTCACAGGTCTAATCCATAATGTTTTTTTTTCTTTTTTTTAACAGCGTAGCTGTTTAAGCTTGAAGTAATTCCGCCGTCGTGTCAAAAAACTTGGTGAGCACGCGCTACAGAAAGCGGGTACAGGGACTCCGCAACCGGGGGAGGGGGAGGCAAGGGAAGAAGGCGGTTCCCCCATTCCCCCAACATTTTTCCAGAGGGGCCAGGGCTCCTCCACTTTCTGACCGTTTACACTGAAATCAAATTTTTGACAAGAGCTATATAGTTAAATTTTCAAACTAGTGCCTGCGTGGGCCATTGATTTCCAAAAGGCCGATTATCAACCGATGTACAACGGTGGTATGATGGCCGTTTGAGAAGTCGCAAATTAAGGCGCGCCACTCAACATACTATCCAAGCACTTCATTACATCACAACTACGCAAGCAGATTCACAAATAATTGGCGGAATATCGACTTACACGGAGAGGGAACAACAACACATCGATGGATAAGAAACATTTCCTTCATGCCACCGCAATTTCCTAGAAAACGATACACAAGCCAGGTAATCACCAGACACTGCTTGTTTCCAAGCTGCCTCGTAAGCTCGAACAACGAGGTGGACGGTGAAAGTAAAATAAATGAACAGGTTCGCTGAGAACTATAAAAGGGTGCAGGCGACTTTGAAGGAACTGGTACAAGTTCAAAGCTCTCTCAGTGGCACCAACAAAGCAACAGTAAAAGGATATGAGAACGTATTAAAGAAGTTCGGAATTTTATTAGGTACCAGCTTTTCTATAGTCTTGTTTGGCCCATGCGAGGATGCTTAACGCCAAATTTACCGCGCTGTAGGAGAAGCAGAGGCCTTCTTTGACCGCAGGCGGCCCTGCTCGGCTTTCAAGACCTCGAGGCCCAAAGGCCCTGGTTTAACGGACGCGGACGGTGTAGCTTGCCAATGGGGCTCCACCTAGTATTGTGAAGGGAGAGGCCAACAGGGCCCTAACCCGATCACCTCTCCGTAATTCATGGTTAAGAAATGTTTTGACCACCACTTCAAGAGCAATAGATTTAGGTCTAAAGGAACCTCGTGTGCCCCCAAGTTCCACAGCAACCCAGAAGACAAGCCTGAGGAGCCTCAGCGCTTGCCGGCAAGTCGTCACAGAGAAAAGAGTTTGTTTACTGCTATCGATCGTATTGCTATCGAGATCCTATGGTGAGTTTAACAGCTTGGCATCATTTGGCCCCGAACGTATTTTGACTCACGCTGCTCAAGATCGAAACTTCGCGGCAAACGACCTACATAAATGAGCTTTTAGGAGCACACGCTGCAGATTTTGACATCAACTAGCTGTCAGCGCAGCGCTTCTCCCAACACTCCTCATGCGTTACGAGAGTCAGGCCGCAAGTTAACGCATATTAAAGTTCTGCAGGGGAAGTCTGTATACATGTGTAAGATGATAGACCAGTTTGTCCAGTAGCTGCAAGTTTTCTGTGCGTGCAGCTGCTGCTTCAGGAGAGCGACCTTTCAGTGCTCTGTGGCGAGTAAAACATCTTTTTTTTTCGCAATCGAATGATGCAGAGGAGGCTCACACACCTTCCCCTCCACCACGTGCACAGGAAGAGAGCTGCGTAACTGCATTTAAATGTCGTTGTGTCTAGAACGGCAGAACGAACAGCATGCCTTCGGCCATGCTTTGACATGCTCTCCTGCCCAAGAGAAAGAGGGAGAGAGCGAACTTTATTATGGTCCTGAGAGGAATAACCAACCGGAGACCTACGACCTCAGCTATTCTAGAGGCTCCACCCAGACTGGGGCCGCGAGGCGAAGTCCCCCAGCAACCGTCCGGGCTTTGAGTTGGACATTGAATTCCTGGCTCTTGAGCGCCTTGTCCCATGCGGACATGTTCGGGAAGTCTGTACCCTTGTCGGCAGGGCACAGCCAGAGCATGTGTTCAAAGTTATTATGCTTGTGTTTACAGTGTGGGCATTGAGTAAAGTCAGGATCTATCCTGTTCATTGTTGCGGGTGTTATGATGTTCTTGTTCGTAGCTGTCGTATATGACTGCGTCCGCCTTGTTTGGCTTTGTGTGTGGGGCAGGAATGGTTCTCCTCCCTAGTCTGTAATTGGAGGTAATTTCATGGTACGACACCAGCGGGCCTTTACAGTCCAGGTTACCCCATGCAGTGCCGGGTCGATGGGGCGGTCCACCCGTGTGGAGTGTGAGTTCTCGGACTAGATTGTGGGCCCTCTCGTTCGGGGACTCCAGTACTTTACCCATGTGTGCAAACCAGTGAATGTAAATTTTTTCGTCCTTGTCTTCTTCCTATTCAGGGAAGCCATATCTCATCCTGCGGGATGGCTTCGTTGATGGCTGTTGCCACTGTTGATGGCTGTTGCCGCTGTTGCCAGGTGTGAGGGGCCGAGAAGGTTCTGACTGCCGCTCTTGAGTCGGAGTAGATGTTCGTGCTGTCTTTGCTGCTTTTAACGGCTAGCGCGATGGCCATTTCCTCCGCTTCATGTGCAAAGTCTGTGATGACCGTGGCTGCGTTTATGAGTTTTCCACGGACGTCCACTACCGCAACTGCGTAGGCGCCTCTGTTGCAGTATCTTGCGGCGCCCACGAATAGTGTGCGTTCGATCCCCTTGAATTTTGCTTAGTACCGCCTGGGCTCTTGCTTTTCGTCTTCCCGTGCTAAAGACGAGGTGTATATATTCCGGGGGATTGGCTCGACTATTACTGCCCTTTTGGCAATCGTATTGAACTCGGTCTTTTCCAGAGGCCTGACCATGGGCTGCAGCTCTGCTTCCAGCAGGATTTCCTGTCCAGCTGTGGTGTCCGATAGGCGGCATACTTGTGCCGTGCGTTGAGCCTCGAATAGCTCTATTCAAGTGGACGAAAAGACACACCTACCTTCGGAGGGAACCGAACCCACGACATTCAGGTCTTTTCGTCTGCTTTAATTCCTTTCTACTTACTCCACAATTACAATACTACAATTAAGAACTTCAATAACTTCCTCTACGCTTTCCTAGGCTTCATTGTCCGGTGATTCATTGCTTCTTCATATATATACAAAGTAGACGAATAAGACGTGCGTATGATTTGATTCGCGTAATTTAACGTCCCAAAACCAGCCCTGGTTATCAGAGACGTCGTAGTGGAGGTCTCCGGAAATTTCGACCACCTGTCGTTCTTTAACGTGCGCTGACATCGCACAGCATACGGGCTTCAACGTTTCGACTCCATCGAAATGCAGCCGCCGCAGCTGGGATTCGATCCCACGACCTTCGGATTAGCAGCAGAGCGCCGTAACCACTAGACCACCGTGGCGGGGCAAGAACGGACTCGGACAGCACTGGCGCGGCGGACGGCACTCGTCCTCCTCGCTGTATCCCCCATTTTCGCCCCTTTCTCTTTTTTTCTTCTTTTCTCTTTTTTCTTCTCTCTTTTTTTTCTTCTTTTCTTTTTTCCTTTGCTCTCTCTCTCTCTGTGTGTGCGAGTTGCTTTTGCTTGACTTGCTCATCTTTTGTTGCAGTGAAGATGCCATCAATCTTTTCATTATTTTTATTTTTATTTTTATTATTTCGGTATATTTTCACCTCACTCATTCTCTTTCGCATCCTTGTCCTTCTCTCCTTACTACAAGACAAAGTGTGGGATATAAGGCCATACTGGCCTGTGGTTAACATGTCTTGAAAAAGGTCGGGCTCCAACCGAAACGTTGATGTAATAAACCATCGTTGTCTAAGAGGCGCATCGTCAATTCTGTTATATATATATATATATATATATATATATATATATATATATATATATATATATATATATATATATATTCAAACACTTGGAGTCGCTCACGCACTGCAAATTTATTCATTTGTGTGGCGCGGCCTCTATATTTTCTGCTGCGTTAATTCCTGCGAATAAAATCAGTTGCGAGTGACACTCTTTTCTTGTGCTTCTGCTTTCTTCTGTTGGTGCTTATGAGTCCAGTTTTTTCTCAAAGATATTAACATATTAGCCCAGCTAGAGATTCTGCTTTATCCATTCGCTGTGCAGCTGCAGCCGAGTCTTGCTAACATTGTACACCGCTGAAACGCCGGAACGAAATTGATGATTGATTTGTGGGGTTTAACGTCCCAAAACCAGTTATGATTATGAGAGACGCCGTAGTGGAGGGCTCCGGAAATTTCGACCACCTGGGGTTCTTTAGCGTGCACTGACATCGCACAGCACACGGGCCTCAACATTTCGCCTCCATCGAAATGCAGCCGCCGCGGCCGGGATTTGATCCCGCGACCCTCGGATCAGCAGCCGAGTACCTTAGCCACTAGACCACCGTGGCGGGGCGGAACGAAATTAACAATAACGAACAATACGCCATAATAAACTTTCCATCGTAACTAAAAAGATGTTGGTTAGCTGCTCTGATATTTGAAAAAATAATTAATTAATAGTAAAATAAAATCCTTAAAGAAAAGCAACACCCCCCCCCCTCCCCCCCTATAAAAAGAGATTGCGAAGCTTGCACTATAGTAGCGAAAGGCTAACGAAGCTGATGGGCACTTGGCTGGTCTTGATGATTTATATCTGGCACACCCACATTTCGTCGTGCTCTGAGGTTTCGGGAAACGCCTCGCGAAGCACTGCGAGGCCTTGCGAACGCTTCTCAATGTTTCGCATCGAGCTCAGAGAGAGATAAAACTTTATTGTGGTCAGTTACGGAGGTAGGTGATCCGCCAGGTCGAGCCTGGTGGCCACCTCCTCAGCTCTCTGTATGGCCTGGGGCTGGACACTAAGGCTGATGGAGGTCAGAACCTCCTCCCACCCCTCAGGTAAGGGAGTGGCCAGGAGATCGGGAGAGGGTGGGTCTTCTCTGCAGTCCCAGAGGATATGTTTAAGTGTGGCTGTTGAGTCGCATTGCGGGTAATGTCGGTCGAATATGTGAGGGTATATCAGAGAAAGAGATTCGCGTCGAACTGGAACCAGAGACGGTGGCAGACGCGGCATGCGTGGCCTCGGCTTGACGCTTGCTTTAACGCCCGTACTATTCTAGGAGCTGCTTGGTCGCCACGAGGGTACGTATGCATGCTGTTGTGGTGCGAGGCTATGCACAAACGCATAGCTTTGTGAGACGCTGTGCACCAGATAAACTGACGCACATTATTTTAGGGGCGAAGCTCCTTAGGGTGCGGGTCGTTCCCTCCTCCGTACATAGTATGTAGCCACCTGTAGTTTTATGAAGTGCTCACTAGATGGCGTGATGGCGCCGCGGTGCTCGCTTCATTCAGATCTATGGGAACGCGTAGCATGGGAGTCTGTCTGTCTGTCCGTCTGTCTGTCTGTCTGTATGTCTGTCCGAGCGCTGCGGTGCTGCTTAGCTAGTACGTGAATTGATCAATAGACGGCGCGGAGGCGCTCGCTGCGTGCTCTAGTGTGATAGGAGCTAGAGCGCTAGATGGCGACACACAGTGGTTGTCACGTCTTTGATGATGATCTGCTTTTCAAAGTGTAAATGTTTTAATATCAAATGCAAGGGAAGAGTTATTACATAAATTAAGAGGCATTCAATAAGAGAGCAACCGACTACTGACTGCTTGTTTAGCTATTTCAAACAAAACGGCTATAATAGCCCACACGCGAAACACGTTGTGTTCTTTGCAAGCACACTTTGGCCTCATCTTCGTCATTCGGCGCACCTGGCAGAATCGGTCGTGCACCTTCGGTTTCTGCGGGATCCGAATTGGGAATGCTAATTTCAGCAGACGGGGTCTCAGAACTTATCCATTGGTTGCTTAGGTACCGCAGACGGCTCGTAGCGACGCATTTTCATGTCACAGACACCAAACCGCTTATTTCGCCGCAATCCAATGAGGAAACATTCGAATGACATCGTAATGACCAGTTCAGCGGATTGCCGCGGCTGATACGGTGCTTAGCGATTGCTGTCGACATTGCGCTTAGCGATGCTGAACGCAGACATATGCGCTATCACCTGGTTCGTGAACACTCACTCACAAATTGGCGGTCAGAGAGGAAATAGAGTATACTTTCGTACACGGATAACTGCTTTCCACACACACACACACACACACACACACACACACACACACACACACACACACACACACACACACACACACACACACACACACACACACACACACACACACACACATACTTTACAAAACACAGGACTAGCCCACCCCGTTGAAGTTACTGCACCCTCGGCCACGGAGCAAGAGAGTTGTTTACTTCTTTTTAAAGGTAACAACCCGTTTTATAAAATTTTTGTAACGTTACATTAAGCAAAACGTATTATTATTTCGTGGTATTACGTTACCTAAGTCTCGTACTTTAATTTACAAATAAAACACTTTTTTATACATTACAGTAAGTAAATCTATATTGTACAGTAATATTTAGCACATTTTAATTGTTTATAATTAACTTTTATAAAGTGACGTCACTCCCGTGCGTCGCAGAAGTCGATTATGTGTGGGGGTCTTTCGCGGGAGGCACGCGGCGCACGAGACAATGTAGGCGAAAGCAGCTCCCGCGGACTCCCGCGGTAGCGCAATTTCGAAACATTAGCAGCGGCACTTTTGAGCATAAAATGTTGACTGTAATCCTCATTATAATAAAATAGGCAAATATAAACTAATGGAACCACGTTTTATAAACATAGGAAAGTCTGGTTTATGCGCAGTGGGGTGAACGTAAAGTGGAAATAATGTTTTGGCGGTGACTCCTTGAAGAACTTGTGAAGTTTAGCGGGCTGTGATAGAAGGGATATGGGTCCATTAGTTGCAGCGTACGGGCATTGATCATCGGTGCACAGGTTACCATACCATACAGCGCAAGTCTGTCACAGCCTCCGGCCCCGCCACGGTGGTCTAGTGGTTATGGCACTCGGCTGCTGATCTGAGGGTCGCGGGATCGAATCCCGGCTGCGGCGGCTGCATTTCGATGGAGGCGAAATGTTGAGGCCCGTGTGCTGTGCGATGTCAGTGCACGTTAAAGAACCCCAGGTGGTCAAAATTTCCGGAGACCTCGACTACGGCGTCTCTCATAATCAGAGGTGGTTTTGGGACGTTAAACCCCACATAACAACAACAACAACACAGCCTCCTTGTGGCTGATTTTGAAAACATGGCTCCTTCGACAACGAACGCATGATGGTACCGCTGAACCGTTCAGCATGGGAGGTTCCACCAGAAGTGGGCGACCAACTTTGCACGTCGCAGTCAGCTGATGAAGTGAAAGCTATGTGATACGTGGTTCGGCCGCAGGGCCGGATGGGTTGCCTGTTCAGTTTTACTTAACGTTCTGGGAAGACATTGGTGCCATATTCACTTCTGTTATTTTCCGCTGCTTCGAGGAACTCGATTTCCCGGAGAGCTTTCGGGATGGTCGTATTGTCTTGATACCTAAATATGTTGTTGTTATGTGGGGTTTAACGTCCCAAAACCACCTCTGATTATGAGAGACGCCTTAGTGGAGGGCTCCGGAAATTTCGACCACCTGGGGTTCTTAACGTGCCCTGACATCGCACAGCACACGGGCCTCAACATTTCGCCTCCATCGAAATGCAGCCGCCGCAGCCGGGATTCGATCCCGCGACCCTCGGATCAGCAGCCGAGTACCATAGCCACTACACCACCGTGGCGGGGCTACCTAAATATGACGAATCATCAGTTTGCCTAGAGGATAGAGGCCAATCATGCTTCTTAACGTCGATTACAAAACTTTCGTAGCAGTTGTGACTCGGCGTTTGAGAAGCCTGATGCCTTCAGTATTAGGATACTACCAGACATGCTCGGTTTCCGGAAGGGAAATTCATAGCATTTCGTTTGTCACGAGGGATATTAAGGAGTACACGCTAGCGAGATCAGCACGTGGTCTTTTGGACTCGCTAGATCAAGAAAAGGCATTCGATCGCCTTGAGCATTGCTACATATTTAGCGCACTGAGTGCATTCGGCTTCTCGCTGAACTTTGTTGAGCTTCTTAGAAACGATTACACAAGTATACGAGGCACGTTGTTTCTCGATGGATTTAAAAGTGCTCCGTTCTCTGTGACACGTGATGTTCGTCAAGAGTGTCCTCTATCCCCTGTAATACTTGTGCTCAGCCTCGAACCATTCTTGTGCTCTCTTCTGAGAGACCCTCACATCCGCGGTCTTCCTCTGCCTGGTAGCGGTACCATCAATGTGACAGCTTTTGCATATGATAACATGCTGTACCTCGAGAACAAAGGCACCTTATTCCGTAGCCTTCGCCTTTCGCTGAATATGGAAGTATTTCTGGAGCTGCGCTAAACCTTTCAATATGTCGGTATTTTTTCATTGGTTTCCCCAATACGTGCCCAAGACCCTTTTTCCGACTTCACAAGAGCGATTTTATCCGCATTTTAGGTGTTGATTATAGACAATACAGCATATCAAACTCTGTGTGGGTTTCACTACTTGAAGATGTCAAACGCCATATTCTGGAACCCCAACAGTATGATTTACCACTATCGGAAAAGTGGTACTTAGCACAGCCAGTGTTTTGTGGTCGTGCATGGTACGTTTCTCCCGCTGTACAGCCGCCTTTGCGTATCTCTCTGTCGTTATACAGTCTGTTATTGGATCGTTCTTCTGGTCCTGGGGCCCTGAACTTGTTTGCCGTGCAGCATTCGGGCAGCCGCGCACTAGCGGTGGGTTTGCGTCTCCATCCGTATCCATTCGCTGCCTGTTGCTTGCCTTGAGATTTCTGCTGCGATTACAGGGTGAGCAGTGTCCCGCGCGTGACCTTGCCTACTATTTCTTAGGCACCAAGATACGCTATTTATTAGGCACCAAGATACGGCGTACACTTAAATTCCGGCCCGCAAGTGCTAAACGTACCTGAATTTTACTCAACAGCAGTGGCATTTCATCGTAACGCACAACAGCTACGTCTTGGCGTGGACGTTCTCGAAAACCGTGTCTCGAAAACCGTGCAGCCCCTGGTTCCTCCAGCGCGTCTAACGAGTTCTAGACGTGTCTCATGGGGCGCGATAACGGTATCCTTTCTTCCTGGGCATCTATGCGACTTCATGTAGAAGCTGGGATGGGGAGTTCTTCCAACACGCGACAGATTATAGAGAGATGGAACATTGTCCGATCGTCGATTTGTCCTAATTGTCCCCGTCGAGAATCCAACCAGCATAAGCTATTTCAATGTGTAGTTGCTAAAGCTTTTTTTGGAGGGCCGTGCATGCGGGTTTCCGTGGCATGGGAGTTAATCGCTTTGTTGTATCTGGTCGTTACTCGCGTATAGTCGCTTCGCGCGACTCCTAACTGCTGCAGGGGTTTTTTGTCTGTGGCGTAACAGGTGCGAGGCCCTTGCCTCAGGACACCGTCGCCGCGAACGACTGTACTCCGAACTGCTGTGCTTTCTGTCGGAGGAATTGTTGTTCCTTGGCGAACAGGAATTTCTTCTGCAGTGGTCGTGCCGTTTCCTAACGTTAGTTGATGGAAGGGTGCAGATTGTTTTTCAGTTGGCCTGGTTTATGTAGTCACGTCATCAAGTGTTTCTTGACGTATGTATGTAGTCGCCGCCCTCACGAAGACAAGTCCACTTGTTGAAACGTTGGCTCCTGCGACATTCCCTGTTCTAAATCGTATTTTGCGATCTTTTCATTGATGCATGCATATCATATATGTACTTGTCATTTCTGTGTGTGTGTCCCCGTATCTATGTTTCTTGTATATACACATCTGGTGCTATCACTCCATAAAATATGAAAGTTGGCTACACCAAAAAACATTGTACATAGCCTTCATGTGCATGTTTGTATAATTTCGAAATCGTGCATGTTGTGCGACAATTCATTCATGCTGACTGTGCATTTACGTTAGTTTCTCTGTGTTGACGATGTCATCTGAACTGGGACATGTGAGTGTGAATGTGCCATGTATATAGCGCTCTATATAGTCTTTGTACAAGTCATAGTTTTGTTTCTGTTCTTTTACTGTTATTGTTTCTCAATATTCATTGCGCCAAACGTCGTAATAAAATTTTTTCCTAGACAAATAGCCTTCATTGAGGATTCTCGTCGACACTGCTTTTCTACGTTCTTGGGGACAACTCTATGAAGCTCTCCAATAGTATACGTATAGAGTACAATGTACCCGGAATCGCTGACCATTTGTTCTAAACAGGCGAGGCCCAAGTATGCACGTGTTGCATATAATGACGAACAAGACAGTAAGAAGACACGTGTCACCTGTTTCTTTGTCTTTGTGTGTATGCACTGTTTCATAATAAACTTTGTGAACACGCCCAAATTGCTTCATTACGGCCTCGGCAGTGCTTTTCGGGGTGGTCACGCATATTTAGCCCAGCCTCGCGCGGTTATTGCGGCACCTAGGGAGATTTCTGTGAAAAGGTGCAGCCAAGGCCTTGGCTTTCAACCCAGGACAGTGAAGATGGACTTAGGTCCTGGGTGTCAGGCCCGCAGCCAGAGGGCGGGGGGCGGACCCCTTTCAAAATTTTAGTTGAGGGCAGTGTCGATAACGTAGTGTAGTGCTAATAACACAAAAAATATTAATAACGTTGCGTTTAAAAAGTCACTTAATGTACATACTGCGATTTTTACCGAAACTAAATAATGGAAATAAATTTTTTTTTTCAAATACTCAAGGCCACCAGCAAGTGCCCCCCCCCCTTTTTTTTTGAAAAATGTTCCTGGCTATGGGCCTGCTGGGTATATATATATATATATATATATATATATATATATATATATATATATATATATATATATTGTGGAGGGGAGGAGATACCGCGGCTTTCACCGTAGGCAACGGAGCACTGGCGCGCGGGTATCGTGGGCAAAGAAGCAAAGGACGAAGTCCATAACAGAATACGGTGTGAATATGGCCATCTTTCTTTTGTTTGGGATAATAAGTGGTGTCCCACTCGTAAACAAGGAAGTGGCGATTGCAAAATTTCGCCTTCGTCAGGAATTCCAGCCTTTAGCCCCGGCTTCCTCTTTTACGAAGAGAAATAAAGTTCACTTCGCTTCACTAAAAATAACAAGAACAGCCGGCCTGCGGAAAAGGCGCTGTGTCTGTCTCTGTCCCTTGCATAGGTCGGCAGTGTAGGGGAACACTCACTCACACTCACTCACCCAAATTTTTCAGCATCCGCACTCACTCGCACTCGCACTCACCTCCACTCACACTAACTGCACCACTCGCACTCGCACTCACCTCCACTCACACTCACGGGCACTCACTCGCACTCGCACTCACTTCCACTCACACTCACTGGCATTCACTCGCACTCGCACTCACTTGCACTCACACTCACAAGCACTCACTCGCACTCGCACTCACCTCCACTCACACTCACTTGCACTCACTCGCACTCGCACTCACTTCCACTCACACTCAAAGGCACTCACTCGCACTCACCTCCACTCACACTCACTTGCACTCACTCGCACTCGCACGCACTTGCACTCACACTCACAAGCACTCACTCGCACTCGCACTCACCCCACTCACACTCACTTGCACTCACTCGCACTCGCACTCACTTCCACTCACACTCAAAGGCACTCACTCGCACTCGCACTCACCTCCACTCACACTCACTTGCACTCACTCGTCACTCGCACTCACTTCCACTCACACTCATTGGCACTCACTCGCAGTCGCACTCACTTCCACTCACACTCATCTGGCACTCGCACTCGCACTCCCTCCACTCACACTCACTGCACTCACTCGCACTCACCTCCACTCACACTCAAGGCACTCACTCGCACTCGCACTCACCTCCACTCACACTCACTTGCACTCACTCGCACTCGCACTCACTTCCACTCACACTCATTGGCACTCACTCGCAGTCGCACTCACTTCCACTCACACTCACTGCACTCACTCGCACTCGCACTCACTTGCACTCACACTCACAAGCACTCACTCGCACTCGCACTCGCACTCGCACTCACCTCCACTCACACTCACTTGCACTCACTCGCACTCGCACTCACTTCCACTCACACTCATTGGCACTCACTCGCACTCGCACTCACCTCCACTCACACTCACTTGCACTCACTCGCACTCGCACTCACTTCCACTCACACTCATTGGCACTCACTCGCACTCGCACTCGCACTCCCTCCACTCACACTCACTGCACTCACTCGCACTCGCACTCACTTCCACTCACACTCATTGGCACTCACTCGCACTCGCACTCACTTCCACTCACACTCACTGGCACTCACTCGCACTCGCACTCACCTCCACTCACACTCACTTGCACTCACTCGCACTCGCACTCACTTCCACTCACACTCATTGGCACTCACTCGCACTCGCACTCACGTCTATGATATGAGTGCGAGTGAGTGCGAGTGAGTGCGCCGACCTATCAGGCATCTGCGGCAAATAGAGTGACACGAGTTTTTCCTCCTGGGTAGAATAAACGGCAGCGGTGCCAGTACACTGCGCAGGTTTCACCTGGTCGCCGACCTAACTCGACCTAGTTTGAGATGTACGCGCGCCTCTTCAGTCGCGCGTACATCTCGAACTGTGAGCGCTGTCTAATGTATCAGAGAATAGAACACATAGTATTTCGCGACTGTCCCCCATTCGTGCCACAGCAGCAGACGGCGGCCACTAGGCTGGCTGATATGGGAGTACAAGCAATAGATGAAAGCTGTATTTCACCCGAAATAGGGGACCATACCGAATTACCTAATGCTACAAGGTCATTTTTTCAATAGAAATGGACTGGATGCTAGACGTTCGGTACCACTGCGCAAAGTTGCGGATTATGAAAAGCGACTATTAAACTTAGATGCAACTAAAGTGGCTTCTTTTCATTATGCGACTATTAGACCTTTATCATAATCTTCGAGTGCATTTCCCTGCACAGCATATTCGTCCGACTAATGGCGGCCCCTGTCACGTTTCAAGTAGAGGCGAGGTCCCAGTTACCCGTGCTGGGGTTTGACTATTGCCAGTGTTTATGTCAAGAGAGCCGGGCCGACATTTTCCGCGTCACAGCACATTGTTTTGCAGAAGTGATTAGCTGCCATAAGTTGGGCTAGTTCGTATCAAGCGTAATGAAATATGATTACTGGCGTCCATGTCCCCTTTGCGCAAGCAGTCATGTCTTATGTATGTACGGATCACTCATTCTTATCCCCATCCTCATGCTTCATCACTCTTCTTGCCCTGTTGCGTTGTCCCCGAAGTAGAGTAGAAGGCCCGGGCGTACTAGATCAGGCCACCCTCTCTACCTGTCTCCAGTGTATTGGACTTCAAGTACGCGAGTATGTAGCTTCATTATGAAACTGAGGTTGCTTCGATGTAACGTTGCTCGCTGTGACAGATTATGCACTGCATTGTGATGTCGTTCATTATAACGATTATGTTAATATTTCATGCGACATTTTCTTTGAAGGTCACTTTGGTCAGTATTCATTGTCACTTGATTGATGCTTTTGGTAGTCTTTTCAAGCTTGCCTCTTTACATCAGCTGATGTCCTAGGCAAATTTTCACTTTGATACCTGGGTCATATTTGAGTTCGTTTGTTCATAATCATTGATTTTATGTGGCGAAGATACTGCATAACATGACTGAAAGCGGCTATCACACATTCATCCACTATGCTGTCTGTGCTCATACAACAGGATGCGCTGCTCTCATGCTGAGAAATGCATTGTCGTTTGGCTTTTGATTATTGTTACTAGTGCGCTTTCTGTAAGCCTCTAGTCGTTAATAAGTTCCAGATATATTTAAAATATTTCTTCTGCAGTTCCTTATGAATATTGGTGGTTTTATTTTTTTCACATTTCTCTTTTTTTTAAACTACCATAAGTTAGTTTCTCAATGAAATGTTGAATAAAATGTTGTTGACGTCATGATCATTGGCAGTGGGGCCTCCTTGTTTGGCCGCTTGCCAAGAAACTTTCTATCCTTAACTGTAGAAAGATATGTCATTACTGTTTTTGGTAGATTTGCTTCATACTATACAAAGTACAAGCTATATTGATTTTTGTATGCATGACAACTAATTGTGACCTAAATGCTAAGACTGATGAAGCCTTTGCAGACAACTGTGTGCCTACCTTACTGCACTATTGCTCTGTTGCACTCAATGCTAGTGCTTTGACCCACCAGAAAAAAAACGTTCCACGCAAGTGCGGCATCAGCACTTCTTCCTAGGACGAAAGTATTCAGGTGGGCTGGCACTAACCCCCACTCTGCAGCACCTTAAACCTTATGGTGGAGCTGGTAACATAGCGGGTCGAAGCTACTACCATAAGGCAGGGACGACGTCCGTGGATCGTGGGTGCCCCCCAAAATTATTATCCCGTTGACACCTTCAGAACCACAGAGTTAATGCCTTAGGGGTGCAAAAAATGCCTTGGCGTCATTTGAACCCCTAAGACGTTAGCTCTGAGGTCAGATTATCATTTATATATTCTGAGGGTGGCAACCAGACCAAAATATTGGTGGGCGCGCCCAGTTCCCGAGCACGATTCCTGCTTCTTTTTCAGATTACGGCTAACATTTCAGGAACAGCTTTTTGATGACGCACGTGCAAGTCTTTGAACGGATTCAGAAATCCCGGAAAATGGGATTATTGGAGTCTCCTCGAAGCCGTCGAAAAGACCAGCTTTTTGAAGACGCATGTGCAACGAGCCGGACATCAGACGATATACGACGCATCCAGGACTAAGGCTTCTTACGCGTGCCGTCTGCAACGTTAACGTCTCGGATATCCGTTTCGAAGTCGTCATAAATCCTTTGTATGCTAGCTGGGCAGGAGAGTACCAAGACCGTGGCATGTAAATCAAGCCGCTCATGCCATACATGTCATGATTTTCATATTATGACCTGTCATTTATGTTCGGCATGCAGGTTGTGCCATACTGATTTTCGTATACATCCCATTAACGAAACGGCCCAGGAGAGCACCAAGACCGTTTCATGTAAATCATGCATGTCATGATTTTCATATAATGACCTGTCATTTTATTCGTCATGCAGTCATATGGCATAGCGATTTTCGTATACAATCCATTAACGAGACGGCCACGGATACATACATACATACATACATACATACATACATACATACATACATACATACATACATACATACATACATACATACCGCTCACACTCATTGGCACTCACTCGCACTCACACTCACTTACACTCACTCGCACTCGCACTCATTTCCACTCACACACACTGGCACTCACTCGCACTCGCACTCACTCACACTCACTTGCACTCACTCGCACTCGCACTCACCTCCCCTCACACTCACTGGCGCTCACTCGCACTCGCACTCACTTCCACTCACACTCATTGGCATTCACTCGCACTCGCACTCACTTCCACTCACACTCACTGGCACTCACTCGCACTCGCACTCACCTCCACTCACACTCACTTGCACTCACTCGCACTCGCACTCACTTCCACTCACACTCATTGGCACTCACTCGCACTCGCACTCACGTCTATGAAATGAGTGCGAGTGAGTGCGAGTGAGTGCACTCATGAGTGAGTGCGCCGACCTATGGTCCCTTATTTCTTTACAATGGCGAAGTCGACGAGGGGCAATCCCTAAGGGCATCTTCGACGACCTCGATGCTACGGTTCCCGCAGACTTAGGAGCGCCGCAACCTTCCGCCGTTGTAGGTGCTTCACACACCGCCAGGGGACGGCGTCCAGGACTCCTCGACGGCTCCAGGGTTCTTCGCCAGCGCAGCGACACCTTTCCTCACCGAGGCTGCGCACGGGAACATCCTGCCTGGTAGCGCGGTCCGCGCGCTTACTACCCCGTGCCAACGACTATATCAACACCAGACCCGAGGGACGCTGTCACACCATCCTTGTTGAAGGACATTGCCGCTGTGGATGCTGCGAACGCCGTGTACAGTCAACAGCAAAAGTTTGCGGGATCCAAAACTTCGGAGAAATCTATATTACCGCTTAGCCTCGAACATAGCCTCGAGCAAGAAAGTTGTTTATTTCTTTTTAAAGCTAATAACAACGTTTTATGGCATTTTTGTAGTGTTACATTAAGCAAAACTTATTATTTTGTGGTATGACTTTACTTAAACTTTGTTCTTTAATTTACAAGTAAAACACATTTTTTTAATATATTGCAGTAAGTAAATCTATGCTGCCGTTATATTTTGCACGTTTTAATTGTTTATAACTGACTTTTATAAAGTGACGTCACTCCCGTGCGCCGCAAGAGTGGATTCTGTGGGGGTCCTTCACGGGATATACATGGAGGAAGAAAAGTTTAGGAGGGAGCATTACGTCACGAAGTCCCTTGGCATCTGCCGAGATCTGCCGTGATCTGCTGAATGCTCCTTGAAGCCACCAATGTGGTAGCCCAGCACGTGACATTTTGCGTCAGAGTAAGGCAAGGACCGAGATCTGCCGAGATGTTTGGTACTCGGTAGCTTTTAATCCATGCGTGTTTGTCGGGGAATTTTTCGCATTTGGCCGGCAGTTGCTCGGCTGCTCTGCCTGTGTGTGCTCAAAGCTCTCTCCGAAAGCTTGTTACGCTTCGGTCGTTTCCTGCAAGGCATGTTTTTCGCGCTCTGCACCAAATGGTAGATTATAACGCAACTATGCGCATTTGGGCTGCAGGTATATGCGCTTCGGCTGAAGTAAAACGACCGCCGTGCGCGATAAACATTGTGTATGTGTGCATTATTGCTTTGTCGCTGTTGACAGGTGAGTAGCATGCACCAGATATTGACATGCAGAATTATGCGCGCGTGAAATACCCTAGGAACCATCTGAGGATGCTCACCGAACTGGCGCGCGCGAGACCAAGGCCGGAAGGCCAGGTAACGGGGAGACGCCGCGCGCGTTCGCGCCTTGCCTTGGTCTCGCCGTGGCGTAATGAGCGACTGTTGCCGCTGTTTCGACGCTGTGTTGTTTGACACAGACATGAACGGCAGCAAAAATGTTTGCCTTCAACGAAACGGCATCACGGCATCACAGCGCACGGCATCATGGCGGCAGTCGGAAGGGCCGGAAGGGTTCGAAAACCGTGAGTGCTGAAACATACCGCGCGCTCTGACGTATTCTCCATTTTCAGTCTGGGCCACCACTGTTGGCTTCAATTTTGTGACGTAAGGCTCCCTCCTATGTTTTCCTTCCTCCATGCACTGTAGGCGGTAGGCGTAAGCAGGTCTCCTGGACGCCCGTTGTAACGCAACTTCGAAGCAAAAGCAGCGGCACTTTCGGGCATGAAATTTGATTGGAATCCTCATTATAATGAAAAATAGGCGAATGTGCACTAAAGGATGCACGCTTTATACACATCGGAAAGCCTGGTTTGTGTTTAGTGAGGGTGCATATAAAGTGGACAGAATGTTTTGCTGTGCTGCCTTGAAGAACTCCTGAAGTTTTGCGTGCTGCGAAGGAAGGTTGTTACGACTGGCCTGCTATAAGAGCCGGCCAGCGGGTAGCGTGGTGGTGAGCGGTGAAAACGACCCGCAGGTGCCGGGTCTCAGGACGACGAGAGCCGGGGCAGAGTGAACTTCAAGGACGTTTAATTCACATATTTACAGTAAGATGGTCCAAGGAAAAAATAATGCAAAAAGCGATGCAAAAAGCGATTCCAAAAAGCGATTCCCAAAAGCGCCGAGAGTGAGCTCGGCGGCTCGCCTTATACATCTCAAGAGTCCATTGTTCGGGAACATCTTGCATAGGTGTCCAATCATGGCATGAGGGTCCGTTAGAAGGGGCCGTCCCTCCGACGCCCACAGTGACCGCCTCCACACTCCCTCTCCATGTTCGCCTCGAGTAGGAAAGGGCAAAAGCACTGCCGTCTGCGGGCAATGTAGCAGCGCTCGCACACACACCCACACGCACACACACGCACAAACACCGCGGGTGAGCAGCGACATTTGGCGGCGCCACCTTGTCGCGGACGCCTCTGGTTCAAGCGAGTCGGGTATACGTTTCCCGGGACACTGTGCTCACGGGCACCTGCAGTGTCGAGCCCCAACAGAGATGGCCTGGTGGGTGACCGAATTAGTCACCCTCCGGAGGGGACACTGTAATGCAGGCATACAGCCACGTGCACCGTTCCTGGTAGAAAGCCCGGTCGTAACAAGGTGTATGGGTCCGTTACAAGCGGCGTATGGGCATTGATGATCGGTGTACAGGCAGTACAGGTTTGTCTTACCGAACATTTGATCCTTCCATTAGGGACAGCTCTATACGGAGCCCTCCCATAGTAGAGTACGATGTACTATCTCTGAATCGCTTACGTCTTGTCTAAACAAAGCAGCACAATGTGTGTGTGTGTGTGTGTGTGTGTGTGTGTGTGTGTGTGTGTGTGTGTGTGTGTGTGTGTGTGTGTGTGTGTGTGTGTGTGTGTGTGTGTGTGTGTGTGTGTGTGTGTGTGTGTGTGTGTGTGTGTGTGTGTGTGTGTGTGTGTGTGTGTGTGTGTGTGTGTGTGTGTGCTTGCCGTGGTTTTTGCGCTTTGAAAAAGGAATATAAGATATTCAAAATCATCGCTTAAAGGGATCGGCGGAAATTGCATAGTTGCTGCGTCATGCATACGGAAGGAACCATTAGCAATCACGTACAAAATAATAAGGTCGAAAATGAAGTAGCGTCAATTGGTCAGGCTCCTGAGAAATTGGAGTCAAGTTCATAAAGCTTTTCGTTCGTGGGTCGTTTTTGCCGCTGGAATTTGTTAATATTGTTACGAATATATTTACAAAGCATTTACAGAAGTAGAACAGCCAAGCAGCCAATATGGTGGTTGTTGTTCGAAGCACCATTTCGTCGACTTGTTGTTGTTGTTGTTTCCTTCAAGTCTGGCACATACCCACCCTGGGGGATTGGCCAAGATGTAGAAGTTGAAATAGTTAAGCTGAGGTACTATGGAATACCAATCAGAATCGAATAATCAAGATGAAATTAACAGTGAAGTGTACGAATTTATGAAAAGAACCGGCCTGAATCAATTATGAATTTTGAAACAGTAGAGCACACATCCCCGTGGCAATGTCCTAATGAGGAGTCTCCCAAAGACAGAATATTAGACACGGTGAACTGCAACCCAACCCTATGAAAAGAATCTTCTAATGTGTGTTTTCTTAACGAGGGATAACCGAGTGCATTTTAAGAAATAATGTTCGATGGATTCGTCTTCGCCGCAATATGGACACAAAGGCGATGGGGCCAGACCAGCTCTGTGCATATAAAAGTTTAGTTCCACACAGATACCATCTTCTTCTTCCTTGTTGTAACAACGCAACATCGAGTTCCTGCGGTGAAAGCGCCGTCCCGGCGCTTGTCAAAATGAGGTGGGAGAGAGGTACGTCTTCTGGAATTCACGTACACTGTAGTATACAAGTCCGGCCGACTACATCAAGACACCGACTGCCTCTCCCGGTACCCCGTCGGCGCGCCAAATACTGCAGCGAACGACGCGTAAACTTGCATTTTCTCTCTCTCCGCTTTCGCCAGCATGGCTGACGAGCAGCGGCGTGACACGGGGGGAAGTGACTATTAAATTGAAAGGAAGAGAAAAGTGCGCCCCGTAACTGTCTCTCGCAGTGGAGGTCACCTCAACAGTAGCGCACAGGGAAGGGGGAAGCGAATCGAAAGAATGTGTGAGAAAGATAGAGGAGAGTGGCGTTTGAAAAAAAAAAAAAAAAACGAGTGAGAAAAAAAAACACAAGAAAATAAAATAAAGTGCGGGGAGGTTTCTGACCTCGTCGCCTAAAATCGTCCGCGCAGTCCGGCGGCCTCAATAAACTCCAGCAGAGCGGTGAAAGCACGTACGGCAGAAGATCGGGCGCACGCAGGAAAGAGGAGGTGTTCTACAGCCGACCGGGGTAATCCTAGTCGCCTGTAGGCAGCGGCTCTGCGATACATCAACAGCCGCCTGCATTCTACCTCGCCGAACAGTTGGCTTTGCTCATTCTTTATCATAGAAGGCACCTTATATCGCCGGAACATGCTCCCCGTGGGACTAGTTACCACTCATCTTCGCTCCACCTTACTCCAGCAACTCCATGCTCCATGATGTTCCGACAGCTGGCCACCTTGGTGTTGCCAGGACCTATGGCCGTGTGCGACGATATTTTTTCTGTCCCGGCCTCCACCGCTGTGTGCGCCGTTACGTCGCTTCCTGCGAGTCGTGCTAACGCCGGAAAAGCCCGCTGTACACCCTGCCGGGCTCCTTCAGTCCAGATATACCAGCCGAGCCGTATTTCCGTGTTGGTCTCGACCTCCTCGGTCCTTTCCTTCTATCCATCAGAGGAAATAGATGGATCGTCTTTGCTACGGTTTATTCGACCCGTTACACCATCACGAGAACTCTCCCGACCAGTTGCGCTACGGACGTCGCCGACTGCTTAATTCAGGACGTCATTTTTACATCACGGCGCTCCTCGTCACTTCTCACGGACCGAGGTCGTTACTTTTTGTTTTTGTTAAAAGTGATCGATGATGTACTTCGTTCTTGCGCCACAAAACACAAGCTTACATCCCCAAAGGAACGGTCTCACTGAACGTTTGAACCGAACCATCACTGATACGCTCGCTATGTATACGTTTCGACCGATCACCGCGAATGGGATGCTGCACTTCCCTATGTGACATCCGCATATAACACGTCCCGCCATGACACTGCTGGCTACTCCCCCTTTTATCTCCTCTATGGCAGAGAACCCACCCTTTCGATACGCTCCTTGCGATCCCTGCCCAGTTCTCCAATGAGTATGCTCGTCGCGCTGTCACTACAGCAGAAGCGGCACACCAGATAGTCCATCGCCGCCTTTCTGAATCACAGCGGCGCCAGGAGCATCGCTACGACAATTGCCACCAGGATGCTCACTTTCAAACCGGTGACCTGGTCCTCCTGTGGTCTCCATCTCGGCATGTTGGACTCTCTGCAAAGCTGCTCTCGCAATACTCCAGTCCTTACCGTGTTCTCCGACAAGTAACAGACGTGACTTATGAAATCGCGCCGCTAGACCCTGCCACGTCTTCCGCATCTTCCGACGTCGTCCACATCGCACGCCTGAAGCCGTACCTCTCGCCCACCTCATTTTGACAAGCGCCGGGACGGCGCTTTCGCCGCCGGAGGTCGATGTTGCGTTGTTATAACAAGGAAAAAGAAGATGGTATCTGTGCGGAAGTCGACGAAGTGGTGCCTCGAACGACAACCACATATATTGGCTGCTTGGCTATTCTCCTGTAAATACTTTGGAAATATATTCGTAGCAATATCTCAAGCATTGCAGTCGGCTTGCACCTATTCTAAGCCGTTCTACAACTCAACCCCCCCCCCCCCCCTTTTTTTTTTTTCGTAAATACGGACCGTGCAGTTGTAGTTCAATGGAAATGGGTCACTAGAGCAGTATCATCATCCTTGATTTTTATCTTCGTTAGCCTGAGACATTTATCCATTTATTTCGCATTCAATATACTGAGCAGCGCCGAAAGGTTTCGCAGAATAATACAGAAGACGAGTAATTATGCAACATTGAAAGCTTTCACACTACTTCTGTTTGCAGTACCCGCCTCTATCCCCGAAGTGCAGCGACCTCTGCGCAAACTGTTGCACGAACTGTAGGTTTTACCTTGTTTTGCTTTCACCAAAGGTTCATTTAGACTCATTCAATGCGTTGCATGAATATTGTTCAATGCCGACTGTTCCAAACAAAAGCTCCTTGGCATTTCTTGCTTTAGAGAGTGTAATGGTATAAGTGTTCTGTGGTGTTACTGGACTCACCTTGACGACAATATGTCTATGTCGATCGACTCGACACTGATAAATATTTGCCAAAAAGTAATGCTTGTGTCTGTAATAATAGCTCTAACATTAGTACTACAAATAATGCTACAGCTGGAATGACATAAGGTACGCATCGCAGAGCTCGTGCCTGGCATCTTAGTCGTCATCATCGTGGCTACTTACTCTGTACAGTAGGTCGTGCTTCATCCCTCGAGCCTCCCCGAACCTCCTTACAGCTATCATCTCTCCTGCCATAATCAGCAAACATGGCGGCGACCGCGGCGAAGCTCGATCTTGTTCCAAATCGAAACCTCCTTGATGCGAAATTTGAGAGTTATCGGTTGACGCTTGAACCGTTACCGATCCTAAGACAAGCATTTCAAGGAGGTAAGACAGCATGACCGTTAAACGCTCGTTTGAGTTCCTGTCACATTTGTTTTCACTGACCCGTGTGTTTACGCGAATCGTGTGCTTACTCTGCTCCCTCATGAATAGGCGTTCAGAAGGTCCACCTGGAAGATGATCAGTACGGCTACCTTCACGTTCAGATGGCTGGATTTATTAATGCCCTCGTCCAAGATCCATGGGATGCCAATACCCTGTTTTTTATGTCCGAAGCTCGCCACGTCATGTGGGCGCACTTCTCCCAAGTTAGTGCACCCGGCTCACAGCCTCAAAAATATGACAAGCTACAGAATGTTTTTTTCGCTTGTTCTTTCTCCTATGTATGCATGCATCCTTTCAAGAAGTAGGGTACATATTGGTAAAATTTTACACCTTGTATGTCTGCTTAGTAATACGCAGATCTTGTTGCCAATTACGATTTCCTGCATGTATGCATGCTTGCTTGCATTACTCGTGATTGCATTGTCGTAGTGGTCTTGTTTGCTGTTATTACAAACAAATTACGTCGTACTTATTCTGTAAATTTATTTATTTCGTTTGGATACGCGGTACATGTTCTTTCATATAACCGTAAAGCTGAGAATAAAAGATCATTGCATTGTGCTCCCATCTAGAGCTTGCCACTTCAAAGTGGTAAGTCTTAAATGAGAGCCACGCATTTGCAATAATTGTACGTATTTTTCACATCCTAGTGAGCCTGACTCATGTACAGTACTACGACAAAATTATTTTATTGTTAAACTTTACAGTGTCATCAAGTTATTGCATTGGCAAATTGGTTTCTTTCTCTTCTTTCTAAACTTATGCAGTAGTTCCACAGCTTTACGGGCAAGGTCAAAACCGTTTACATTAGCAAACTATATTACTCATCCACATATATGTGTAGCTTCATAGCTGACACTTATAAATGTTTAAAAGGAACACTGGCCCCTTGGAGCACTACTTTTGTTCTGTTGGCAATTGTGGCTGGAACCAGCAGCGTTCTCCCCATTGGGTTGTCAGATAACTTAAACTTCGTGGCTTTGTGGTACACTCATTTATTCATTGTAGATTTGTACCACATGTTATTTCACACAAAAGTGAAACTGTTCCTGAATTTGGCCATCCAGGAATATACATACCTCCATGTGGGATCTTCAATGGTTCAGTGCATTATCTGTTTTGCATATGAAACAAAATTTAACTCTTGTGAAGGTCTAGTGACTGTAAGAAAAGCAGTTATATTCTTGACCATTAGTAAGTTTAGTAGGGTGGGTGACTGTGTCTTGGGCTTGCTCTTTAGGAAAGTCATCTCCTAGAACCAAAAGTTGTTTGGAAGATTCCCGAGCCAAGTGGTGTTTGTCGGGCTTGTACCTTGGACTTCCCTCATGCTGAGTGGTGCCTCATTTCTAATGGTCTGGGCACCATCTTTGTTCTCAACTCCCCTAGCCGGCCACAGGGAGAACCTTGGCAGGTGAGGCACCATTATTTTCTTTTTCACATTTATGTTTAAACACCACAATTACGTTATCAGAATCATTACATATGGTTCGGCATTAAATGTCTACTTTGCTTGTTTGTAGACGGTTCTTGCTTTCATAAATGGTCATGATATAACCTTTATTTTGCACTATGTTTTTGAGAGCTGGGGCATGGTACTTGTTTATAAAATCAGTTTTATATTTTGCAAGTTTTTTTTTTTAAGAAAAAGGAAACTGGCCTTACTCATTCAAATGCATGTACATAATCAGTTTTTTTCTGGCATATTGCTCTGAAATAATGCTAATTCACAGAAAATTGTGCATTTTTATTGTTTGTAGACATTATACTGGGTCATTCCATGCCAAATGTCCCAAACGACACTCGCCCGCAGCAGATTTTGCTGATAAAATTTGTGACTCTTCGCTTCACTGCACGGAGCGTCATGGTAGAATATTTCTGAACACAAAAATTTTTTAATGCGCTGGTAGGTGCTCAAAGCTAATGCCTTTTTATTAAAGTCATTAACTTTAGAGCCTACCAAAAAAGTTCATTAAAAATGTGTTTTGATATGTTGAACCAAAAAACTTCGTCTGTGCCTATATGGAGGATCCGTTTACACATGCTGTTGTAAGAATTGCAACATTTTTGTGTTCACTGCCTGTTGCATACTCTCAAAAACAGCAAAAATCTTCAACGTTAATGATTTCATAATGAATTGACCAGCTCTCTCCCAGAGCAATGTAAATATTTGTGTGATTTCTAAGAAGGTATATTTTAGTGTAAAAACGTTTACAGGAAAAATATGACTCTAGTCTCCATGGCAAAAACTGTTATAGTGCCGAAAGTGTGCAATTTATTGCGTTTTCGGAGGCATTTTTCATACTGTTGCGGTCCAGCTAAAGATATTATCTATACAGCATATTATAGAACACTTCATTGGTAATAGTTTAGCAGAGTCTTACCAAATCAATTTTTGTTTTAGGCAAGAAAAAAATTTTGAAGATGAATGCATGCAACCTTGCTCCATGTTGCCACTTCAACGAGCAAATACAGGAACTCTTGTTGGCGCTTCATGCTAGTCCACACATACTATATTCTATGAGCTGCACAGTTTACCTGTGATGCTATGTTTCAAACATTATTTTCCTGGTTTGCATGCTACAGCTGATAATATGTAATTCTGCATTGTGGCGGAGACGTGCGGAAACAGATGCGCAGTGTCATCAATTGATCAGTGAGTCCCACGTCAGGCAGTTGCGGCTGAATTGTTGTCTAGTTTGGCCAAAGTGCTGTTTGCTATGCAGTTTGTACTCTACTGTTTGCTGTGGCTTTGGGGGCCATTTCACTGACAGGGCATGTGTGTCAGTAAGCTTGGATTTGCAGGTACCTTGAGGCAACTTTAGCGGGCTTTTTTCACCACATTCTGATACCACTGTTTTCCTATGGTACTGATAGTCCTGTAATGGGCAGGATGGTTCACTTTGTTCGAAAACTCGCCAATAATTTTAAATAGCAAAATGAATGATGTTTTCAAACCTAAACTGAAATGGGTAGAAGCTTTGTTCAGCTTATGCGATAACATCACAGCCTCCTCTCCATCAGAAATATGGAGCTAGTGACAGAAAAATGAAAGTGGCGACCACATCCAACAGTTATGGCAACATCTTTGAACGTGACAGCAATGATTTGATTGCTAGAATATCACCATGTTGCTCTTCACTGCCTGCCCGCCCAGGTAGATAGTGTTGTATGCAATGGCATCCAAAATACTTTGTGGCCCACATGGGAATCAGCCAAAAATTTTAAAAGTTCATTTTCAGGAAAACTAGCTTGTAGCCAACGTTACTAGAATAAACTCAGTTTAAAAGCTCCGCCGGAGAGGCGGTCCGCGTGGCGGTCGCGAGAACTAGTGGCGCTGTAGTCACGTCTTGCGCTTGCCGTTGGCTTTCGCCACCGGCGCTTGTTGTGACGGCGCAGTCGACGTGCACGTGCGTTGCAGCAACTGGTACAGTAGCGCACCCAGGATCTCTGCCAGGGGTGGGTTCGATTTTTCACAAAGGGCCAGGCACGCTGATTACACAGTTGTTGTGTGTGTAAAAAAAGAAAAGTAAATAAAATGCCAAATAATAGTAACATCAATGACGATGATTATTTTTATTATTTTTTTCGGCGTTTTGCAGAGAAATTAGCGCCACATTCTTCTAGGACATAGGAGCAGTTATAAGGTGGGAGGGGGGTTAGGCTGGCTTCAGGGGGGGGGGGGGTTACAACCCCGAAACCTCCCCCCCTCCCCCCGTCGGTGCGCCACTGAACTGGTACGCTTTGTTCACTCGTAATTTTTGGAACTGTTTTTTTTTTTTTGCCAATGCGAAGTGCCTTGGATGAAGACACATGCGTCGTGTACGACGCCTAGCGAGGAGCCACAGGATCATTTACGCGCATTATGCCGACTTGCTTTGCGCCGGGGTGCAAGATCGGGGTGCATCGTTGCAGACACCGCAACGATGACCCCGGTTCACGCCACTTCAGACCTACCAAAAGGCCCTACGGAAGGTGGGAGCAAGCTTAACATCTCAAAGTTGAAAGCCCACTCCGAAATGCAAACTCTGTGACCTTCTTTTTGAGCACGGCAATATTATAGAGTGCTACTTTCACGTTTTTGCTGGGCAATAAGTTTTGATCCCTCGGAGAAAATGGGAGCTATCGCTTGGTACGCTTGTTCGCAGCACTTCCACCCCATATATATATAAGCCAAAATGTTCAGGGTCAAGGCGCAAATACCCGAAAAAACGCATGGCGTCCCGCGAAAGCCCTGTGCCCAGCTCGTCGACGGAGGAGCCGTCAGAAGTAGAACAGTAAGACGAACGACAAGCGATTACCAACACTTGCGGACACAGAATTGCCCTCGCATCGCATTCACATTCGATCACTTGTCAACTGTCGCGCTACGTTCAAAGCAATGACTTTTTGAGTGTTTTTACGACGAGGTAACGAACAGTAGGTGCGGAATATTTTACTCTCGCCGGCTTGTGAAGGGGTTGTGCAAAAAACAGTTGTAGTTGATGAGCAGTTGAACTGCACAGTGAACAGCTACATAAAGCAAACAGCTTTCGTACAGTCTAAGCTGTGCTACGGGAATGGAACATCTACTCTGCGAAGTTGACGAACTGAAGGTATGTGAACGATAGCGACAGAGTATATACGCGCAAATAGCTGCTTGGTTTTCACGTTACGCCAGATCTGTCCGAATTGTTTGACACACCGTAGAAAGGAGCTACTGCAGACACCAGCGAAGGCAACCATTAAGAATTTTAAGATGAAGAATCTCAGAAGAACGTTTCTTAGGGACACGGCAGCTCGCGAGAAACAAATCATGGAACTGAAAGGAGTGATAGAAACGACCTCGGAGGAGAGTGCCTGAACAAGCAGCTGGACTGCCTCCCACCGCTCGAAAAGGTGGCGCTTACAAATGCATTTTGCAAAATCAAAGCAACAGCACCGTGTGGAATGCGTACAATGCAGAATGGTTGCTTAACTGCATGCTTGTACGAATCGCCAGCCCACGGGCCTAAAGGCTGCTGATAGACCTGAATATGCTACCACTGCCAACCACGAACCGGCTGGCACAAATACTGGAGGCCATTTAATATAAATATGGATTTGAAGCCGTCTGTCTGGAATACATACAATGTCAAATGAGCAAGCAGCTTGGGGACGCTTCTTGTCGATGAAATGAAGCTTAGGCATTCTTACGAGTACAACAAGTCTACCTACAAAATAGACGGCTTTGTTGATTACGGTGGGATTGCGAAGGAGGGCACAGCTGCCAGTTAGCCGACCATGCGTTGGTGGTTATGTTCGTGCCATGTTTGAAGGATGAGTACAGTCTATAGCAAGTTTTGTCACAAAGTGCGCCGCACCTGGCCGTATGTTGGCCGAGCTTGTGCTCGAAGCCGTTTTGCAGCTGCACGAGTACGGTGCAGCCGTTATTGCCGCGGTAAGCGACGGTGCCGGGAATAACAAGTTCAGTTGGTAGCAGTTTGGCATTAATGGTGCCATTTGCAGACACCAGGCATAAAAATTCAACATCCGTGCAATCTAATGAGCAATGCATGCGGGTCGATGCATACAGACGACCTTATGCGTATCCACTTAAGTAGTGCACAAATGGGATGTGGGAACGTCGACTGGACGGACGACAAATGTTTAACTTTCGCAATAGCACTACTAGAAAGCCGCCGTGCGAAATGCGCGGTGGACCACCGCTGTGCTCCGTCGTAGCAGACGACGCGCCGAGAGTAGCGGAAGACGCGACTGCAGCGCCGCAAGTTCACGCGACCGTCGTTTGGACCACCCTCCTCTGCTGGCGGAGATACGGAGCTACGAAACTGAGTTTGTTCTAGTAACGTTGCTTGTAGCTGCCTGGTTTGGCATAATTATTTTTACAATACTGAGGAGAAGATATACAGAAAATTTCATTAAGACCAGTAAACACTGAATAATCATTGGAATTTCCCTTTAATGCTTTTAATTGGTTTGTTAATTTAATTTCCTCAATTCCATCTTCTTAGAAATCACACAAATATTCATATTGGTCTGGGAGAGAGCTAGTTCATTCATTAAAAAATTATGAACATTGATGACTTTTGCTGTTTCTGAGAGTACATAATGGGCAGTAAAAGCCGCAATTCCCGTGAGCTTGCATAGTCTTTTCATGAGACTTATTACTTGCCCTTACCTCTGTGAAAACTGAAAACGCGTGTACAGTCAATAGCAAAAAGTTAGCGGGATCCGAAACTTCGGAAAAACCTATATTACCGTTTAGCCTTGCAATATAGTCTCAAATTAGTTTCCGTGGGTTAATGCTTTTGCTATGTATAGGGTTTGACATCTGATTCAAGGCCATGTTGCGAGGCTAAGCGGTAATATACATTTTAGGGGCGAAGCTCCTTAGGGCGTGGGTCGTTCCCTCCTCCGTACATAGTATGTAGCCACCTGTAGTTTTATGAAGTGCTCACTAGATGGCGTGATGGCGCTGCGGTGCTCGCTTCATTCAGACGTATGGGATTGCGTAGTATGCGAGTCCGTCCGTCCGTCCGCCTGTCCGTCCGTCCGAGCGCTGCGGTGCTGCTTAGCTAGTACGTGAATTGATCAATAGATGGCGCGGAGGCGCTCGCTGCGTGCTCAAGTGTGATAGGAGAGCGCTAGATGGCGACACAGTGTTTGTCACAGTCTTTGATGATGTACTGGGCAAGATTCACGGAAGATTCACGGTTTTTACCGATGAACCTCCGGAGCTTCGCCCACTCATCATCATTCACCTCGTGGATATGCTGTGATTCTTTTTATGAAGATTCGGATCCTGCAAACTTTTGCTGTTGACTCTACTTCAAACGGATGGTATTTTAAAGAGTCTCTAGGTCCGCGACCTCAAGGCTCAAGCCTTCGAGCTAAGTGGCGAGGTGCTACTTTCTGTGAGCCCAAGTTAATCTATATAGGCAACCTATCCTGAAGCTTGCATGTGGTTGAATTGTTCAATGGTTAATAGTTAATATGCATTTAATGCTACCAGACGAGCCTGGGGCTTCATATCAGCGACAAGAGTTCCTGTATTCACTCTTTGAAGTGGTAACATTGAGCAAAGCCACATGCATTTGGGGAGACAACTTCAAAAATTTTTTTCTTGCCTAAAACAAAAAATGATTTCATAAGGGTTTGCTAAACTCTTACAAATGAAGTGTTCTGTCATATGCCATATAGATAATATTTTTAGCTAGACCACCACAGCACAGAAAATGCCTCCGAAAACACAATAAATCGCACGTTTTTACCACTTTAAGAGTTTTTTCCATGTAGACCAGAGTAATATTATGCCTGCAAACATTTTTACGCTAAAGTACATCTTCTTAGAAATCACACAAATATTCATATTGGTCTGGGAGAGAGCTAGTTCATTCATTAAAAAATCATGAACATTGGTGACTTTTGGTGTTTCTGAGAGTATATAATGGGCAGTAAAAGCCGCAATTCCTATAACAGCATGTGTAAGTACATCCTTCATATAGGTGTAGCTGAAGCTTTTTGGTTCAACATATAAAATACATTTAAATAAATTTTTCTATTACCTATAGTTTAAAAAAAAGGAGCTAATTTTGAGAATCCACTATTATAAACCTATCCGTTAAAAATTTTTGTGTTCTCAAATATTCTACCACTATGCTCCTTGCACTAAAACGAAGAGCCACAAATTCTATTAGCAAAATCTGCAGTGAGCGAGTGCCACGTCTGCTCTGGTACGCTTGGCATGGAATGTCCGTACTGCATTTTATTCACGATTAATAATTTATGGGGTTTGATGTGCTAAAACCATCTATGGTTTATGAGGTGCACCCTATAATGGAGCACTCTAGACTAATCTTGACTACCTTGGGATCTTTAATGTGGACCTAAGTCTAAGTACATAGGTGCTTTTTGCATTTTGCCGCCAGTGAAATGCTATTTTATTCATCCCAAACAACATGCAAACGTTGGAGAAACTCCTCTTAGTGCTCGCATTTGAAACCAAAATATTTTAAATCACCTGTGAAATGAAAGTATTGGTATGTGTTGTGAAATTTCATGCAAGTCACAGGCTTTTATATCATGAAACATGATGAACTTATTGGATGGATAGAGTGACAGATTGGAACATATTTACCTAAAAATGAGCGGAATAACAAATCTATGAGAACAGCGGTTACCGAGCTTGTAGTTTTGACCAAACACAGTATGTTAACAATTGGAGGTGCAAAGTTGCAGGAATTGTACATAGTTTGACATAACCTTATGTCCACTGGTTTTAACTGTAAAATGTGGAGGAGTTATTCTTTATGAATAGAGGCCTATGTACTGTGCAATGTCACTGCACATTGAAGGACACTAAAGTGAAGAGGTGAAGTTGTTGAGAATGACAGCTTATGTTTTGAAAACTTGATTGTCGTTAATTTTGACATTTTATGTTCAATATTGAGAGAGATAATGAATGTCCAAGTTTTAGTTTTGAAACTCGCACTGGAACTTCAGAGCGTAAGAAAGCCGATTTCTTCTTTTTCGTATTCTTGCCATATTTGCTTCACGAAATGTTCTGAAATTCCCCGTGTTAAGTCTCTGGCTTCCTTGGAACACAATGTAGGTCTTTCTTACCAATAAATAGTTATGGAGGCCTTAGCAGATGCCGTCAAATATCTGTGACATCTCACATTTCAGTGCTGGAACTTCAAAGCAGCTTCGGCATACATATTTTATTTTTGTGTGTTTTCTAGCTTACCGAGAGTATTCTTGCAAAAGTGATGTATTTAGTGTTGTGAAACTACCTACTAATACGATAATTGTTTTTTGCTTTAGTGTCCCCTTTAAAGGACCCCAGGTGGTCAAAATTTCCTGAGCCCTCCACTACGGCGTCTCCCATATTGTTGTTTTCTGGATGTAAAACACCAGAAAATATTATTGTTATTCTATATAAATAGTTTCAGGTCACAAACAACTGTACTGAAAAACATGTAAAGGGATATTTCTGTGACTGCATTAGTTCCTTAGCCTACTCAAGGTTTCCTACTTATTATTAAACCAAGTAGAAGTTCATTGGCTTGCTCAAAAGCATTTTTCGTTATCGGACACCTGCTGTGATAACACTTGTACAGCTGCGGAAAGGTCATTTTTGTGGAACGGGCATTTAATTTATATGCACAGCTGATTGTTAATTCACCCAATCATTTATGCTTCTGACAGTTATGTTATACGCACTGCTTGGAGTGGAGTCAACCAGGCACCATACTCTTGACAAGTGCTCATAGCAACTTTCCAAGCAGCCAGCAGATGGAATGTCTCCTGGCATACATTAGCCGACCGCAAGATGTTCATGGTAATGTTAGCATTCCCGAGACTACTGTTCACTTCGTATGTGTCCTGGAATGGCTGACCTTTACTTGCAGTGAGTACATTTTTATTCTTTCATAAAACAAGTGCTCCATCTGTGTTCATTGACTTCTACTGTGACCTAAATCTTTTGTGTGAGTTTTCTTATGTTGAAATTCAACTTGTACCTTTGCTTCTGTTACATTGAGTGCTTTATTTTGAATGCACTGAGCTCATGCAGACAAGTTTGTTTAGTGTTATACTAGTTTGCTTGCTATTAATGAGAAAGACAGACTAGAGCGCAGGAGCCATGAATGCATTATGTGCTTTGCATAGACACTTTGGATTTTTCATGTCACCCTAAATGTGATTTTATGTTACAGAACTTTTTTGCATGATGAATAAATAGAAGCCAGTATGACATTCCTTGCTGTGATAATCAAAATTAACATAAAATGGGATCACTTTCTGCTTGGCCACATAGCATGGAGGTCATTAGGAGTGACTTTGGTCCTGCAGTGGACTTAAAGGGGTCGTGTAAAGAACATGGAGCTGCTTGGTTGTAACTTTCACTACTTCATTACGCATTCGACATGCCTACTCTAAAATATTCACTTTACATTTAATAACATTCATTTGAAATCCTAGTGTTCCTGGGCTCCCAAAACGACTATGCAACATTACAGGCCGGCATAGGTACTATTCGCGGTTGGGTTTCGATAAAGTCTACTTAAGATATCTTAAAGTGTAAAGTTATAGTGAACTCACATTTGCTCTAAAATGATAGATTTACTTCAAAGCTAGTAAGTAAGAGAATACTTAGAAACCATGTAGTGCCGCTGTTCGGAAGCAAGGCTGGAGCACAGTTTGTTTTTCTGGGGCCTTTAAGGGCGCAAAAATCTCAGAGGCATGGTGACGACTAAGATGATGTCAACGGCAGAGCTGTGGGGAACACGTGCAGTGAAACTAAAACAGTGTTTTTATTGTTTTAAATCAACCCAGACGATGCAACGAAACATTGCATATTACTTATTGGAGCGAGAGGATTGCAAATGCACACTTCGTGCAAAATCTTGATAAAACGTTTCATGACCCCTTTAACATAAGCTTATTACGATGACTATGCTCATTATGATACTATTTCCAATGTGCAAGTACATCCTCCTACCATATATTATTGATGAAGTGTCAAAGAAGGGCAAAAGACAGTTGAGCTCCTTTTGTCCAGTCTTTGTGGGTCTATCAAAGATCATACATCTTTAGAGTGTTAGGTTTCATCATGTGCAATGGCTCCATCACAGAACACTGTGACTTCTGGCATAAAATTTTGAAATCGTTCCACAGACTTGGATGTGCATCTGTCAACATCCTCTTTCATGTACTGTACTGCAACAGTGGCAAAAGCATTGACATTAGGGTTGCAAAAGTGCAAACTGAATCTTCTATGAATGGGCTGCTGACAGAAGTCTGCTTGTAAACTTCATATTTGATTGATATTCTGCAAATGCAGAGAATGCTACCTCTGATTCCCATGTCAAAGGCACTTTCATTTTTGCCATGCTCATTCATCAAATCTGCTTTTTTTTTCTTTTTTTTTTCTGTGTGTGTGTGTGTATGTTTGTGTGAACATTCAAAATCCCAAATATGAGTCAAATAGACTTAGCTACCGAGTCTATATTAGATTAGAGAATTTACTGTTTGAAAATATTGAATATTATTTCTGTTTGAATATGGGCGATAATATTTACTGGTTTAGAGGGGGAGAGACCAATTTGCATGGTAACTGTTCTGAATGATTCTGCTCCTGGTCGCTGCACAGAGGTACCAGTTCTTGAGTGAACACATGAAACAATGAATTTTTCGTCATGTAAAACAGCAACTAGCCTTTAGACAATTTAAGGATTTCTTGTCATATTGTCATTTAGGCAGAACAATTGGTTAACCGTTATCATGTTAGCATTCCCTTGAAATGATGTGCAGTGTTGTATTACACTTTGCTCATTGAACTTGCATATTACTTGTCCATGTACATCTGGTAACATGCTCTTTGTTTTTTGCATTATCATATACAATTACCTTGAAGGCTTTTTCTTTTTTCTTTCCTATGGAAGGCCCTTATATCATTGGCGAATCGGTTATTAATTGCATTATGAATAAATTAGTGCAAGTAAACCTAACTCAGCCTTTATTGCGTACTCCGTGTAGCTTTTATATTGCTTGGTTTAAATATATAAAAAAATAGTCTTCCTTGGAGGTAATTTATGCCAAATATATTATTTTGTGTATGTACTCATTGAGTCTGAAAATTTTAACATTTCAATACTCCTCCTCTAAAATTTATATGGACACTAAATCAAAATGCTTGGTCATTTTGTGCCAATAAATTAGTTTAGAAGAGAAAATGAAGGCCAAAGTTTAGTTTCTGAATGTTGTACCAAGCCTTAAGCATTTGAATACATCTGTGATGTCACGAATCTCAATGTCCTTTTTTGTTTATATGTATACTTTGGCCATATTCACTCAATAAAATTTCCTGATACTTCCTGTGTCAAGTCACTAGGTCCCTTAGAACGCAACATATATTAATTTTTTATGATCATCATCAGCCAGTCTGCGGCCGTTGCAGGGCAAAGGCCCATGGGTTTTTAATTATCCTGGTTCTGTGCTAACTGTGACCAATTTATCCCTGCAAACTTCTTGATCTTGATCTTATTTTTACCGCTAAATAATTATGTAAACCCCAGTATATGCCACCCAAACCTATTATGTTGCAGTTAGTTGCTGTGGAAACTTCATGGTGATATCACCACCTGCATTTGCTTTTTGCATGTTTTCTCCTTTACAAAGTATCTGCATATGACAAGAGCACTGCTTTTGGTTAATATTGTGAAAATGTTATTTGCTGATATGAAAGATTGCTTTTCTCATTAGTGTCTCTTTCATGTTTAGAAACAGCACATTCAACTAAGATCAGCTGTAGTTAATGAGAGAGAAAGAAGTCTATTAGTGGTGTGCTAAACGTATAGGGCAGGGGTCAGCAGTGAGCCGTGAGGCAGTATTATTTCGCCATGACGCCAGGATCCCCCTTGCTATTTCCTATCTGAAGGCTGACTCGACACTGGGGTTGGACAGGAACAAAGAAGGATCACTTCCAGTTGGCATTGTCACCCACCTCCCACCTTTCAACTTAGCTAGATAACGAACGTATAAGGCCCCCACCCATCCACTCTCCGCCGATTTGTCGTCCGACCCTTGCCGTGTCTGTCGCCTTCATGCAACTCGGCCCTCCACATCAAAAGGCTGGCGACCCGTGGTCTAGAGGAGCTAAAAAAAGTGTATTAAATTATTCTCTATTGCAATCTCATGGTGTCACCAGGAATTGTCAGTGACTTCACAGTACTTAACTGCCGCTGCAAGTTATCGTAATTAGCTGAGGCAAGATTGGAAATCGTTCTTTGCAAACGCGTTTGGTTTTGTTTGCTTTTTATGCATGTCATTGGCCGGGGCCACGCTTGCCTCGTAAACAGAGGGGCGTGGCCACATCTTTGCGTGACCACGTTTTCACTGCAGCTTACACGTTCGAGCTCACAGAAAAACAAAACAAATTCTTTGTTTTTGTAAGACATTCTTATTTGTTTGAAGACGAAAAACATTTCATTTTGTAGTGTATTGCCTGCAAGAAGAAAACAAAACATGCTCATCAATTTTTGAGATGTTCACCGGTTGCCCATTGGCTGCTCTCGCCCTCCTGATCTCGCATATTTTATGGGTAACCCTGTCACAAAACAGCGTCAACTCAACAAAGGAGAAAGACCAATCTTGGAAGCCTGCGCCGCACTCAATCGTGCCAAATCCACAGCATGCACAGCCACGGCCGCACTTCGTGACGTTGCAGCGAGCGAACGTACAGTAAAACCTTGTTATAACGAAGTTGAAGGGGGAGCCATAATTACTTCGTTATAACCATTAGTTTGTTATAGCCAATATCCATCTCATTTATGGGAATTTCAAGGGGAATTGCGATTTCTTTGTTATATCCAGTAGTTCGTTATATCTGGGTTCGTTATAACGAGGTTCTACTGTATTCTGCTACAAACAAAGATCTCTGATCGCACCCCTAATCACTTGACTTTCTCTAGTAACTTTTTTGTACATTTTGCTGAGGCCACTCTGCACTTTGCTATTCCTCAATCATTTACTTTACTAGCCTGTGTGGCAACAATGATCACATTTTGAATTATGTCAGCTCTCCTCATAATGCTGTTATATATTCTAAGTTTACATTAGCAGGTTTTACTGGTTGCATCTACGTTAATATCTGAGTGGTTTCCTACAAAATTTGCGGTCTGCCACAACTGTAAGGCCTGTTTGTTATTTCAGTGTCCAATTGCGAAGGTGACTTGTGGAACCTGAGGCGGCACAGACGACTTGTGGGTGCTTCTATTCCAATGTATGTGGCATTTGATACTCACGGAAACTCCTTGTGCTTAGCTTCAGAAAAGGACTTCAGTTTTGTCTTTGACTCTTGCAAAGCTGAAGTGGGTCATGAAGTGGAAGAAACTAAAGGTGGCAAACGTAAGTAGGTCAGAATATACATATGAAAAACTAGATGTCACTTATTGATTTATGTATGGTGTGTGCTGGCCATCTGCAATACTAACAATTCATATAAGCCAGCTCGCACCATTTTGTGTTCCTAAGCTTGCTCACGGCTTTGACAATGAAATGTTCATCACTTCAAGCCTCTATCTTCCCCCGAATTTCTGCTCTTTTTTATGTTTACTCATATGAGTCATGCAGGTGACTGGTGTGTGAACCACACTAATTCCTCACAGTAATAAACACTGTCAAGTAAGCATTGTTCATGAGGGTCCCTCATTGTAAGGAACACAGAAGTGCGAAGCCTGTTCTTATAGTGGGAGCGAACAACTGGTGGCTGCAATAGGCTCATTCACTGCTTGCATTAGTTGTAAGAACTGAGCACACTTGTAACAGAGCAGCCTGATGTCTACCCTCTGTTTCTAGTCAAGGCCAGTACAACCCGAGCACTCTGTTGTACTGAATGTGCCTGTGTGATGGAAGATGTGCATGCTTGTTGCGTTTGGTGTTGCAGCGAAGGCGCAATGGAAGAACTGGCCACACAAAAACGTGGCAAGGCTGCCTCGTCATATTGTTGAGCACATTGCCATCGTCAGACGCAACGTACATTCCCCTTTTCTGTCTGTAAGAATCCCATCACAGCCTGCTTCCTGAAGTAGGACCTCAGGTATAGCAGTAGTGGATAAAAGATTTACAGCAGCCAGTTCCCAGTGTGAGCAGTATCTCCTGCAGGATATGAGCCTTTCTTTTAAAAGGACCCTTCTTTAGTAGATCAATGTCTCATTGCACACCAGAGTACATGTTTACGATTCAATCGAGCTTAGAGCGTCCCTGAAACACCTTTCGAACATAGTCAGAAATGCTGCCAGGCAGTAGTTGAGGTTCTTCAGGACATGTGAGCCAAATGTTATTGCACTACGTGCAGCAAGGAATTTGCAATTTTATGTCGAAAATGGCTAAAAATTGCTCACTCTCCTCTCAGCAAATTACATAGACGAAGGGGCTGATTGCATGCGTGGCTGAAAGGACACGGTCATTGGTTAACTTTGTGGTCACGAATACACCCACAGTAACAATTACGTTTGTTTCAAGTTCCATAAATAAACAAATCCACATGTCTGCCCCTTCAGAAATACTAAAACAGTAACTTATCTTTGTACCTCTGATTTCAGCCTGTGGTCATCTGCATTTTAACACAATGTTGTGATGGGCTAGTTGATGCTTATCAGTGGTAATTTTTAGTGCAAGAAACAACACAAAAAAGATGACAAAATAAAGCTTTTTGTCCTTTCGTCTTTTCTGTTTTGCTTTCTTGCACTAAAATTCAGCATTTTATTTTGTTTTCTCCTACATTCATGTGAGGGTTCACCTGGTATACTGCGCCTTTAGGTAGCATGCGAGGGCTTATTGGTCAGCAGCCATCTCGTTATAAGGTCATGTGCTGTGCATGCATGCCTTCTGATAAAAAAGTGTTCCACACTTGCTGCCATGGCTACGAGTGGTGCTGTCTAACACTCCCTGCGTTATACACACATAAATATCCAATAAAGTGGACGGCAGAATAACCGCCTTTGTAGCTCAGTTGGTAGAGCATCAAGACACTTTATCTAAAGGCCGTAGGTTTGGTCCGTACCGAAGGCAGGTGTGTTTTTTCATCTACTTTTATTCCCTTGTATTTATTTCATAATCATTAATCATTGTACTGCAGTAAAAAACTACAACAATTTCCCCTATGCTTTCCCTGGCTTCATTGTCTATTGGCTTCATTAGGCTGTTTCTAGCAAGTAAACAAGCCCTTGACACATTCCCTGCTTTCGTTACCTGTGCTATTTCAGACACGCATGCCTGAGTTGGTCACTTGTCTTGTACTGAGCCCACTACAACATTACCTACCAATGTATATTGTTTCCAAAACCACTGGTGTGCTTTCTAGTGCACGCTTTGTCTCGGCCAGGAATCCCGGCCGCAGTGGCCACATTTTGAAGGCAAAATGCTTGAGGCCCATGTAATGTCAGTGCATGTTAAAGAACCCTGGGTGATCGAAATTTCTGGAGCACTCCACGGCGGCATCTCTCATAATCATATCGAGGTTTTGGGACGTAAAACCGCAGAAATTATTATTATTATTTATGTAAACCAGACTTTAGCTCAACAGTAATGCTTGCTATGCTGCATCACTACTAAAGCCACCACAGGGTGCCACCGCATATCAGCAAGACATAAATTTTTTTCCAGTGACCATTGACTAATGGTGCACTTGCCATCATGCTTGAAGTGTGCGAACACACTTAAAGAACGAAGCGAAAGTGCTCCAGATAATGGTGCATGCTAGTGTAGCTCCTTGCCTCTTTTTATCCTGCGTGTGCGACTTCCAGCATTGTCATCGGCACCAATAAGAGAGTCTAAGCACTCAAATCCCATCGCAAATCTCTAGCTTCACTCATACTTGATGGATTTGAAACATTTCTGCACCAAGGGGTTTGAAAGGCAATAAGCCCCCTCAGTGAGGTAATGCGTGGATCACTTGGAAAAGTGTTGCAGAAGCTCTTAAATAGCCATATGTGGTAACAAATCCTGCAGCACATGCAAAAATTTCTTCGTACACTTTTTTAAAGACATCTGTGATACTGTGTTATTAAATGTGAGCTTTAGCAAGTCTACGAATTATAGTAGTTGGCATAAAAACTTACATGAGGTCGTGATATGCTACCATTGTGACCTTGCAGTCTCTCCTTTTGTGAGCATTTCTGTCTCATAAATTTTTATCTGATTTCTAGCACAAGAGCCACCACTTTACTCCTTTATTCAGACTGCAGAAGAGATTACTGTTGTTTTCCGGCTGCATGAGGCAGCTACCAAGAAAGACATTGAAGTTAGCCTTCAAGTTAAAGGCATTGAAATCCTCATTGAGGGCAAAACAGTTTTGAAAGGAGACTTTCCTCATACAATAGACAAAAATGGCAGCACATGGATTGTACTAGACCAACAGTAAGTACTTGCTGATTTTTACACGTGACTAGTGCATGTCAGATTACGATGGAGGTGTTTGTTTGTTTGTTGCTGTTCTTTTCCTTAATTCTGTATAATCTTGGGGATTAGCAGGGAATGTTCTACAGTTAAACCTGGATATAACGAAATTGACAAATTCCCGGAAAACTTCGTTATAAAGAGGATTTCGTTATATGCAGGTTCGGCACAAAAATTCGAAAAAGAAAAGCTTAAGTAAGCAGAAAGGTAACGTCAACTGCAGAGCTCGCCGAAAACATTTATTTTGGGTGAGAAAACATTTACAGTTGAGACCACTTATGTGACAGCTTATAGTGAAGGGGACCGGCTGTAATGCGGTTTTTTCTGACCCCCGTTTGCCCTCCCATGGCACTTAATGTATGCTCATCCCGCTTATTGTGCAGACACCCTCCCCCGGTTATAATGCGGCTGCCAGGAAATCCCGCGGACAAACGAGGTAGGGAGCAGGCTTCAGAAAGGAAGTGCGCTGCTCGAATAAGTGCAACGAATCGCCGTGGAGGAGGAAGGAGTGCGGAACAAATGAACAATGAGCGGAGGGAAGAAAAAAAAAAGGCTGCGGCAGCTGCGCGTCGCGCGCGCTCCCTCTGAGGATAGGATTTCCAAGGCGACGGAGAATGCTAATACGGCCGTTTGTCAGCTGCGAACGCTCTGCACGGAACGCGCGCCCGTGACCTCCAATTTACCGCTGTTTGTCTCCAGTTCTTTCTTTAATCATTTCACGAGCGCTGCCCTTGAATCATCCCGTGGGCGCGATTTCCTGTGCACCCCATCCCTGTGTTGTCAAGGGCAAGCTTCCCGTGAGGCGCGCCGCCCGCGACCACACGAGCTAGGCCTAACAAGCGCTATCACGGAGTGTCAGGTTAGCAAAGTGGCAGTGACCAAAGAGCGGCGCTGCCAGCACGTTAAAAAAAAAAACTCGTTTTTTCCTTTCTCTCTTAAGCCGGCGCGCCTCGGCAACATCAACTTGAAAAGGAGGGTGCCGGCTTGGCGCGCTAGGCCAGCTGCAGCAAGCGGCTGGGTCAGGTTTGAAGTCAGGGGGAAAGGACACGCCCATGGCGGCAAGATCGCATAGTCGAGGGATGCAGGCCCGCCTCGCACACGCTCGCACGCACGCACACGTGCGCTCGCTCTCGCTTCGCAGTCGCCGTGCCTTCGAGCGCGCCAAGCGCGACGCCGTTGCTTCGCATTCCGTCATGGCGGAGAAGGTGCTTCCGGTTGTTGCTCGCGCAAAAGTGACAAAATTTGGGGCAAAATCTCTAGGTCGTCGGCGGAGAAAATTCGTTATTTCGAGGGGGTCTCCCGCTGGCACTTCGTTACATAGAGGTCTCAAATACATGTGCTTCTATGGAGTAATGGCGGGGAATAGAAAAACTTCGTTATATCGAGGAATTCGTTATATGGAGGTTCGTTATAAGCAGGTTTAACTGTATACCTTTTTTGAAGATATTTATTAACCAAGGATAGTTCTCTAGCTAGGCCAGAAATTTTTGGGCTCCTATTGCAACAAGGTACTTCATTCATTCATTCATTCATTCATTCATTCATTCATTCATTCATTCATTTACTTACAGTGTCTGAAAGGCAACAGTTAAGCAGGATCTTTCAGGCACTGTAATGAAGGGCAGTGGTTTTAAAGGGGCACTGACACCATAATTTCGCTCCTTAGATAGCCTGCGGGATTGATTTTTGTAGGTATGCACATGTCACCTACCAAATCTAAACAGCCAGTATAGCGCAGAAGGTAATTTAAATAAATATTGACGTTCTTGTGTGCAATTGAGCACTACATGTCGCACCTCACAACATCGACAACACCAAAGGTGACCCAAGGGGACCCTCAACTTCCGTGATGTCACCATGTCACCACGGCAGCCAAACTCCTAGCAGTGTGCAGCTAGCAATGGCTTGTCGTTTTCGGAGCTCCAAACTGAAACTGAAACTAGTCAATCATAAACAGGCTGTAAATAATTATCTGTCGTGCGCTGGAGTAATTGATATGCTGTGTTGTGGTTAACAAGCTCCCAACTATATACTGCAGCAAAAAAAATCAGACAAAAGTTTTTGTGTCAGGACCCCTTTAAAATCTTCTGGCCTTGAGGAATGGTAACAGCATTCCCGTAAGGCCCATAAGGATACCCACCCTTTCATGTAAGGTTTTGCATGAGGGGTGCGCTATTATGATAGGGTTATGTATGTAGTTTATCGACCACTGCTTTGAAGATGCTGGTACTAGAGTGGCATACATCATCCAGATGAAGGCCGTTGCAATCTCTTTCTGTCTTGACAAAGAAAGAGAACAGGTGCGCAGTTATATGAGCAGTGCACAGCGTTCCCAAGGTTAAAAATGTTGGAATGAGTATGTGTTGGCTTGATGGCAGGAATACAAATTGGCATGTGATAGAATGTTAAGATCAGGCACAGATGTACAGCAGCATGATCAAAGTTTAGCAAGATCAGTGAAGATTTTAGCCTGGTCACGCTGGGCTGGCAAGAGCAATCTGAAAAGATTAATTGTGCTGTGCAATTTTGCGAATCCCAGAGCTTTAAAAGTGTTACATTTGTGAGGCTCCCAAACAGCAGATGCTTATTCAGGTTTAGGTCTAATTAGTATTTGATAGATGGGTACTTACGAGAGTATGTACTAAATAAAGGTTTCTATGTAGACAACCAAGAATGTGCTTAGCTCCATTAGTAACTTGTGCTGTTTGAAGAAACCATGTTAAATCAGATGACAAATGGACACTTAGGCACCTGTATGAACGTAATGTGAAATGGCTGGTTCATAAATTGGGTATCATATGTGTTTGAAGTTGATTTAATGTATTTGAAGGTTGTAGTAATTAAAGAACTGAAATGTGCTGTGTCCTGTGACAACAAGTGCCCATTTCCTACCTTTAGTATGCTTTTCTGCAAGACACTGATGTTTGATGGCAAAATTAGCTGTAATCATATGTGAGTTCCGCTATACTTTTCTAACCTTAACCAAAAGTATTTGCGTGGAATACATAAATAACGTACTCAGAAATAGTATGAAACCATTTCCGTCAGAATACACCCATTGGTTTACTGAAAAAAAAAGTCAGTTTCGCTGCAAATGCGAAACAATCAATGCGACAGCAAGAAACTGTAATGTTATACGAAGTGAGTCTCGCAGTTACAGGAGCAATATTAATTGTATAGCTTACATGCACTTGCTAAGTGAGCGTCTCCCGTGGGCAGCGCGTTCTGGTACAAAGGGCTTTATACGTTGTGTGTTGCAAAGCTACACATACAAAGCTAGGGGAGGCCGCTAAATGAACAAACAGAAGATGAGCGCGAACTATCAAGTGAAGCACGCACGAAACGAACGCACAGATATACACCGAACGAGCGCGAATAAGCTGTCGCAATGGATACTCTCGGTTTGAACAGCGTTCCTGTTGCAAAGGTGGCTGCCGTTGCGCTCCTCGCGCCATCTCGCTGGTAATGAAGAAACGCTATAAGCGCCTGCCGTCTGAGTCCTGCCAGTGGTAAAGGGTGTGTATATAAGGCTTGCCGTTAGCTCCTTGAAGCGTCTGCTCTTTGTGGCGTAGCGGTTAGCGCCACGCGCTGCGGAGTGAGAGGTCCCTGGTTCGATTCCGCGCGTCGGAAGCATTTATCCAAATTATTTTTCTTTGGGACTTTTATATATATATACATCCTTATACATATACGATTCATGATGGCGGCGACGGGGACAGTAAAAACCAGCCGAGACTGTCCATATAATTGCTGTCGCAATAAAAAGTGGGACATATGTGTCTCATTGGCCTATGACGTGCTTTCTGAAAAGTAGGACCGCACTGTCGCATTGGCTCATGAGGTTACCAACTTGTAATTCTTTCATTCAGTGTTTTGGGAAAAAGTGCCCTAAACAAGTGGTACATAGGGATGATTGAAAAACTGCACAATATCTTCTGGGGCGCCATATTTTTAGCTGTGTAATGCAGTTTACGCTTGGGGATGTTGTACTGTGCCCAGTGAGCTTGAGCATATGACCTGACATCTTTGCATACACTGACTGTTTTGTCCACTTTCTATCGGTTCTTTTATTGTAGATAAGGATGAACTCTAGCCTCTATGATTTGCTGTCCATATATCGAATTGCAACAATCAAGGTAGTGAAATCGGGGAGTGAAATCGGGGAATCAAGGGAGTGAACCTACACATATATGTGTAGGTTCACTGAATGCATTGAGTTCTTTAAGTGCATTTTGAACTGTTGCATCACCTTCATAACTTCATCCGGGGCTTGTGTATCGGATTGTCTCTGATGACATTTATATGCATGCTCTGTTGCACTTATGGCTACCATAGTTCATCGTAGTCCCACCTTTGAAAAGACACCTAATTTTAGCTACAACGTGCCTGTTACAGTGTTTAGTATCATTGCCACTTCTCTCAGAGCCTTAATAGAGACTAAAGAACAAATTTAGGGTCTCCAGTGGCATAAAACAGTATGTTGTGATGCAATAGTGCATATGAAAGTGAGTAAAATATCTGAGCATGCCAATTACAAGTTAGGCTTAGCTAAAAAAAATGTAGCATTTTTTTCTTTTTTCAATATATTGCAAGACGATTATTTTCCTATCTACTGCCCCAATTTAAAAATGAAACAGATAGCTTGTGTGCTAAAATTACCTTTCTCAAAAAACAGAGAAGGAAAAAACTTACATATATCCTGAAATTCAGCTGCCTTCCATGCAACAAGACGAAAATTGAAAAGATGTTTCACAAAACAAGTCAAATTTCAACTCAATGTATAAAAGGCTCTACTCGTCGCAAGGATGTCAACTATGTTTTCTTGCATTCTTAAACTTTGGTATAATACATGGCAGCACAATTGTACTGCGCTGATTTTGATGGGCAACCGAAGATGAAGCTTCTTGTGAGGAAGCAGTAGTACATAGTAGGATGAATGTGTCTCGTTATCCCGCAAAGGGTTAAAAACTGTTCCAGAGCCCGACTGACATTGTGAAAAGTGACACTTTTATTTGTATGACACACTGTTTGCAAAACACTGTTTATGGCTTGCGGAGCATAAGACAGCAATTTGATAGGCATGCGTTGAAGTATGACAAACTCCCAGGCCTGCGCAGGGGACGCAGCGTAAGCTAGACCTTGCTGCATGCTCTCTCATTTTCCCCTTTCAGTCTTGTTCCACTCCTGCTTCTCCTTTTCCTTTTATTCTTCATTGTCGTTGTATGCTTCCTCCTCATCTTTGTTGTGGCCAGCTTCTTCTTTTTCATTGATGGCTTTGCCAGTTTCTTCCTCTTCTGCATAGTTGTCTTTCTTCTCTTCTTCTTGGTTGTCATCTTTTTTCTCATCCTCGTTGATCAAACCACAGCTGATGGCTGACAACACATAGTGTCCTGAAACACCACTCCTACCACATCGAAGTCATGGCTGAGAACATAAAGTTTCTCAGCCATGTGGTGGCAGGTTCAGGGATGTGCAACACTGCTCCTATTGAGATGTTCCAGTCCTCTCAGGCGCGGAGTTTTTTTTTTTTTTTCCACATTAAAGCAGATAGCGGTTACGGATACTGGTGGTGTGGCGGTGGCAGCTCACACCATCACCACCAATTTCAGCTATTGTAACGAGCCCATAACAGCTTATGCTGTAGAAGAAAAGAATGCTGGTATATTTATGCGTTATTGCGAGCTGCAGTGCTACTTTGCAGACATGCAGTGCATTTATGCTGAAGGCCTCTGCCTTCTCTGACAGGGGTTTTTGAGCTGCGACTAGTATTATGAAGAGTCGACGTGCAAGGAACAAAATGCCACTTTAATTCTCAGTGCAACTATGCTCATCGTGTTCCCACGGTCAATGGCCAGAGCTACCATGCAAGCACCGACATGGCGCGTCTCACAAAGGTGCACACCAACCAAGGGAAGAAAACGATGTAGCAGAAATCCACATCCCACGATATTGTGGTAAGAAAGCAAACAAGCAGAACTAACTGGCATATACTCTTAAATGGACATAAAAGGCAACTTGCCTTGTATGCTCAGTCGAACGTGTCATCCTACCTCTGCCGCATGCCGAGTGAAAATGCCAGACATGTCGTGCCACTGTCTACATCTGCCCCAATGCCTGACATCCAAGAAGCCCTTGGCTTTACATTACTTCCCTTCTTATGCCAGCCCCTACCATACGCCACTTTGCGGCCTTTCTTGTAACATCCCATGATGCACATGGCCCATGTGGTGTGTGGCGCTGTGGCGTGTGCTTCAAAACATTTGTCACCTTGCCACCTCTGGCACCACAGAAGAGGTGCCAAAGGCCCGGCAATGCAAACGTGGCTGCAGTGCTGCTTCGATTGAAGATAGAATCAGAGGCACCCTGCACCCTTCTCTTCTCAGTAGGGAGAGCAGAGCGTCCCTGTTCCTTTTGGGTATGTTGATGCGCTTCCTCAAGGCCAGAAAATTTTAGAGCCACTTTTCTTCCTTACCATTTTATTTTTGCAGTAGGGTTAGGGTTATTTTTCGGGAGGATGTATCAGAATAAAGGAGTCTCCTTGACATATTGGGCGAGTTGGCAAGTATAGTGCCTAAAATGTGGTGTGTGCAGCAGAAGGTGAAAAACAAAACAGAAAAGCTTCCGAACAAGCACATGGAATATTCATATAGTGTGGGTAGAGCAGGAAAGCAAGAGTAATGTTGTAACCATGCCATAGCATCTCTGAATACTTCTTTGTCTCGCTATAAATGGTGGCACACTGTTGAGTTTGGATTTTGAGTGGAGCCATTTAAATTTTTATAAAAAAGGTTGTGCTACAATCATGTAAATATAGGGCAGTTATTCTGTAACTGCCCACCCAGTGGGCTGTCCATTTCGGTTGCTGCTGATTGGCTAGAGCTTGAGAACATGTGGGGATGAAAGGCTCCAGTGGCTTCTGGTTAATCTGATTTCATTATTTTGGTATCACTGAGCTCCAGACAAATCTCCACACAAATGGAAGGAACACAATGTATGCTTCAACATGCCAAGCACAGCCTCTTGAGGGTCGCTGCTAGTCACTCAAACCTTGGAGGCTGTGCATTAAGTCTGATTATCCAACAACATCAAGGACAAGTAGACATGTTCACTTGGCGGACAGTGACACAATAGCTCCCTAGTACGCTGCATCCCAATAAAAACATGGGCACCCACGCATCATTAAATATAATTTACTGCACAGGACTCTCCTTGACTGTTCTCTTGGACTGCCCTGTTCTCTTAGCTGGGGACACTGTGTGTGCACAGTAGTCATGCAATAAACTTGCTTTCTTGGACATGTTTCGCAGTGCATTTATTCTGTAATATAACTTTGAAGTACCATATTTGAAAAATATTCTGTTCAATTCACACTCAAGCATTAATGTTCATATTCACTGTGCACACAAAATTTTTATATTCATGCAGTCCTACTTTCAATACTACTACAGCATTATCAGAGAAACTTTGGGATGTTCATTATTTTAAAATTGTAGCCTCATTTATCTAAACTTCATGGTTACGGTTAGAGAAAAGGAGGAGCATCAAGATAAACTTAGGCATAACATTATTGCCATTGTGTTTAGCCAATCCACCTGTGTGGTATCAACAGTGTGCCAGGTGTGCTGGGTCAATGTTAAATGTGAAAACTTTAGTGTATGGGTACAGCTAGCTTAGCTGGAGAGAGTGAGGCACTGTTTCTTTTTTACGCTTTCACCTATAGGCTTGAAGTTCACCTTGTGAAAGCTGAGCATGGAGTGGTTTGGCGTGAAGTGGTTGTTGGCGATTCAAGAGGTGAAGAGGTCTTTGATCCTGCTTTTGTGAAAGAAATTCATGCTCGTTTGGCACACCTTACTTCAGACACAGAGGCAAGTGTTTAATTTTTTAACTAATAGGTATATCCGAAAGATGAAGTTTGAGTTCAGACTAATAAATCTTTGTTTCAGAACTCTCTTGCATTTTAATTCCAGTATCCCAAGCTTATTATTAGAAGAGAAAATGAATGTCGATGTTTCTTTTTTTTCACCAAAAGTTACCTGGATGTCAATGTGACCTCACTATGACAATCCATCAGATGATGGAGCCAGGGAGGCATAGAGGCCATTATTTGTAGAATCTAACTGAAGAGTAGTACTATTATAATAAATGAAAGTGGGTGAAAAAACAGCTTGCTTAAATGGGGACTGAACCCACAACTTCCTCATGCGATGCACTACCACTTGTGCTACGACAGTGGCCATAGCGCAACTGTTCTTAAGAATCCTGGCATGTGTGCTTTCATTTAATTCTGTAGTAGTAGCAAGTTGACTCATGGCAGGATTCGGATATGCAAGCACCTCTGTCTGGCCAAGTGGTCTGTATATAGTTACCTTCGCACGCCTGTAATTGATCCCCATTTTACCGCACAACATGACATGTGAATCTTAATAGTGTGCTAGCTGAAGGAGTAATTACTCCGAGGAGCCACTTATCTGGTGAGCACACACTGTTGCCCTATATGCTTTAAATATTTGTGCCAGAAGAATAACCATTGTTTTGAGGTTCAGTCTGAGTGAACCACATTCTAAGGTTATCAGTTTGGGTTGAGCAAAATTTTTGTTTTTCGTTGTTTTTGATACCTTGTGTGTCAACACTACTATTCAAGGTAACCCATGGCATCAGCCACCCAGTGGCACTGATGCCATGGCCATGACTCAAGCTGGCTAACACTCCAAGCGCTCAAGTGACATCTCTGTTGATCTCTGTTGTATCGAAGTCTCTTGAAAGGTGAATCATGCATGGCTGTAGTTGTTTTACTTTGATGAAATTTTGCTGCGAATAACCGTGTTTCCTACTTACGCATTTTTGAACTTAATGGTATTGCATTAGTAGCGCTACCACTATTTAAAAAGACTAAACTTCTGTAGCAGCTTTTAAGGCAAAATAAGAACCAGCAAAACGAAGACAAGGACAAAGAAAGAGGCATACTCACTCGTGAGTTAGTGTGCTTCTTTCTTTGTGCTTGTCTTGGTTTAGCTGGTTTTTATTTTGCTTATAACATAAACCAGCCAGCCCAGCTTTTTAAGCTGCTGGTTACACTTGTGCACTCAGTATATGTTTTACTCTTTCATGCTCGTCTTCTATATTGAGCTGTACTAGTTCACTCAATTTTTTTTCTATAGGCTACGGGATCAGATAAACCAAGTTTCAACTACCAAGAACTGGATGATTGTGATGACACAACAGAGTACTTTACATTCACAAGACTCTGTGGTGACTCCCACCGAGTGACACATCAGGTGTGTTGTATATAGCCCCTGTATTATAGTCTCATATCGCTTCTTAAAGGGCCCTTAACCCCCGACATTTTTTTGAACATTTCAAGTTAACACGCGCATCAAATTGAGAATGGCGCCACGATGAACGATGTCAAATGCGGCAGCGCTACGCGCCGCGGCCGTGCCACAAACTTGAAAAACAATCCCGTGCGCCTCTCCGGCCATTTCCGGCATACCAAAGTTAGCCGCGACGACATTGTGGTTTTTCGTGACGTCATAAGAGTCCGAGCTCCGCTGATTGGTCGAAGGAGAACGTCGACTTTCGGTTAGTCTGCTAGCAAATTTCTAGCAAATTTGCTAGCAATTTGCTAGCAAATTCCGGTTAGTCTGCTAGCAAATGATTCCGGACTGAGAGGCACTTGTTGATACGCAGATGATAAATCCAGAACGCAAAAAACTTTGCCGTTTGCGATGCTCGAATACAAGTCTCCCACCCTCGTCGCCACATGATATGACCGAGGCGCTGCTTGAACAACCAGGAATCAGCCTTTATTCATTGCTGACCAACCAATATATATAATACTGGTGTGACGTCACCAGCTGTAACAGATACAACATACAAACAGCAGGTTGATAACACGAACAGCATGGCAGCCCAATCGCTGTTTAAGGATGACGTTTCACGTTACCACACGCGCTCCCTGCCTGTTTGTTTTCCTCGTCGTGTGTCGTTCGTGTGGTGTTCGCGTGTGAATTCGCAAATGTGCTACGCTACGCAAGTGCAAGTGAGGTACACCCGACTAGAAACTGCAGCAACTGTCAGAACACGATGGATAGCGCTAACAGAGAGCGTTGGCACAGCACCAACAAAACACTTGCACGAACGCGGGAGCCCGGCGGAGGCGCATCAACAGAATGCGCGTCATCGGCGATGTATGTCACGTGACATTCAGAGGAGCGCTCAGCGAGGAGGTGGCACCGGCAAGCGGCCGGCGGGCGCAGGAGAGAGCGAAACAAGAAAGTGCCGCATTTTGATAATCAAGCGCGTGTAACTCGGCTATTTCGGCACCGTTTCGAAAAATTCTTGTGGCTACGTGTTTGTTGCGGACACCGGCACAAGAGCAATACCACAACTAAATTTCGACCTCTTGGTGGTTTAGGGGCCCTTTAACATAATATTTTGCAGTACGGGAGAATCTCGTTTCATGTGTAGAAGTCGTGGCTTTACCTTTATTCACCGCGAATTTGACAGACTGCTCACTGTTAGAACATTGAATGTGCTCTTTAGTTAAAAGCTTTTCTGTTCATGGTATTCCTTTAGTTTCATCTACTTTCATTTCAGCAGCGTTGCATGGTTACAGAAATTGACACACAGCCTTCATTTATATCCATTTATATTGCTCATATACCTTACCATTACACTTACTGTGTATGCTCATTGAAAAGTTGTAGTGCTGTACCTAAACACTCTTCTTTATTTTTTTCCTTTCCTTTTCTGGCACAAATCAGATAAATCTCAGCGGTCACCAGTGGTTATTTAGTGTGCGTTCTTCTGCGGACAATATGCCAGCCCTTTGTCTTCGGCATGATGTTGATGGCCTTGTCTGGCAACCCCGCAATGTGGTGGCTGATGGAGACACAGACTCATTTCGTGTGGAACATGTGGCCACATTCAATGCCTTTGGCTATGTGCAGGCATCAAAGCAGGACCGAAAGTTTGTGGTATGCAGTGTCTTTTCATATTTCTTCACGAAATACTATCATGAATGCAAGACTGGTAATGTGTCGGTTGGTTCTTTCACAGCCAGCTATTATTGCAGTGATGGAAGTGCTGCGTCAATTGTGCCAAACTGTGCCAAGACAGAAATGCTGCTGCATACTGCGCCAAACAGCTGTTCTTTTTTTTTTTTTTTTTTTGTGTATACTGCGCCATGGCTGCGCTGAGGCTGATAGAAGCAGCCTTCAGCCGTGTGACTTGCATGGGTGGTGTGCACGGTTGCACTATTAAACTGATATTGCGTTGTTCTAGCGGCTTAGTCAAGCCAATTTTCAGCCGGTGCTAGTGGCATGAGCAGATGCACGCACAGGACAACTTTCTGTATGGTGTGATGCCGTGTGATGTCTCTGGTTTCAAAGCCGTATGGCAACATTTTGTTCGTTCTGTTAATTTCGTTTCCAACAATCTTCTCATACATATATTAAAATGTCCCGCCTTGCGAAGTTTTCTGTTTTTTTCCACAATCACAAAGCAATAAATGTTTCCGATAATTGGTTTCAGTTGGTATGACCGTTGTGTCAGGCATATTTATACGATGGTCGCTATCTTGGGAATGTTCGGCTATCGGGTTCCGATCTGTTGCAAGCAGAGGTCATTCCTGTGCTGTCGAAAGGTTTCTGTGAGGTTTTTCGTTTAGTCGATGTAGCTCGCATCGCAGTCAGCGCAAGTATATTTGTATCGCATCGCAGTCAGCGCAAGTATATTTGTATGCAATGCCTTGGGCTCTGTCCCTCGGTGGATGGTCTTGGGCAATATGTAGAGAACATGGGTTCGTAGGCTTGTGAGTCACTCGGATGCCCTCTTTTCTGAGAATACGGGCGATGGTTTCGCTAACGCCTCGGACAAATGGGAGTGTGTGATGTTTCTGCTGTGGTGTAGATTCAGGAGCCGGATGCTGACTTTCTCGGCAAGCGTTGCCGTGCTTTTGGAATTGAAGTGCTTTCGGAATAAAGGTTCTTGGGTAGCTGTTTTTAATGAGTTCCTTTACTATCGTTTGTGTTTCGTTTGTTTGAATGCACACGGCGCTACTTGTGCCTGTGTACACCTGGATTAATGGCTGACTTGACAAATTTGGGGGGGGGGCCGGGCCCCCATGGGCCCCCCCTTGCCTACGTGCCTGCCTATCATGCACACATACACCTATCAGTTTAATGTGCTCATTCCGTGTTGGGTTAAATGAAGTTGGTTATATGATGATCAACGCATGCATATAATTTTAAAATTGGCGAAGTTTTTTTTGTGTGTGTGCACGGGCTAGGGGTGGGGGGGGGGGTGGAATGTTCCATGCACACACTGAATCATTTCGGTAAGCAGTGGGACTGCTGCTTGAAGCCATGATTTTCTTGTGACTTTCTTCCTATGAACGAAAATACTCCGGCTCCAAAAGCATCAATTTCTGCTCCAAATCACCAGAAGTTAATTTCGTCTTTGTTGTTGGCCACTAGATCGAACAGGGTCGAGCACCTAGCGGCAAGCAGACGAAGCTCTCAAGTGTGCGTGGCTTCTTGCGTCATCTGCTAGCCACTGCGTGTTTACATACACGCGTATGTCATGCATATCCTCCAGGATCTTTGTTCGTTGTGCTGATGCAGTGCTAAATGCTTGCATATATTCTTACCCAAGTATACAAATGTATTTGGCTTTGCGCTCCTGTCTTTGCTCTTTCTTAAGATCACTGAGTGCATGCATGAGAGCGTGCTATATCATTGCCACACAGCCAGTTCAGCATATTTATTTCAGTTTAACCACTGCTATTCCTTTTAAGAATAAGGCAAAGTGCTCTCGGCCTTGTTCTGAAGAAATTAAGCAGAAAACATTGTGTAAATGCAGCTGAACAGCAGTATCATCGTGCGATATGTGGTTGTTTTGTGACAACACAAATGAGCTGATGCAAATATATGTCAGCAGTAGACAAAGCTTAATAACTTGACACATGTACTTATGTTACAATGTGCTTGTTCTCGAGCGTATAATTGCGTGACTGTCGCTTAGTGGTCCCACAACAAGCCTTAAAGGGCCACTAAACAGGCTCCTACTTTTTTTAAAGCCGCCCAACCAAGCTAACTCAATCATAAAGAAGGTTGTGGCGATCACATTCTGCGAATATGACAGCGCTGCACACCACACAGACGCCGTATTTCAAAAAACAATTCCCGCGCCTCTTTCCTGCGATTGACCAGTCGCCCTCGCATCCTAGGTGTCGTCACGTTCTACCGCGAACAACTTTGCGCAGTTGTTGCTCGTTGATTGGTTGAAACCAGGTCTCCGTCAGACCCTGCGGCCATCCCACCGGCGTGAGCGCAGGAGCAACCGCAACCGGAATTGCAGCGCAAGCGCCGATGACGTCAATTGGTCACGTCATGTCACGTGTCAAAAGGGCGGAGTCTCGACGGCGCCCCGCGCCTACCCTCTCCTCGGCAGAGAAGGGTGGGGAGGCCGACCGAGAAAACGAAACCGACGCAAGCGGCCACTTAAGGGGGGACGTGGCAATGGGAATGCTCAATTTGGTCAAAATTTTCCATTTTTCAATTTATTTTTTTTCATGATCCTCGGACTTTCTTTTACCATGTAGTGGAATATTATAATGAAATATGCAGTAGTACTAGGGAAAGTGCCGCCATCTTGACGTCATCGTAAAAAGGAGAGATCGAACCTGACGATAGCTTCATCGTCATGTTTCACCAACAAAAATACAACCAGCAAAAGCGAGCAAGAACTTAGCTGCTCAAAGTTAACATTTGACTGTTTTCATGAAATAAAACTTTGAGCTCCGTTTTCTCAGCTTCCATTTTTTTAGCAGTTGCTGTCAATCATCCCAGTGCCATTTCATAACTAATGAAGCTAAATTCATTCTGTTTTTTTTTCACTTGGATCCTGAAACGTTAGTGAGCGCCGTAAAGCTATTCATTTCTACCTGCACGTCACACAAACTTTTATAATTGTATTTTTGTGAAAGTTGTTAGTAAGAAAATGTCGAGGACATTTGAAAAATCTTTTCTGTACTCATTTGGACATAAAAAAAATAATTGAACAGCTTTACGGCACACAGTGGTCCTTAGTGTGTATGCTTAAGTGAAATGGTGTGCTGAAATTTTGTCTAATTAACTGATTAATTAGGGGGTGACTGTAAGGGCCTCTAAAGTGATGTAACTCAGAAACTATGATAGATAGGTTAAAACCGATTTCACTTAAGATATCACCATAATAAACTACATCTGTGTGCCAAATTTCATCATTTATACCCATAAATAACAAGGATAGTTTTCATTGCCATGTCCCCCCTTAAACCCATGTAACTTCTTTATTATTGCACCTATTCGCAAAATTCTTGCAGGAGCATGTTCACATTGCACAGGAGCGCAGTTTTATCTTTAAAACAAACTTTGGACCTCGAGTTGTTTAGGGGCCCTTTAAAGGGACTGTCTACCACTCGGAAAATTTTTTTTGGTTGTTGTGAAAAATGAGAAGAGTAAATTTCCAGGAAGGGAAATTGTAGAGAAGGTGACCTTGTTGTGGTGAACTTGTCCTCAGTTCCCACCTTCTCCTCCTTCCTGCTTCTCTTCTTCCTTTTGTAGCCGAGCTCCTCCAGCTAGCGTTGCTGCTGCGAAGAAGGATGGGCGGAAGCCTTCCTGCTACCTGTCCGCCGTCGCGTTGTCGACTTGAAGGATGAAGACCAGCCTTTCACACAAACACAACGTGACTTTGTATACCAGACAGACAGTACATACACTTTACAAGCAGTGCTTCCCACTCGGTTGGTAGGACCTAGGTGGAGCCATCGGTTGGTAGGGCTTCGCGGTGGGACCGTCGCTCCAATTCGGCAGAGCCGACCAGTGCATAGCACCTCTCCTGCGACCTCAACCACCACCCGGACTCGTACTAGATGTGCTCTCTAATACTATCCGCGCCCGAGCCCTGGTTGGGAGGACCTTGGTGGAACGATTGCTTCCATTCGGCAGAGCCGACTCCAGTGCATAGCACTGCTCCTGGCGCCCATAACCACCACCCAGACTCGTGCTAGATGTCCTCTCTAGCACTATCCACTCCGTCCTCGCCAACCTTCTTGCTACCTCCCAACCTTCTGCTCACCTTCAGTCTTGCAACCTCCACTTCCAACCTCTTCTTCCAGGGAAGAGAGGCCACCTTATATACCCTGGTTGCTCCGCCCCTGAATCCCTCACAGCCAATCACAAACGCCGAATGTCAGACACCGCACTAACAAAAGACAACCCGCGAACAATAAAGTAGGTACGCTTGCTGCCCCTTGCTCGGTTGTGCTTTCGCACAGAGACGCTCCGCGGCGGGGCGAGGGCGCCAAACCAGCTGTACAATACATCCCCACAATGGTCGCCTCCTGCCCCGCCTGTTCACCACGTGGCTGTGCGTCTTTTCCGGCACCTACTTGGCCACCTCGGCATACCGTATTCTCTGTCTCATTCCGACGACCTTTACAAGAAGATTGTTCCTTACATTGATGGAAACAAGCTGCTTATACCTCATAAAAACACAGAATAATATTGACGCCAAGCAAAGTGCCCACCGCGGAGCAAGTTTTGAGAAGCAAGCTCTCCACTACAGACACCGATCTCGAGCAGAGGAAGACGAAGAAGAGCGCAGTTGTGCGAGCGTTCTTTTGGTGCTGGCCGCCATTAAAGAAGGCTGTCCTCTTCCGCCGATCGTGTATTGCTTATCTTCGTGACAATATTTTTAACTTGGCCATGAAATTCAAGAAAGAATGACCAGTGGTGCCATCCTTGGTGATCAGTGTCAATCTTTACAAGTGTAACGAAAAACTAAGAAGTACCCACACAGATTTAATCATCCTGCCCAAAAGTAAAAATTTCTTATTTCAATTGTATTGGACACATATTTTTGTTGGTTACAATTGTATTTAGCACACAAAGAAGTTCCAAAAAGGCGTCCACAGACACCCTTCACCTTTCTTGAAAACGCTGTTTATTATTATCGTTCTACGTACAGTTTTTCACAGACTTTAGGAGATTACCATGATCCAGCGAATAAAGTAAGACTTCAACATCAATGCCACAAACAGACATGGGGCAGGGAAATTCTGATGCAGGAAAGTGAATTTCATCACTAGCACTCTTCATGTGAAAGGGTTCCTTGATGTGAAATGAAGAAAGGCATTTCTGTGGGTGGCGTACACCAAATGTTGCCATCCCTGCTCAGAAGGGATGACCCCAAAACAAACTGATGTGCGTTTACAGTATAAAACATTCTCAGCAAATGTTTCTTCTCACTCTTAACAAATACACATAGCCTGTCAAGCTTCAACTTCGCTAATAAGAAGGGCACCCTCCTATCAAACTTGTTGCGTTGCTAAGGGTAAAAGTGGAAGCCACTGATATCTGATACAAGGGTGTTACTGAGGCACAAACATAAAACTACTCAGGAAATCACCGGATTGTTTTTTTTATTCAACACTCCAGAGACATGTGTTATGAGGTCTTACAGCGTCCGTTATACTAAAAGCAATTCGCATTTTCTGGGAAAAATAGATTTCTTTATTGGAAATGTACAAATGATTAAAATTCTTCAAAATACTCTTACACCTGCGGAGACATGTCTTCCACGCCTGGAAGTCTCTCGGGAACATTGTCACATACTTTTGGATGCTTCCCGCGGTCTCCCATTGCTTTCCTTTCAACTCTCTCTTAAGTCGCGAAAAAAAAAAGTCACATGGAGCTGAGTCAGTACTGTAAGCGGGACTGGGGACCACCGGAGTGTTTCTCCGGGCCAGGAAATGGCAACAATGAAGGAGATGTGGCTGAGGCCATTGTCATGGTGGAGTTTTACCATGTTTTTTATGTCAGTCCTCACACGTGCGACCCAGCGTTTCAATCTCTTGAGTACCTCCAGATAAAAGGCTGAGTTGACAGTTTTCCCCTGCGACATTTAGGGTGTAACCAATTTGCCGGATGCACAATCAGCAGTCAAAATGTAAAACTTCTTGCACACGATCCATGTTTTCATCGGTTCTGGTCATTCCTGGATGTCCAGAATGGGGTTCATCAGTGACTTCCTCCCTGCCCTCCTTGAACACCTTGTGCCACCTCGCACGCTGTGATCTTGAAATGCAGTCATCCTTGAAGGCCTCTTGAAGCATCTGGAATGTTTCGGTTGCATTCTTTCTAAGATTCACGCAGAACTTGATGGTGTATCGCTGTTCAAGCCATTGTGCCCATTGTGCCCTGTGTTACAAAGTCGAAAAAAACATTTCACATGGAGGCATGTCTTTCCACTCACACTGCAAGTAGTAAAGTGGCAACCGGCTGCGAAGTGAAGGGCAGACCCCTCACAACATCGCCTGACCACTTTTACAGTGCTGCCTTGGATAGTTACGTCAGAACAAAATTACAGTATAACCTCGTTATAACGAACCCGGATATAACGAACTATCGTATATAACGAAGTAATTGCAATTCCCATTGAAATTCCTATAGACAAAATTGATATTGGTTATAACGAACTAATGGTTATAACGAAGTAATTGCCGCTCCCCCTTCAACTTCGTTATAACGAGGTTTTACTGTATGTGCATTACTTATGGACCCTGTATGTGATGCTGCACGAGTCAGAATTTGTTTATCTGGCCAAAAAATGTGGGGTTTTTCCTGCATTAATGTTATCCTCCATGTCTGATGTTTGTCATAAGAAAACTGTAGTGTAGTTGGTTTGCACCTGTGTAGTGTATTTTTGCCTCTGCCCTCATCTCTTGCTGTTTTCAGCCAATTACATATAGAGTTTGATGAGTTACCCTGCATCAATGTTGCTAACAATTGCTTTTTGGTGCATTATAAGGTAGTCAGCAGTCCAGTTACCAGGCCATGTACTGTTGGCTTCAAATGAAATGCAAACAGTGGAGCACATTCCCTAAGCAGTAGTGATACAGTAGAATCTCGATGATACGATTACGGTTGATGCGAATTTCACGATGATACGAATTTTAATGTTGTTTTGGACGGACTACGTTGTATAAGATGCGCCGTCGTTCGGTGTTATACGAACGGTTTCCCCAGCCATTGCGGATGATACGAATGTGCGAAATGACCGCTTCACGCGAGCAACTGACTCAGATTTTTGACTGCAGATTTTTTCCGCGAGTTCCTTACGACTTTGGAACAGAAAATGGCTGCGAAAAACAGAAAAATTTTGCTTTTCGTCGACCAGTGTTCGGCCCATCCCAAAGACTGCAACTTCAGCAATATCGCAAAGGTTCCTGCCCGCAAACACCACAAGCTGTCTACAGCCGCTGGATGCGGGAATAATCCAAAATGTAAAGCACCATTTGAAGGGATTGCTTGTGCGGAGGCTTCTGGCGAAAGTTGAGCACAAGGATGAAAACTTACGGATTAGCCTGCTGACGCGTTACATTTCTTGCCATGTTGTGGGATAATGGGACCCAGGACACAATCGCGAACTGCTTTCGCAAGTGTGGATTTTTCGCCGAGTCCGATGCGGCTCCGATGGAAGAAATTTTTTCCACTCCACTCCATTCCGACGGAAGAAAACCAAGAGCCTGACGACATTGCACATCAAGGGTTGGGAGAACCTTGAAACACGAGCTTCGGCGCGAGTCTTCGTCACCGCCGACGACAACGTAGCAACCTGTGGGCTGCGATTCATCGAAAAATCGATCAACGAGGCAAAGGATACCGAGTCTGAGAGGGATGGTGAAGATGCCGTTGAGTGTGATCTCCTACTGTCAATGTCGGAAAACCTTGACGCCCTCGATGTACCGCGTCACACCGTAAGCACCGGCAGCGTGAGTGAAGAAACCGCAGCACGGTTTTATTCCTTTCAGGCGGCTTTCTTGAGGGACAGTGAAGTTAAAAAAAGTTCAAAAGAACATCATGGACTTTTTCAGCAAGAAGTAGTTGAACCCAATAAAGTTCTTGTTCATCTTCATGGTCAGCTTTAACTTGTTTTGGCTCATACGAATTCGGTATGATACGAATATTTTACGTCCTCCCTACGAATTTGTATCATCGAGATTCTACTGTATTATGGCGTGCGCCGTCCAGTGATCTCCATTACAAGCACACGCATCCGGTTTGGCAACACTGCACGATCCCCCTAAAGTGCAATATTTTGCACCATAACTTTGCCATGCGCCCCCCTGTTTGCATTTCTATTGACGCTGATAGTACATGTAATGAATAGTTTTCTTTTTTAAGGAGTTGAGTTCACTCACAAGAAGTCAGTACCCATATTTATTTTGACACATGCAATTATGAAGGCTAAATATTAATATGATTTAAAAAATTGTTGACAGTGGGGAAAAATAGGGAACGTTGCTACAGGCTCTAGTGACATTCCCCATTTTTCATCCCTTTTGACTATTTTTTCATCACTTCAGGCCTCCATGTTCCCCTAAATTTCTGTTCTTGGCTAAATATTCATGTAACACAGTTTAATTTCTCTGTAAAGTTGTGTACTACACTAAAATACGTCATTTTGGAAGTCTTAAAAGGTGTCAGTCATGATTGCTGTCTGAAGGGGATAAGGGGCTGTCACACATTGATAGCTTGCAAAATACCTAGGGCAGCAGTCAGATCGTTTTAGTATTTCAAAGGTGATGTTTGTGCGTGCCCTTGATTGGTTACCCGTAAGATGACAATGTTTAGCCATAGCATCTGATCCGATTTCTTGTCATCTTTCAGACGGCATCTCCAGACTTTAGCTTTGCGGCTCTGTGCAACGCTGTGCGTCATGTGTACCTGTACCGGCAGCCTGAAACACTTGGAAGCAGCCAAGAGCTCCGAAACCGCAAGACTGGACGAGAGGTGTCCAGTATAGCAAAGCAACATGTCATCAGCCTGGAGCAGTGTGATAGCATACTTGGCATGGTGGCAAATCGGCGCTCTATCTTTGTGTTGAGCCCAGGGGCCTTGTATGCAATCAAGGTGCCTTCATAGTCATTGTCATCTTTTGTCATGATTCATTGTTCACTGCAAAAATATAGTCATATGACATTGCTTTTTTTTCCTGTACTCCTGTGCCACTTTTTGCACCGATACACCTTCCATTTTGACTCGTTGCCCACAATGCACTGCTCTTTAGGGCAAGGTTGGGGGTGGAAAGCAAATAGCAGGCATCTTATACCTTCTGAGTAATCCCAGGCATGGTGTAAGAATTAACTTAGGCATGTCTGCTATGGCACCTGTTACAGTCCATGCTACTTTGGGACATTAAAGGGACCGACAACTGAAAGTGCGATTAAATGAAAGGTGGCACAGCCTGGCGGTGAAGCCTTGGTACTGCTTTCTGGAGTCTATGAATTGCTGCACGTCGCCTGCTGCTGTTCATACGACAGCTCTGTCTTAAAATTGCAACCATTAAATAAAAACGCATCCCAGTTTTATTATTCGCTTTCTGTGCAGCAAAAGGAGTCGACGCTGACAAGCGTCACTGCCCTCACGGCAACTGAAATCTTGTTTTAACCGCGCCACATGCGGGCAGCATCCCCCAGGCATTGCGCGCACACGCTCTGTCGGTGCAAAACCCGGTGCAAACACACGACAGCTGTCAGCCACTGTTAGGAACATGTATCGTGTTAAGATCCATAAGCAAGAAATCCTGATAAAAAATGATTTACGGTGATTTCCCCGTTGTCATTGCATGATTGGACAATCTGACCGGTAAACTTTCTGTTCAAATAAGGAAACTAGGTAACTTAGGTAATTTAAAAATTGGTTGTCGGTCCTTTTAAAGGGACTGACAACTGGCCAGAATGTGTGAATGGGCCTTTGTGCACTTGGAAAGACCCTGAATTATTGTGATGAAATTGAATACCCTTTCACGATTGAGTAGGATTTATATATGTAAACTGAGTTTGAAAATCGCCACAACCGCAATGTGGCATCTTACAAATTGCTGTAAGTTGCCTGCTGTTGTTCAGGTAACCATAACTTCGACTTAAAATTCGGCATATAAGACTGTATATAGGAACATCCCCTTTTTATTTACTTATGAAGCAGTTAAACAAGTTCATGTTGACAGGCGGTACTACTGCCTTTGTGGCAGCTGAAAACCTCTGTCTAACCATAGTGCATACGTGCAGCATCTCTCAGGCATTGCATACATGCACTCCCTCTCATCAGAACCTGGTGCAAACACACTTGATGGCTGTTGGCCGCTGTTTGTGGCATGTGCTGTGTATAATGCTCCATTGGCAAAAAATTGTAACTTAAGATGTTTCATTGCGTTTGCCTCATTGCCTTTCCATGATTAGACACTCTGAGCGGTAAGCTTGCAATAAAAAGAACAGGTACCTTAAAGAATTGGTTGTCGGTCCCTTTAACACATGATTAGGACATGTAATGAAAAGAAGCAACAACCATTGGACAATCAGAACAACAGAATGGATACAAAGAGATGGGAAACATAGCACAGGCAGGCAAAAGGTTAGGTGGGGCAATAAAATTAAGAAATTTGCAGTCATAAAGTGGAATCGACTCACCCAGGACAGGACAAATTTGAGATCATTGGGGGGCGCCTTCACTGTGTAGTGGCCTTAAAAAAGGCTGATGATGATTATGCCATCGTACTAATACTAATTGCCATTATAGTAACGGTTTGATTCACGTCACTCCACGTACAGGGTTCTGAAAGACAGGTTGTCGTTCAATCTTTCTTTGACATAGACGTGACAGAAAATGAAGCTGCCCTCAGATTCCTTGTGATGACATTTAGTTGACTGCTGCAAGGTGGTCAGCCTGGTCACAGGGTGCCTCAAATGCTCTGGAGGCCCCACCACAGTGGTTTAGTAGCTATGGCACTCGGCTGCTGATCCGAGGGTCGCAGGATTGAATCCAGGCCACTGTGGCTGCAATTCAGTGGAGGCAAAATGTTGAGGCCCGTGTAATGTGCAATATCAGTACACAAAGGAACCTCAGGTGGTCGAAATTTCTGGAGCCCTCCACTACGGCATCTCTCATAATCATATCGTGGTTTTGGGAAATAAAACCCCAGAAATCAATCAATCAATCAAATGCTCTGAAGGAGCCTGGTACAGTTTCCATCATAGGACACTTCCTTTTCTTGTTGAGGAGCATTTGAGGCACCATGTGACCAGGCTGACCACCTTGCAGCAGTCAACTAAATGTCATGGCAAGGAATCTGAGGGCAGCTTCATTTTCTACAGGCAGGACAAGCTTGCAAACATACCACGAAGTGCCTTATAAGAGGTGCTAAGAATACTTCGCATGTAAAACCGATATTATGACGACCTATCCTGTTTCGAAAGCACTAAATCAAGACCTTCAATATGTTCGCTTAGTTCTACAATTCTATGGGCATTTCTCTTTTGCAGATGACTCCCATTTTATCCCTCCCCATCAGAATTGAAATTTTTTGTTTTGTAAAGAATTTGTACTTTTACATTCTTTTTGTATTTGATTTCAGAAATTCACTTTTTGGACTTGTCAGATATTGGATTGTTCCAAATATGTAAGAGATAACACTCACCAGAATTTCATGGGAACAAATTATGTGAATCAGGACTTCTGAATGATTATATAGCAAGGGAGCTATGCTTGTTGTGCTCGTGCACCAGCTGCGGATTAAACGGCTGAGACAAATGTCTTCACAATAATCTTTAGCTATTTACTGTACTATGAATACCTTTTTTTTTTACATAGTCTATGTTCAGTTTTGTTGCCTTGATTTTGGTATAACTATTTATTATTTGGGCATTAGCACAGTCTTTAGACTTGTTAGGAATAGTGTGTGATACTGCAGTGTTGAGACTTGTGTATTTTGCAGAAAAAAGGCTAATGATTATAAGTACTTCATTTTAAAATGTATTAACAGTGGCCAGTTATGGGTTTCAAAAAGATTAAGCAATAATTAAAGTATAACTGATTACCTTTACAACATCCTTCTATATATTTTTTAGCGTTCCGTGAATATATTAAATGGAACAAGCTAGCCTGTTTTGGTCACTGCATCTCTCGCAGCCTCTTGTACGGCATTTTTGTTAGATGGCTTTTCAATATTTTGGTTGGTTATCTTTCATTTCCGTGCAAATATGTAAGGAGTGACACTGAAGACCCTGTTGATGTGTGCGCTACTGGAAAGGCCAGTGTAACATACAAACACTTGGCACACAAGGATTCAGTTATTTGTTGCTGTAATGCTCGTGTCCTTTTCCTCCCTAAAGAACGGCCCTTCTTGTTGCTGGTCTCATTATTATAAGGTGTTGCTAATATGACCAATGCAGAACTGAAAACAAAATTACAGCAGATCCCGCACACCTGTGTGAATTGGGGTCCAACCACTCTTTCGTGGATGATTACACAAGTGGGCACACAAATTTTGGGGTTCTGTACATGTACAGCTCAACTGTAAATGTGGCACAAACACACATTGCATTTAGTACATGCTGTAGGCAAGGCTGTTTGGCTTGTTACACATTCAAGTTCTGCAGTACCTTTTGCAGTGTAACAAAGACGTGTCTGTACTGCCTTTTTTTTTTTAATGCGAAAAAATTAAATGGAGCTTCCTTTAAAGGGACCAACAACTGGCCAGAACGTGTGAACGGACTTTTGTGCATTTGGAAAGATCCTGAATAGTGGTGGAATCAAGCACCCTTTGGCGATTTAAATAAGATTTGTACTTCTATATTGAGCTTGAAAATTGCAGCAACTGAAACATGGCGTAGTCTTGTGGTAAAGCCTTGGTACTGCGTTATGGAGTCTTTAAATTGCTCTACGTCACCTGCTGCTGTTCATGCAACCATAACTCGGACTTAAAATTGCAGTAGGTACGTGAAAACGCATCCCCGTCCTATTATTTCTTTTCTACGCCATAAAAGGATCCGACGCTGAGAAGCGGCACTTCCTTCACGGCACCCGAAAACCTGCTTTTACTCGCGGCGCATGCATGTGGCCTCTGCCAGGCAGCATGCACATGCGCTTTGTCACGGCAGAACCTGGCGCAACAAGCGCCCCTGACAGTTTTTGGCCACTGTTTGCAACATGTGTTGCGTTTAAGACTCCATGGACAATTTTGCACTGCATTTTTCCCCGTTGTCATTGCGTGATTGGACACTCTGACCAGTAAGCTTTCCGTTGAAATAAAGAAAACAGGTACCTTAAAAATTGGTTGTCGGTCCTTTTAAAAGGATACTGAATAAATTTGCTGCCAAGGTCTTTTACCCAAATGAAAGATTCGGTGCTGCAACAGCTTGACACAACCTTATTTTCTAGCAGAAACTGCTGGAAAATAATGAAATTAATGCATTTTTTGCCAAGTATCACACCTAGCGAGCGTGCCATGAACTAGAGGAAGTAACTTTTCTGTGCTGTTGTGTGTGTCGGGTTTTAAGGAAGTTGCCCTACTAGCCCTACCAGCATCATAGACAGTGGGCTAGCCAGAGCGGGGTTTGGGGGGTCGAAACACCCCTCTGTGTGGTCACCCCTCTAGTCATTAGATCTCAATAAAATTCGCTGGGTACGTTCCTGGCACATTTCTGTCATTTGTGCAAGATTACAGGCTCGATAGAAGCGCAGATTGTGTGCAATTCAATTTTTACTGATCACCTCAAACCGCCAACCTGGCTTCCTACAATTATTGGCCACACTGTGCGTTGACATCATTTTAGGCAAAGCGACAGAAGCGCACCGGTACCATACCATGGCCTTTGAGATCTGCCCGCGCTGCCAACCCTTGCGGCATTATCGCCAGGGGAAGTGCGCATGCGCTGTCGCATCATGCAAAAGGCGGGTTGACTGATTTGACTTCACTGCTAGGTTGGATTCCGGTTTCGGTTTCGCGTTTCTTCTGATGTGAGAATTATTTTCGCATTTGTCGAGCATTTCTGCTATCAGGAGTGTGACAGGATCGCTTCAGGAACGTAGAATCGCCATTACCTTGACATGCCCAAAAAATGGCCGGAGTTTGCATTTAAGGAGCTTATTGCCTTGCGAATCGCATGTTGCAAAAAATTTCAAATGCGGTATTTCTGGAGTTAACAGCGTCAAGTTTGAGGAGTATTCTACTGTCCGCGTGCACTATCCTTTCATCGCTGGGATGAAGTGCAGGGGAGGGGGGGAGCGTGAAATAGGACCGAGGAGTCATGCTAGCGTGCGTCATTTTTCGTTTTCTAACGCGAAAGTGTTTCTTGGCTAGGTTGGCGATAGCGCGCGCCCAGCTGCCGTCCGCAAAAGCCGTGCCCGGAAATCATGTGACCTCTCCCACCGGAAGTGACGCCGGCGCCAACACGTCGCGGCGGCAGTCGGCGCGCGCTCCGCTCCGCTGCAGCTACCTGCAGCGGTGTGCGGCCGCGTCGGCGCGTCTCTTCGTTGAGTTGGCGAAAGCGCGCGCCCAGCTGCGTGGCGTCGTCGTAGCAACACTCGGAGCGCAAACGTGCCAGCTAGCCCATCGTGGTCCAGTGCTTTGAAAAGCACTGGACCACACAACCACGTGGGTTGTGCGGTCTGCGCAAGCTTTCAGTACCTCCGAATTTTCCAACCATTTTTTTAAATGTGTACCAATGTAAAATGAGCGAGAATGCAAATACCTAAAATTTAGTACGGCTAAAATGAATGAAAATATTAATAGATGTCCTTACAACAATTACTAATTATTGATTTAATGTAAATAAATAAGAATCTACAGATATTGAGAACAAAAATAATAATCACAACATACAAGGACGACAATACTTGCGCCGCCCCCGCCCCCCCCCCCCCCCCGCTTCCGACTCAACACCGTTCCGGAGTCCCTGGATGGATACGTACATTGCTTTTATTTGTTGGACTCAAAGCGAACATAAAGCGTTGCAGAGGACCTGTAAAGTCCCAGAAATTCGTTGAATGGGAAACCAGGATTTGAAGTGCGGTGGAAGACGATACACCTTAAGAGCGCAGAGCAGCGCGCCTCCACGCTGCCGTTTATTCGGTCCAGAAACCAAGAAAACGCGTGCTACGCGCTCCCGATCGCTCCTCCTTTCGTAATGCTATTTCTGCCACAAGCGGCGTAGTTGGTGCCGCCAGTGAGGTCATTTGTTGAAGAATAGGCGCTCCCAAGCTGTATTTGAAAACGAACTGCAGATTCCGTGGCGCGTGCAGTGCATGTTCTCGCATGTTCGCATGTTGACTCGCATGTTCTCGGGAGCCTCCACGATTGATCGGCATCGGTTCCTGATTAGGTCCAGAAAGCGCTACAGAGCTCTTTTGAGCTCCTCGGTCGACTGCATGCATGAAAATGACAATAAACCAGTTTTTGCTTTTCTTTTTAACAGCGAAGCCGTTAAGCACAGGATGAAAATGTCCGACCGCAAAAAAATATCGTCACCATTTGTTCTGATCCCCCAGAGTGCGCGTGCACTTCTATGCAATGCCCAATGTGCGGCGTTCGCACGCGCGCTTCTTTCTTATCTCTTGCGCTTGTACCCTCATCCCACTGCGGCTGGCGGGCGCACGTGTTGCACGTGCAAGCAGAAGACAAAGTGTGCATCGATTTGCCCGGTGCACAGCGTCAAGCAAAGCTATATATGCGTTAGTGCGTAGCTTTGCGGCACGAGCACGAGAGCACACGTACCCTCGTGGCGTCCAAGCTGGTCCTAGGACAGCATTGGCATGCATTATGTAGTATAGAAAAGGGGAGGGACGGCGTCAAGCCGAGGCCACGGGTGCCGCGTCTGCCACCGTCTCTGGTTCTACGCGAACGTCTTTACGCTGGGCTCGGTGCGAAACATTGAGAAGCGTTCGCTGGGCCTCGCAGTGAGTCGCGAGGCGTTTCCCGAATCCTCGGACCACGACGAAAAGCGGGTGTACCGGAGACCAACCCGGACCGGCCAAGTGCCCGTTAGCTTCGCCGGTTTACTAACCTTACGTTACCGTGCAAGATTCGCTTTTTTTTTTCTTATTTACCAAACAGAACATACAGGCTGTTTCACCGCGTTTAAAATGAAATACTCGATTTGATATGCAGAGGTAGTTTTTTTTTTCTTATATATTTTTATCCGATCCAGAAATTTCACATTTCGAACTAACTATCCATTAAACCGGCTATCCGGTTTCACTGGAGGTATAAAGTGGATCCGGTCTAGAAAATTGGTTATCCTGTTATATCGGCTTTCAGGAAACGGGTGTCTTAGCATATCCGGTTTTAATAAAACCAGTTAGCCGGATATTAGAATTTGCGGCATATATATTTGACGTCTCTAATAGTTTATTCAAAAAAGGACGCAATAACTTGACCAGGTGAGCTTCCAGAGGTCGAAATTTAGTTTCGGCGTTGCAGTTGTACACGAGTCGGCAATGAACATACAGCTGCGAGAATTTTTCGAAACGGTGCAGTAATAACGGAGCTGCACATGTTTTATGGTGGAAAACTGGTTCCTGCTCATTTCGCTCTTTCCTTCGCTATGCGCCGTCTAGCCGGCGCCGTCTTTTCCTCGGCGAGTATTCCTCCAAACGTCACGTAGCAGGCTATCGCAAATGAGCTCTATTGTTTTGTGCCGGCCTGCCGTCCCGCGAAAAGTGTCGCTAATGACCTCGCCAATAAAATACCGTATTGTGGAACCGTATTGTGACTGGCTGTAACCTCACAGGGAGACCCTTCTGTAGGCGTTTCTGTTCTTTGTCCCCACTGGCTGCCCACAACAGCACTGCGAACAACGCGAAGAAGAAGAGGGAGCGTGCGTAATTTTTTGCAGACATTTCCGGCAGTGATTCGACCAGTGACAGCACCATGCAGACACTGGTGACATCATCAAGACGGTAAGGGTGGTTCGATCAGTCTGGTGGTACGCACCGAAAGCTCACTTATGTACAGTAAAGTATGTAAGAGATTTTCAGCTGGTTACCTTATCGATTATTGCAGCATATTGTCACATTGATTAGGACTGACGATAAGAAGTATACTTTGATGACCCTCTTGGGCAATGGCGAAATCCTCTATTGGCGAAGTTTCTCTCTCGAGCACTTCCATCTGGAGTGTATAATACAAACACCCCCCCCCCCCCCCTCTCTTCTCCTTCAAATGGATTCCCACATCTCCCCGAAAGTCTTCCAGCTAATCTGAAACTCTCTATCCCCCCCACCCCCCCCTTCCCCCACTTTCCCTCATCCCCTTCAGATGGGCTCCACAAGTCTTCCAGGTTCTGGCGATCTCCCTCGCCTTCTGTGGCATTGCTACTTTTATATGCCCGGGCACGTGGGCATGATGCGGAGATTATGGCGGTGGTGTGGCGGTTTGTTTTCAGAAGGTTCTATCTTTACAGAGATTATCTTTGTCGGCTGTGTGCATAAATTCGATGTTGCTTCAATAAACGTCAGTTGAAAGTTGAGCGCCAGTCCTGTGTGTAGCCTCCTCCTTTGCGTCTCGTTTTTTTAGCGCTCCGTTTTTTTTTTCTTTTGAAGTAATCTAAAGCTCCGTATCCATGCACCCCCCCCCCCCCTCTCCTGCATTCTAGTAACACGATGGGGAACCTCCCAAAATCGAAATTCTGGATCCGCTCCTGCAATAGCTCTTGAGACCAGAGCCGGACAAAGCTGCCTCTTACCCCCAAAACTGGATATTCCTAGCAGTTCCATGAAATGGTGTAAAGGTCCGTCGTTATTCCTATCAGTTCCATGAAATCGTGTTAAGGTCCGTCGTGCTCTGGCCTTGAGCCAAGCGTTATGGAACGGATCTACGTATTTATGTAAATAAAGCCATATGTTTAAGTGCGGGCTTACCAAAATAGTCGCGTTTGCACTGTGATGGCTAACAGGTAGGTAGCTTACGGTACTGCGTAACGTTGGCACTCGTGTTAAGAGGTCAGTTTCATTGGAGAAAAATGCACGCTAGGGTGTGCCGATGTGCAATAATAGGCAACTTTCACTGACGTTCGTTGACGGGTCGAGTAAAGCTAAACTAAAGCATGCCGAGAAATATTATACATTATGTAATGCATATTACATTTTTTGTTATAGGAGCGAATAGTCAACAGTATACAACCAAATCGATGCTCACAACCATGAACACAATGCAATACATTTATTTGCGACATGTACCGCGTGTTTGGTTCATTCATGCATGTCGTCACAGCGTTAGTCTACGTTTGTGTGCGCTTATGATTTCTAAATTAAGTTCGCAAACTATAACAAACGGCATGTCTTCCTTTTGTTTAACCCACGTAAGGTCGGTTGTCACAAATCTTTTGGTGCCTATTTTGGCTGTTCCTGGGCTGCGAGTGAATTTACCTTAGCTCTAAAGGGCCGTTGAGAACGTTGCTATGGCAGACATGGAAGGCACAGGTGCGCTCGCACTTAGCATCATTATTCATTCGCATTTTGCGCCCCAAAGTGTGTACCGAGTCGGAAACAATCGGACAAGATGTTTTCAAATGTGATGTCCAATTCTATATGCGATCCTAAGCAATTATGAAAGTAATTAGTGTAATTTTCACTAACGAGATAACCACTGCTAGCAGTAAACCTTCCTTGCTGCATTCTCTTTAAATTAGGTTGCCCCGAGTTAGTTGGGACTTTACACCGTGGCCACGACACATTGTATGTGATAGTCGCACCCGCAGTAGATGAGTGCAGCTGAGATTATATTATTACGGGGCTACAAAGAAGGACGCCAAAACCGACGGAGTCATCGGTGACTTCGTCGGTCTTTCCAGTAGCTCTCTTACCTATGGGCCACCGCATCTAGTGCGTATAGCTTGTACCATACTCTTGTACATAAACCATTCTTTAACCGCAATATGTGCGTGGCTCAGGGCCTGTCGGCACGCGGACCGCAACCTTTCTCTGTGATCGCAGCCGATACGCGTCTGAGCAGGTTTTATGATAAATTTTGTCTTGGTGGCGCCTCATGACGTGCGAAAAAAAAAATACCGGAAGGAGCAATTATTATTATTATTATTATTATTATTATTATTATTATTATTATTATTATTATTATTCAGTTTAGGAACACACTGAAATCAATTCATGTGTTCGCTCGGCTGCTGATCCGAAGGTCGCGGGATCGAATCCTGGAAACGGCTGTCGCATCTTTTTAAACCTATTTATGTACGCGTTTAATAGGTTAAACCTTGCGGCAGAATATGGGTGATTTATGGGGGCTGTGGAGGGGGACCAGGGTTATCATCTTCGTCGAGGTAGGGTGGCCCCGAGGTCAGCTCTGAAAAATGGCGACCCAGTCCTTCTTTTTCCCTGAAAAAGTTCAGGAAAACTCGCCAAAGCCGAAGGGCTTCCATTGGCCCGATGAGCGATGGCGGATCGGTCCACTACTGCAGGATACCAGGTCGGAGCCCGCGGAGGGAAAAGGTGTCCGCGGAGGGAAAAGGTGTCCTCTCTCGGATCGCGTCAGAACTAGGGCAACTCCACTGGAGGTGTTCGGCCGTACTTTGGGCCGGGCATTCAGGACACTTAGGGCTTGAGTATGATTGCGGTTTTATGATGTGCAACTTTGTTGGTGACAGAAGCTGCCCGGTCTGTGCTCGACGAAAAAGGACCGCTTCTGCCCTAGTGAATGTGGTGGCGGGTTGGCGATATATATTCTCAGGATTGGCCAAGTGCCTGACGATAGCACTGGGCCCAGTGCCATGTCTCGGCCTTGTCCATGATGGGCGATGTCGGGTGTGCAAAGGTGACGGGGGCCCGGGAAGCGGAAACGACACTGGATCCAGGCAAAGGTCCGGAAAGGGATGCTGCGCGCGCAGCCTGATGTGCCTTTTCGTTTCCAGTAATTCCTTTATGTGCAGGAATCCATTTCACAATTGTGGTGTAGCCTTCCTCTCGTAAGCAACGGACTTAGTTCGTATCGTCTTGAGAACGGCATAGTCGGCTCCCCCTGGGCGGCAGGCAGTATGTCTGCGAGTCAGTGTAAACATAAATAGGTGAAGGAGCGGGATCTTTACTTCCTGCTATGCGAGTGACGGCAAGATACATGGCTATAACTTCAAGATTAGTAACTGCGTTCTTCGGCAAGCCGCTGAACTACAATGGTTCCGGACTGAGAATCATGGCAAGCTATGCGCGCCGTCTGGAAGCGCGCGGTGTCTGTCTGAGTTGAATGGCCCCTTCGGCTAGCTTGCAGGATATCTTCTCATGGCGTTTTGCGGCTGCTTTACGCCTCTGTGGATTCGCGGAACTCATGCTTTTGGGTAGGGGCACACCATTTACAACAGTTCCCATGGTGGGGCGGGAGATGGAAGCAGCTTTTAGATTGTCGATACTGTAGCTTAATGTCTGCAATATCTGACGGCCAGCTGCCGTTGTGGATATACGGACATGCTGGCGTTCAACTGCTGATCCGCTACGTCTTGCAGGACATTAATTCTGCTACATTTTGATGGAAGCGAAACGAAACGTTGACGCCCGTGTACTGTGCCATGTCAGTGCACGTCAAAGAACCCAAGTGGTCGAAATTCCCGGAGCAGCGTCTGTCACAATCATATCGTGGTTTTGGGACGTAAAACCTCAGAAATTATTAGTTGTTGCGAAGACTGTATAGATGAACAGAAAGCGTGTTACGTTATTTATTCTGCGTACGGTTAACACTTTTGTCGGTCAGGGAAAACGTTTACTAACCGGTTGCGTTGCACGATTTCGAGAGCACCAGCGCTGCCGAAATCTGTTGGAATAGGCAGCTCTATATAATGCAACCTGCCTTCTCATGTTTCACATATATATGAAAAAAAAAAAAAATCTTCCATTGTAAACGTAGGATTGAAGTCTTGGGCTTCTTGCAGTCGTCCAGGCCATTCTTTTCTCGACCCATAGTTGACGTCAGAATTGGTGAAGTGTTTCGCAGCTACCTGTCACTTGTTGGTCTTCGACGGCTCTTCTTCCTCCTTTTCACCACTCCTGTCATTAAATGCTATTACGTTTTATCCTAGCCAGCTGTTAGCTCGCGTTCTGCGTCCCATGGAGTATGTGCACTCTCTCTGGGCGTGTTTGAGATATTATTATTATTATTATTATTATTATTATTATTATTATTATTATTATTATTATTATTATTATTATTATTATTATTAATGGATTCGTCAGAATTGAAAATCGGACGCTACACGAACGCGGCTTCTGGTCTCTTTCTTTCGACATCTGAAAGTAGAATGCATCCTCACGTTGCGCGCACCACTACTTCGTCGAAAACGAGCCTCGTGCGCGACGACCTCAAGTCGTCTCCGCTCTGCTACCGGCGGTAGAAAAGGGACCCGCTGCTGCAGTTATGAGTGCTAGGGCAAGGCCGCTCAGATCTATAGGGAGGTGTGGTCACCGGGACCCGTTGAAACAGTCTCTCTTTTGCGGCGGTCACACATGGCAACAGGCGCCAAAGATCCATTACGAGCTCGCACATACTCATCCCGAGGCGGAGTCTAACGATGATGGCGTCTTCCGCGCGCGCCGCGCTCCCTCGCTCTCCGGCGATAACGGCTCGGCGCGAAACGCCATTCCGGTTTACCGGCGACTTCGACTTCGGGCAGCGCCTCCAGTGGTTGCCTATGGCCGTTCACCTCAATCCTTCTGCGCACGCGACCTTGGTCCTGCGGCTGCCGCTCTTGAGCGAGGGGGCGGACGGGCGCCCAAGCCGATCGCTCTTCCCCACACCGCCGTCGGGAGCCCTCGCACGCGTGGCGGTCTTTTCGCGCGAAGACAAGTGCACGGAAGGGGTACGGCGAGGCGGTCTCGGAGGAGCAGCCACCGAAAGGGAAAGGAGAAGCCGCTTTGTTCAGGTAAGGTCTGTCTGCTGGCGGCCAGAGGGACGCCGTCGCCGTCGCTCGCGGACGGTCTCGCGACGGCGTCTTCTGACGGCTCGCGAAGCCGCGCTATTTGACTTGGCCGCCGCGTTCCCTCTGGAGAACGTCCCCCAGCTGTTCGGCAGCACTAGTACTGCTCCTCGCTAACGGAGGCCACGGAACACCTACAGCCAAATTATTTGCGGAGGCTGCAAGCGAGCACACCGTTCTATCACCGCGCTTCGTAGGAACGGGTTGCTACCGGTCGCGTAGGAAGGTGCACGCTGTCGGACGGTTTTCTTGTGTGTGCGGTGTCTGTCGGCCAGTTCGCTAGTGTGCAAGATGAGTGAGTTTTGAGGGGCGGTCATAGCAGCAGGATGTCGTTCTATGTCGGTGTTTGAATCGCTTAACACGTTATTTACATTGCGCCAGCTGGCGAAACAATACGTCTTGTGATGCCGAATGCAACGTTTGTGTAGTTACCCGCCAGTGCAATCGTTTCGGTCCCTGTGGTGTGAATTTCTGACACTTATGTTTTAAATCATTTTAACAAGGTTGAAGCGTATTCGCAGGGGAATGTACACTTGTAAACTCACTTGAACACAGCGACATCGCACCACGATTTGGGCCGTATTTTATGGACGGGAAAACGCCCGTCACATCTTTAGAAATGGTCACATTTCTTTTTGCGTTGTAAACTCGAGTAACGCTAGTCTGGCTACCCAGAAAAGCACTGCACATTGCCAAAAAAACGGTATCAATCTTCCCGCAACAATGATATTCAAGAAACCAGAACTACAGGTGGTGCATATATACAACACCTGACCAACCGTAAGCTTACAGGGGCACTAAAGACAACGATATTTTCCTGTGTTATAGCATGTTACTTTTTATTAACACCAAAAGTACTGCTCTTGTCGCGAGCAGTGACTTGGTAAGCAAGAAAACGTGTAAGAAGAAAATGCGGGTGGCGACGCCGTCTTGAAGTTCTGCGCTAACTCGCCGTGACTGACGTCGTAGATTTTGACGACGTCTGCTGAGGCACCTTGTCCTCTATGGAGGCCAGAGACTTAGCAGTTGCCAGCTTTGAGAAATTTCAGAAAAAAAAAAAGCTTTTTGAAATCAGTGACAATACGCTGACGATCATGTGCGTAAATTACGACACTAAATTTAAAAATCAAGGTTTAACCTTCGTTTTCCCTTCTATTAATAAACCTATGATCGTGGAATTAACGACAGTAATGTTTTCGAACAAACATTCATCCGCCTCAACTGATTCATTGTTTCTCTGCATTGAGTATCGTCCCTTTAAGACGATACTCGTTACGAACTCAACCTGAACCTTTTTATTGTCATTCGTAAAAGAACGATGTGACTCGTATAGCTGAAACAAATAAAACAAAACGACGCTTCAACTTCCTGGTTCATGCTTGATACACGCTGTCAAAGCTATCGGGCTAATCTCTAGCACTTCCCGGTAATTTCTTCTTATACGTACCTGCCGTGAAGTATAACCTGTTAGACTTCATTTGGAGGAGTACTGATACAGGAATATCGCTTCTTGTTTTTTCGGTTGCAAATAAGTTCCTAATGGCCCATTTATCACGCGTGGAAACCTGCCGCGCTTCAGTGCGCGACGGTTATTTAATTAGAGACGTTTCTTTATGGTGTCCAGTCGCAGTCTCGGTTTCAGGGAGCGTCGACAAAGGTAAGGTTTTGAGTAAACACAGCTGGACACGTGACCACACAAAATTGTGACGCGCGCGCCGCACTCGACAACACGGGTCCAATGTTGGTTTGTGCCCCCAACATTAAAACTCTCTGACCCGGAGAGCGAACTCCGGAAGAGAACACACACAAAAAACTCCCTGCAGATCAGCAGTGGGTCCCACCCCCTACAAACAGTGGTTGGTTGTTTGTTTACACAAAATCCTGTTATATGTCGATGTCGCGAGGGCTTCGGCCGCTTAATTGCGCTACTTCAAATTTATTTTTAAATGCGTTTTAGACTGTATTTGCAGTAGCGCACCCAGGATCTTTGCCAGGGGGGGGGGGGGGGGGGTTCAATTTTCACGAAGGGCCGGGCGTGCGATTACACAGTTCTTTTCGTGTGTAAAAAAAAGTAAATAAAATGCCAAATAATAGTAACATCAATGATGATGATTATTTTATTATTTTTTCGGCGTTTTGCAGAGACATTAGCGCCACATTCTTCTAGGACATAGGAGCAGTTATGGAGTGGGAGGGGGTTAGGTCAGCCTCAGGGGGGGGGGGGGGTTACGACCCCCGAACCCCCCCTGCCCCCCCCCGTCGGTGCGCCACTGTGTATTTGTCTTCAATAGTTAGCAGAAGATGAATGTGTGCCCACAGAAATGTACTGTGTCAGTACTCATTTCACTTCACGAAACATCACCTTGAAAGGCCTCTCATCTCCAAGGGCCCCCACCTCTGAGCTGCTGTGAGTTTTGTTGTTTTTGTTCCCTTACTCCAACGTCGAGAGGGCCGCCCGAACGGTATAAAGATATGCTTACATCCTCGGATATCGCTGAGTGCGGATGTGAATGTTGCTATATTTTGCGAAAGCCCTTATACGGTTTTACTCGGCATTGTGGTCGCGTAAGGTGCCGCTGTAAATAATGCCAGTTATTTTATTCTGCAGGGTTGCTTCAGCAATCGCTTGATAGGGACAACGTCCAGAAATACAGTTTTATTGGTTTAGACTGAAGAAATACACTTGTACAAAGAAACCAAAAGGGCCATTCTGTGAGTGGCTTAAGTTTCTTCTCAACATTCGCCTTGCATACACCATCAAAGGCTTCGAATTAAGAGACATCGGATGCCGATTTTCTTTTTCTTCCGAAAAATGGGGCGTCTAGAACACGGGAAGCCATGGGTCACCATATAGTATTTGTCAAATGATTAGTTGTGCGCATCGTGGCTTAAATGTATAAAAAAAAAGAAACGGCTGTTTTCTAGCGGGCACCCAGAGCTACATATCTTGCTTCGTATTTTCGGGCGACCCTGTGTGGGATTATCCATCTACTACGTATTTATTCGTCTTCGATTTACTTTTAATCCGGGTTTCTGTGATTTACCTTTACAGCTATAGCTCCATTTCTTACTTGTATGTCGACGGAGATTGGGTTATATTTTTTACGACGTGCTTGTACTTCTTATACGCATTTAACCCGCTTGCTATTATTATTATTATTATTATTATTATTATTATTATTATTATTATTATTATTATTATTATTATTATTATTGTTGTTGTTGTTGTTGTTGTTGTTGTTGTTGTTGTTGTTGTTGTGTGAAGTCTAGCGTGCGATAAGTGTCACTGCTTCTAAATGTATTGGTCATCCGCACTGATCAACTCCAAGCAAATATTTCGTGATAATCATATAATCATGCATGGAATAAAACTAACATGTTACGCCGGTAGAGGGGCCCCGCGACGGTTGGGCACCTGAAAGGCTTTCAGTCATTCAAATGGCGTTTACGACTCACTCCTACACCAGAACAGGAATTGGCCTCCTTGATGAGGTATTTGGCCGCCACCTCCCGCATGATGTCGACAATTAAACCCTCGCCCTCAATGTCCAGCAGCTGCAGAACATCTGTCCACGGCGGCGGTCAGCTCTGTCAAGCAGCAGAGGGCGCCAATAATCACTGGACCCAGACAGGCCGCCACTGGAAACTAAACCTTGGAAAGTTCAACGCAAGATCGCTCTCGAGCTAAGCTAGATTAGGGGAACTACTTGAGGAACTAGAGGCGTTAGTTGGGACGTCATTGGCCTTAGCGAAGTTAGTCCTCTGCTATAGAGGGTTGCCCGAAAAGAGAGAATATGGCGTCGGGTTCCTAATTCACAAACATATAGCGGGCAACGTAGACGGATTCTACAGCATTAACGAAAGGGTAGCATGCGTCGTAGTAAAACTAAATAAGCGGTACAAACTTAAGAAAATCCAGGGATATGCGCCAACAACGAGCTAGGACGACGAACAAGTAGAGCAGTTATACGAGGATATCGAAATAGCAATGAAAGGTATGCGGATGCAATACACAATAGTCGTGAGGGATTTCAACGCAAAAGTAAGAACAAAACAAAGTGGAGAACAGGCGATTGGCAACTACGGCGTCGGCCGTAGAAATAACCGGGGGGAAATGCTATAGTACAATTTGCCGAAAGAAACCGACTCCGAATAATGAATACGTTTTTTAAAGAAGCTAAAGAATAGGAAGTGGACATGGAAAAGCCCTAACGGGGAAACAAAGAATGAAATTGACTTTATAACGTGCGAACAACCAGGTACGATTCAAGACACGGAAGTAGTGGGGAAGATAAAATGCAGCGATCACAGATTAGTAAGGGCGAAGATTGTACTTAACCTAAAGAAAACAAGAACCAAATTATTCACTAGAAAAAAAAAACGCAAATCTAGATGTAATCAGAGCGAAGAACGAGGAATTTAAAGTCGCCCTAAACAACAAGTTCAAGGCCTTAGGCCAAAACGATGAAGATTTAGAAGAAATAAACAAAACCATAACGAAAACAATCCTTGAAACAGCGATAGAAGTCGGAGGTAAAGCAACAAAGCAGGTAACAAGTAAGTTTTATTTATTTATTTATTTTATTTTCATACTCTCAGGGCCCGAGGGCATTACAGAGACGAGTGGTTTAACAATGTGTTATAAAGTGACACTTTCAAGGCGGCAGTTTCTTTGATAGCAGCAACGGAGGCAGGAAGATGGTTCCAGTCACTGCTTGTTTGTGGCAAAAAAGAAGCATAATAAGTGTTAGTGCGGCACAAGGGAACCTTAACTTTAAGGTGATGATCTAACCGAGGAGATACGTAGTCTGGAGGAAGGAAAAGATCGTTTTTGAATGTTGGGTTGGTGTGAAAAATTTTATGAAAAAGGTTTAAGCGGAAGTACTGACGGCGTGACTTAAGTGTCGGTAGACCTAATGTAGCTTTCATTGAAGATACACTGGCGTAGCGGGAGTAATTGGAAAGCACAAAACGAACTGCACGATTCTGAACAGATTCAAGGGCTGTACATAATACGGAGCTAGATGGATCCCATATAGAGCAAGCGTATTCCAATTTGGATCTAACGAGCGTGGTGTACAATTTAAGCTTTAAGTCTGAAGGGACGGATGAAAAATTACGGCGTAGAAATCCAAGCATGCGATTACTGTTATTAACTATATGTTCAACATGCATATTCCAGGAAAGGTTGTGGGTTAAATGTACGCCAAGATAACGGTAACTACTAACTGTGCTTAAAGTGGAGTTGTTGAGGGTATAAGAAAAGTTGTCGCTAACTTTATTGTGATGCATTACTCTCATAACTTTACACTTACTAATGTTGAGTTTCATGAGCCACTTGTCGCACCAGTGAGAAACAGCGTCAAGGTCGGACTGCAAAGTGGAAACGTCATATGGATTATGAATGACACGATAGAGCACGCAATCGTCAGCGAAGAGCCTAATTGTTGAGTGAATACGAACAGATAAATCATTTATATAAATGATTTATATAAATCTACCAAAGACTTAATAAAAAAACTCCAACAAATGAAAGTAACTTCGTCGAAAGATAAAATAGAATTCGCAGAACTATCAAAACTGATCAGTAAAGCCAGGCAAAGAGATGTAAGAAACTTTAACATGAGAGAATTGGAGAAAGCAGTAGAGAAAGGCACCAGCATTAAATCGGTCAAAAAGAAACTGCACTTAGGACGAAACAAAACGAAATAGTAAAGGTAGCAGACGATTTCTGCTCTGAACTGTACAGCTATCAGACAGATCATACAAGCTTAATATAAATAGAATCAGAGGAGGACACTGAAATTCCATGTATAACCACTGACGAAGTCAAAAAAGCTGTCAAAGGAATGTCCCGCGGTAAAGCAGCAGGTGAAGGCGGTATAACAGCCGACTTGATCAAAGACGGAGGAGTCATTATCCTCGAAAAAGCTGCACCGCTCTTCACGAAATGTATCTAGACATCTAGTGTACCGCGCAGTTGGAAAAATGCTAATATAAGGCTAATCCACAAGAAAGGTGATGTAAAGGAGTTAATAAATTACAGACCAATTAGCCTACCCTCAGTCATATACAAGCTATTTACGAAAGTAATTTCTGCTAGGCTAAGAGAAACACTCGACTTTAACCAACCAAGAGAACAAGCTGGTTTTAGGAAAGGTTACTCAACAATGGACCACAGCCATGCTGTCAACCTAGTAATTGAGAAGTAGGCTGAATATAACAAACCTATTTACATGGCGTTTATAGACTACGAGAAAGCATGTGACTCCATAGAAATAGATGCAGTTCTAGAAGCTCTACATCGACAAGGGGTACCTGACGTATACGTGCAAACCATAAACAACATATACAAAGATTGCACAGCCACACTACTCCTACATGAGAGAAGCAGAGAAATCCCGATCGGGAGAGGTGTCAGACAAGGAGATACGACCTGCCCGATGGTATTCACTGCATGTTAGACTGGGAAGAAAAGGGAATTCGAATAGACGGAGAATATCTCAGAAATTTAAGATTTGCAGACGACGTTGTGCTCTTTAGCAATGATGGAGACGAACTACTAAACATGATTGATGACCTAAACTGGGAAAGTATTAAAATTGAACTAAAAATGAATAGGCAAGAGACCAAAGTTATGCTCAGTAGCCTAGCGAAAGAACAGGAATTTAAAATTAACAATGAACCCTTACAATATGTGAACGAATACGTATACCTGGGGCAGTTACTAACAGGAACACTTACCCATGAAAAAGAAAACCTCCGTAGAATAAGGATGGGCTGGGGCGCATTCGAAAGGCATTCCGAAAACATGACTGGAAACTTGCCGCTGTCACTAAAGCGAAAAATATTCAATCACTGCATTCTCCCAGTACTAACGTACGGTGCAGAACCGTGGAGGATAACGAAAAAACTAGAGATGAACCTAATGAGCACGCAACGTGCAATGGATCGAAAGAAAAAGGATAGGTGTAATGCTAAGAGATAAAAAACGAGAGGAATGGGTCAGGGAACAGACAGGAGTAGCTGATATTATTATATCAATTAAAAGAAAGAAGTGGACCTGGCCAGGACATGTCATGAGGAGGCAAGATAACAGATGGACAGTAAGAGCGACGGAATGGATACCAAGAGAGGGAAAACGCAACAGAGGCAGGCAAAAGGTTAGATGGAGCGATGAGATTAAGAAGTTCGCAGGCATAAAGTGGAACCAACTCGCTCAGAATAGGGTGGATTGGAAATCGTTGGTAGAGGCCTTCGTCCTGCAGTGGACCTAAAATAGGCTGATGATGATGGTGATGGAATAAAACTCAACTGAACTTCCTCGCATTTTCTTTCCTTTTTTTTTTTTTTTTTTTGAGCTCCAATGTACTGCTTGTAGGCTCTGTCGATTTACAAGCAGCACGAGATGCGACCTTTCGCATTCCGTGTATCGCTTCCTTGAGCCCTATCGACTCAACCTCGTGCATTGTACTGGTCGTTTAGCGCGTTCCGTTATCGCGCAGCGTTGTGGGCCCTCTCGAAGTGGCTTCCGATAAGCGTTGCTCCTCTCTGATCGCACGCACTTCCTTGCCGACCCCCGCCCCGCAGCGGTTTCCCAGTAGCTATATGGCACTGCGCTGCTGAAAGCGACGTTGCGGTTTCATTCTCTGCCACAGCGATACGAAATAATAATAATAATAATAATAATAATAATAATAATAATAATAATAATAATAATAATAATAATAATAATAATAATAAAGAGGTAATGGAGGTTTTACGGGTCGAAACCACACGCGATTTGAACCACGCCGTGTGTATTTGGAGGAATCCTCAATAACTGGAACATTTGCATATCGTACCTATAGAAAGGGGCCTGCCGTGGCCGGGAGTCGAACCCACGCCCTCGTATATAGAGACTGACACCACCATATAGCCGCTAATCCACTAAGGCAGGTAAAACGCACAAACACCCGTGTATACTCAAATTTATAGGTGCACGTTAAATAATCCATATGGTCAAAAATGCAAACCACCATTACAGTGTGCCTCAAAATCATCCTCGAAGTTTGCTTTTTCCCATGATTGTTCAGGAGCGCACCCGTTGCATATGTATAATATATAACGAAGATTGCAACGCTTTCACTTGCCTCTGAATTCAGTTTCGGACAGTGTAACCGCTGGTGTTCGCACCCCAAGGGCTAAATAAAGCGTCAAATGTTTATGTATAACAGTACAACAGCAACATTGTTACTCACAAGTTGCCATACTTAACTTTGAATATGAATATGCAAGTAGTGTCTGCGAAGGCGACATTAGCTGAGGCTCTCGCAGTTCAGTCTCGTTGTGTGTGTGTGTGTGTGTGTGTGTGTATAATTGGCGGGACTCATCACGCTACAATAATTAGCAGCCTCAGATTTCTGCATGTTGCAAACTATTCGTTGGTTGGATGAAAGGCTCCTTGCATTAGGATGCTTCCTTTGACTGTCAGTTATACACTTAGGGTTAGCTTTTTTTTTTTTCATGGCCTTGAATTACAATTTCTAATCAGGTTTCCTGTATTTATGAAAATACTAAGACAGTTTCCGGGCCACACTGCGGAGGCGCACATAGTCGCCGATGCCACGTGTATGCAACCGGCCTAGTTTGCCGGAAACGCAGCTCGCGACAAGAAATGCGGACGCAGATGGGACTCGCGGCGTTCCCCCGTCTTTAGCTTCGCACTGACATCGCACAGCACACGGTCCTCAACATTTCGCTTCCATCGAAATTCAGCCGCCGCGGCCGGGATTCGATCCCGCGACCTTCGGATCTGCAGCCGAGTGCCATAGCCACAACATAGCCGGGGCGAGGCAGTTTCGCAAGTGTGGACTGCTGATAGGAACGAATCTTTTATTCATGAAAATGCTTGTATGCGGGCGGCATTCGTCGCTTCACGTGCAATTTATAGGGCACTGAAGTGAAACACTGAATCAGTTTTGACTGATAAATTATTCCACCACCACAGTGTTTGCTATAGGAGCAGAGGAACTGAAGGGCAAAGTTTATTAATTTCACGCTAAAAACAGCACACGCGAACGTCAGCGTGAAGTCACGGATTTCCACATTACCTCAGTAAAATGTAAATTACGCCGAAGTGCGCTGCTGCGGGAACTTACGTAACATCGCCACCTGCACTTTTCCTTTTCTTTTCTTTTCTTTCTTTCCTTCTTTTTTTTTTTTTTTTTGCGCTTACCAAGGGTCTTTTCGCGTCAAGAGTGATGCTTTTAGTATTGTGCAGTGGTAATTAAAAAAAGATTGTTTTGCCCTTTACCGTCTCTTGTACTTGATGCTACACTTCGTGCTCTAGCTAGGCATATGAGCCATCGCAGAATAATCTTTGCCGATCGTATTTCACGAAGGAACATTGAGGCAACGAATGTACAAAAGTATAACAACCACATCTTGTTTTACAATTAAAATTTGTGCGCAGTGATGCTTTAAAGCGAGACGCCCTTAGATTAGTAATACAGTGCACCTGCGCAATTATCTTTAACGCAAGGTACCCCTGGATTAATAGCAGTATGCTGCTGATTCCTAAGTGCGGACATCTACCCCGCGAGTCGCAGCGATCAAATTTACACATATCCTGCGCAGTTGCTTGACACGGTCCCCGCGCTAGGTAAAGCTACCTGCATTCATTACGAGGGCGCACAGAATAGTGTGACTTTGGGATCATTACAGAGGAAAAAAATGGCTACAGCAATCGACTACGATTATATTCAACGTAATCGAATGGACATACCGCATCGCCTTAGTTAAAGTAATGATACGTTCGATGACGTGTATATATATATATATATATATATATATATATATATATATATATATATATATATATATATATATATATATATATATATATATGAAAGGGAACGCTCAAAAGGTCCGTTCCTAACGAACCCGCCCCACAAGGCCGCAACTCTGTTGCGCGCACGTAATGCGGAGAGCACGCGTGCTTCGCGACGGTGCTTTTGGATAAGCGGCTGAGCCTAACCGGAAAGCAACCTCGATCTTGCCACCAATCATCGGCAAAGAAACCTTGCAGGGGAACCAAATACAGCTGTTCGCTTTAAAATTTCCCTTCGTGTCCGGTATCATCCAATCATCTCACACCTCGAGGGCCACTACTCAAAAGACGGGCGCTGCTGTCGTTGTGACGTAGTAAACATCACGTGACACCTTCACCGCCGTTATACCGCCGCCAGCGCAGCGAGCTCGATTTCTTCATCAAGCCGGTTATTTTTCTTCTCGTGTTCGACGTATTCGCCAAGTGCTCGACGTATTCGGCCAAGCTTGGTGTAATTGTCACGCGTATATACCCCGAAACGAAGCGTCTTGGCGGAAAAAAGCTGATGATAGGAAAACAGCCAATTGATCGTGCATTTCGGGTGTGTAGCAAGCGTTCCGCGAAGTATATTTTGTGTACGGCGTTGGAGCTAAAATGTTCAGTGAGTGCGGCATGAACTTCTTCGGACTGTAGGCATTCAAACTTACGACAGTATTTGCTGCTTTAGAGGAACTGTCTTGTTCCCCGAGCAGCGCCATCCCAAAACATGACAGGATGTTTTGATTTTGTCATCAGTCAAGATGCTGTGCGCAGAGATACATGCGCGCACGTGGCGGAACCGTATGCATTAATTTAAAGTATCATTTACCGGTGATAAACAGGCTCGTGATAAACCATCGTCCCGCAATAATACTGGCAAAAGTGCCAAACCGCGCGCGCCGCGATGAATGCTGCGAACAGTACTTTTATAGCGGATCGTGAAGTATCGATACCCTTATAAATAGTCACACAGGCATGATTAGCAATATCAAAACATGACACATATCGCCCGATTACGCACCCAAAACTGGGTCGAAGGAATGGGAAAGCATGCCGTGAACCATGCACCCCTGTCACCGCGAACCGGAATGTCACCTATATCGCCCATGCACCGTCCGCGCAAGAGCACGATATATAGTAGCGTGTATTCGCGCTTGAATAAGTGAATGTGCGTGGGATGCAGGCCTGTAGCCAAAAGGGGAGGGGGGAGGGGGCGGGAGGAGTGCCCGGCCCCTCCCAAAATTTTTGTTGGGGGTAGTGTTGACAACATAGTGTAGTGCGGATAACATGAAATTTAACCTTATTAATAACGTTGCATTTAAAAAGTCACTTATTGTACATACTGTGATTTTTACCGAAAATAATGAAAATAGATGGTTTTCTCAAATAGTCAAAGCCTTCAGCAAGTGGGCCCTCCCCGAAAAAAATTCCTGCCTACGGGCCTGGCGAGATGTGTGAGTACTTTCAATGATATCTAACCATTTTTCTTGATCACATTTTACGCGAGCGGCCTAGCCACTTTCGTCGTGCAAAGCTCGTCGGAAGGTGCTCGCCGTAAGGTGTGCACGCGGCACTATAGCTGTGCGCCGGAAGGAGCTCGCCGGATGGTGTGCACGTGGCACTATATGTGCTCGTCGGTAGGAGCTCGCCAGAAGGTGTGCACTCGGCACTATAGGTGCTCGTCGGTAGGAGCTCGCCGGATGGTGTGCACTCGGCACTATAGGTGTTCGCCGGATGGTGTGCACGCGGCACTATAGGTGCTCGACGGTAGGAGGTCGCCGGATGGTGTGCACTCGGCACTATAGGTGGTCGTCGGTAGGAGCTCGTCGGATGGTGTGCACGCGTGACTGTAGGTGTTCGCCGGAAGGAGCTCGCCGGATGGTGTGCACTCGGCACTATAGGTGTTCGCCGGAAGGAGCTCGCCGGATGGTGTGCACGCGGCACTATAGGTGCTCGACGGTATGAGCTCGCCGGATGGTGTGCACTCGGCACTATAGGTGCTCGTCGGTAGGAGCTCGCCGGATGGTGTGCACGCGTGACTATAGGTGTTCGCCGGAAGGAGCTCGCCGGATGGTGTGCACTCGGCACTATAGGTGTTCGTCGGTAGGAGCTCGCCGGATGGTGTGCACGCGGCACTATAGGTGCTCGTCGGAAGGAGCTCGCCGGATGGTGTGCACGCAGTACTATAGGTGCTCGCCGGAAGGAGGTCGGCGAGCTTGGACGACGCGGCGACCCTGCATGTTCGCTCGCACTGTACCTTTGCTGGCCTGTACAGCAGGTTGTTTCAATGCGATAGCGTCAGAGAGCTCGTTTCGCAGAAATACCGCCGTCGGTGTCGGCGTCTCTCCGTGAGCGAAAAATCGAGAAAGATGCAAATGAAATAAACAATACAAATATTCGGTCTCATTGAGGATCGAACCCGGACCGTTTGCGTGGCAAGCAGGTGTCCTACCACAAAGCCACGATGTTTTTTTTCTTTATTACATGGAAATGACAACTGAAGTTAAAGATCAGGATGAGAACGACTCCACACTCAAAAATCAGGCAAACACACACATGCGTCTAACAAGTGCATCCATTCAGGTGGCGACTCCTGAGCCGCATGCACACTTCTTACGTAGGCTACAGTTTCTGCCTCGGAAAAAAAACACCACATAAATGTCAGGTAGTGGAAGGAGTCTCCTTAACGCATTTTGTTCGGCAGGTGTCACGACGAAAATGAGCCCATTCGGCGATTTGTAGGAGGAATAAACTTCATTGAGCATATCAAGCAAACAGCAAACATTAGATAATGTGCTGCCATCTGTGAGACATTGTGAAAAACATGTCTCGACTACCATGGCCTCCGAGACGGCGGGCGCTCCCGCCATCTCGGAGGCCATGCGACTACAGCAGAGCCTATATGGTTCCGCCGTTCTAGGACAGGGAACATATATCAAGCAAGCAGCAAACATTAGATAATGTGCTGTTTGCCATATCACCGACCATAAGGCGATGCTTGTTGCGGTTGGCCGGAAGAGATCTCCAGAAGAACAAATCGAACAGCTGCCAGATAGTTAACGCAAGAAGGACGAGAGGATGTGACCACTTACGAATGATAGTGTCACGCCTACGCGCAGTTCATAATACAGGACCATGTGACTACATCACTGTACAATATTTTCATGAAGTTGATATAAAAGTGCTATTAAATAGATCGAAAACCTTTACCATTAATATAGATATGTCGCGTACGCGCGCGTGTGTGTCTGTGTCTGTGCGCGCGTGTGTGTGTAACAACACATATTAATAAGTATGCACTGAGTGGTTGAAGTGCACACTAGGGGCCGGATTTCGCTATCGCGTTCAACTCTTAAAGGCGAAGCTTAAGGGTCCCCCAATTTTGCAGTTAAGATGCACATTCTTCCTACTTCCTGTTTGGGCACTGATTCCTGTGCACTGCATATAGGCATTTTAGCAGCCACATCAAACAAAGATGATACCTGTCCGTAGTAGGTTTAAAGTGCATAGAATAAATTGCGCTAAAGGTCATTTCGAACACCTGAGGAATGTATCCGCAACAACGCGTACATGTACTGGGTACAATTAAGGTGTTCTTGTGTGAATGTGTTATACCCATAGTGCAAGCATGAATGAACTTGTTGCAGTGGCAGCAATGTCTGCAAGCTATTTTGACAAGACATTCCCTATCACTTGTTACAGTAACAGCAAATGCCTGCAAGCTGTTTTGCTCGAATGTATGAATTATGTTGTGTGTTGTTCCTGATCCGTGAAACGACAGTGGACGACTAGATAAAATTTCAGCTCTCTAGGATCCACACGGTAGCAACTTTCAGGTTCGCCAGAGAACAATTCATCAACAAATTGTCATTTAGAAGTTAGATTGTTAGCCAGGAATTTGAAGTTACGAGGTACATATATACACTGCTCTGATGCACACGAGGGAAAGCGCCTTCCGTCGTGTCGGCCAAAATTTCGCGCCTGCCGGCCCACTCCTTCCGCTGTGATTTCCACAATACGGAGATACAGCGTGGCCTCATCGCCCCACCACGGTGGTCTAGTGGCTATGGCACTCGGCTGCTGATTCGAAGGTCGCGGCATCGAATCCCGGCCGCGGCGGCTGCATTTCGATGGAGGCGAAATGTTGAGGCCCGTGTACACTGTGCGACGCTCGTGCACGTTAAAGAACCTCAGGTGGTCGAAATTTCCAGAGCCCTCCACTACGGCGCCTCTCATAATCGTAGCTTGTTTTGGGACGTAAAACCCCAGAAAATCAATCAATCAAATCAACGTGGATGATCTGTCCCATGTTAATAGTTTCTGGAGTTTTGCGTCCCAAAGCCACGGTCTGACTATGAGAGACGCCGTATAGTAGAGGGCTCCGGAAATTTCGACCGCCAGGGGTCCTTTAACGTGCACTGACACCGCAGTGTACACAGGCCATATCTATCACGTGTCATTTGCTACGACATTTCAGCTGCATATTGTACATACTAGATTCAAATTTTAGTACACTGGAACGTCTCTGACAAGCACTAAAGAAGTCCTCGTAGCCATGGTATATGCACTGTGATTGAATTGTGTATTAGCTGATGTTCTACAGTGCTGTATCATACGAAGATTGGCGGTGCATACACCGACATAACTGCTATCGCACAGTCCGGTCGTTCCCTTGCTAACTGCGCATTATAGAGGGGCGATTCGCGATGGAGCCTAAACCGCGCGTCGCCTGAGCCGCGACACACTAAGACACGTATTCGTTGTCCTGACAGTGTTTATCAGCCCTTCTGCAAGTTCCAAGGTTCGTCTGATATATATTCACAAGGAGCAAGTGTGCGCCGGGCGTAGATTACAATGACGAAGATATGCCGGGAAGCGCAAACGAAGTTCACGCCTATATGAAAGGGAAAATTAGCACGCCTGTCACACCTCTGCCACCGTCCACCCGCTACTTCATCCGAGCACAGATTTACCTACACACCCCCTAAGGTGGAATACACACCCACTTGCATTTCGGAAGGCAGCCCCCTCAATTCGCAACGATTGTTTTATCACGCTAAGCCACAATCAAGGGCGTAGTACGAATGTCTGCCCCTCGGGAATCCGGGACTAATATAGTAAAACCCCGAAAAAATAAATAAAAATAAAATATTTATGAAAAGATAGTAATGATTTTATTCGAGGGTTGTGCATGATTGATAGAACCAAGTTGAGCCATAAGGTTTTAAGTTATACGCGGTATTAATTAATGAAATGTAATTAAAACGCCAATTACACGTTGAGATGACACCAATGTGGCGGTAAGTCTGCTGTAAATGGAGTATGAAGATGACGTTTGGCATTCAGGTAGAACCTGCGTGTACAGTTGAACCCCTGCATAAGAGACATGCCTCAAGGAGCACTAAATTTCTGTGCCTTATGTAAGTGGTCTCTTATAAGCAGGGTGCCAGTTTTCATTTTTCTGATCAACCCTCCTTTCGATGTGGGTATACGCTGCAACCAAACTGACCACAAAAGAAACTTCCAGGATGTTGTAAAGCGTTTATTATATACCACTTGCTTTCATGTTATATTTGTTTGGTGGACTGTGCGACTCGAAATAGAATTCATGTTTTTTTCCACCACGACCTTGTCGCATTACTTTAGTTATCATTTCCCTTGCTTCTTCAATGAATTAACTGCAGTTTAGCAGCCAACAGTTCTGCATTTAGAGTCAAGATATCTGCTACAAGAAAGACTATAGAGCAAAGTTTAGGGATATGTTGTCCTTTATATAAGCAATTATCAAGAGCGTGTCTGTTACAAAAGACGTACAGCAAATGGGAAACATAGGGCAGCCAACCATGTGACTAAACGTTGTCGCTTATACCCACTTGCCTCTTATATCATTGTCTCTTATAAAGGGGTCCAACCGTACACGCTTCATTTAATAACCAGGAATCGAACCCGCGACCTGCTTAGAATATAGTGGTGGTCCCCTCAAAGTAGGTGATTAATTGGCATTAGCTTCGTTGTAAAACAAGCTAGGAGAGTGGGTTTCTTAATGTAGTGTTAGGAATCGAACCCTTAACCTAGCGGGAGGCGAAACCATTGTCTTAGGTTAATTTACAGCGAGGCTCTGCAAGGGCGTCGACGTCGCTTCGCAATAGCAGCGCACAGTAAACCTTTCGCAGAGCAAGAAGTGCTTTGCACATGTTTGACTAATTTTTGTGTCTGGAAGCCGTACATTCATTAGATTCAAAAACAATATATGTAGTCTCACGTTCTCCATGGAGTTTCGCATGTTTGTAAGTACAACTTTATTCCGCGTATAAAGTGAAGTATTAATTCCCCGCCATCTCTGTCATGACATTTATATAGAGTCACAAACGTTGGTACTTCTTCATCTGAACTCCGAGGACACCTTTGACATTTAGACACCCCCCCCCCCCCCCTTTTTTTTTTTTAAGTTCCTGGGGAACCCCTTGCATTCGAGTGTATACACTGCAGCTGATCGATTTGATTTGTTTTAGTTTTACTGACCTAACTAAAACTAACAAGCATTTGCCCGCGCTGTATACATCACGCGCATGACGTAGTTTGTGGTAGTTTCCGCAAGTCCGGCTCTGAGTCTTTATTCCAGACATGCACACCTTCGTTTTGCAACAAGCCCTCTTTTCAATCATAGTCATGGGCAAAAGTTGGGATACCATGGCACTGACAAAAATTTCAACAATGCCATCTAGCACGTGTGGAACTGCACCGGTGCATTTCATTGGTCCAACATGCGCACTTAGGCTGTACCACTCGCTTTCAACCTGTATGCCCAGGCTGCGAAGAAAGAGAAGTATTTGCGGCTACCCAATAGTCTCGAAACCTTTGCTCGTGACTCTACATTCCGCACGTGAGAGATGTGTGCGACACATGCAGTGTTCGAGAAGTATATAAATTCAAAGGCACAATTGACCGGCGTCAAACTATGGACAACTCAGAAGCGATGCATCGCAATCAGCGCATAAAACTACACAAGTATGGGATTAAGAACCTGTGGTACATGTCGTATATAGTAAATAAACTTTCTTACGGACTTAATACTGGGTCTCACGAACATTTCGACAGCTCTGATTTACTCGTAATGATACTTGGAGGGTGACGCATAAATTTGAAAGGAAATATGGATGTTACCGCAATTAAGAGGAGAACGCGAGGTTGGTTACTAAGAAGATAACCGGTGCTGAGTGTTCATACGAAACTTTTTCAGATATCATTAGTCAAATGGGGCATTAGTGTAGTGGACTTGGAGTGCACTGATTGTATAGAAAACAACGACACCGATGACGAACGCCAAGAAAAGATTTATTCCAACGCGACAACTGTTGTGGAGACATTTGAGCGCCATGCGCACTCGAATAGAAGCTATCCCGCATACTGCGGCCAAATGCCTCACGCACCACAGCGTCCACCGCATTCGCCACAATAAGTTGCGTTCGAGGATGGAGCGAGCCGAGTTTTAGTTGTGAGTCGCACGTGCGCCGAAGTGCCCTTCGCGTAGAGGCGCGTAAACTAACGGGCTACTGCGCGCGGTCCTTGCAAATGCATTTGGAAGTGCTAATAACGCACATTTGGCCATTTCTCAAACCACTTTTCCCCCATTTACCGCGCCCCGTAAGCGCGATATTGGAATAGCCCCGGTAACCTTGACAGGATTTCCGAAACGATCGCGCCACGTTTATGTCTCATCATTTTGTATTCGCTCTTGCGCCATATCGACCAACGACCGTGAAGCTCTATGACGGACGCCTACGCGTCTGCTCGCCCAAGGTTTTTTATTTAGCGCTAATATGTTTCTAATATAGGTCGGTAACGTTGCGTCGTGTGGCATTCGGGCGTACCACGTGCGCACTCGATATCACCGCCTGGCCGCTGCATGTTGCTTGGCTGCGATATATGCACAACCGTTTGGGTAACTGTAGCGTTCCGTTATCTGCGTGAGCGAAGCTTTGGGAATGACGGAAATTTTCCTTAACGGAAAGGAATGCATGTGACCCATGCACTTTGTTGATTCGTGCTGCTGTAACGAAAATGGGGGAAAGGGGAAGAGCAGTACGAACAACAAAATTCCCAAGAGAACAAAAAAAAAAATTAAAGCCATTTCCACGCCTGTGAAATCTGAGTAAACAACGGAGCTGCCATGGGGCAAAGTGTCAAGTTCATTGTCATTGTCATGCAGCACTATCATTGCAACCATCAGTGGGCTAAGGGCAAGGATGTGGGTTGCGGGTCGAGGGCAAGTGCGGGTCCGCTCATGATATCGCTATCATGATATCAAGTGTGGGCAATCGTTATCACAAGCACTATCAAGTAGCAGTGTGATGAGGGCGATGATGTGGGTAGTGGGTACACGGCACGCACAGCTCCGCGTTGTTCTGCGCAATCCGCGACTTGTGTTTCTTTCTTTACTCTCTCTCTCTCTCTCTCTCATTTTGTCTCCTCGCCCACAGCAAGTTGTGTTACAGTCGTCGGCACAACGCAATCATGTGGTTCCCATGAACGCATGTTCTGCAAGCCCGGGTGTATATAGCATACTGGATATATGACGCTCGCCTTCCGACCGCGGTTCCGAAGCCCGCCTCGCCATGTTTATTTCGTTTTTTTATTTATATTGTATGCTCGGAACTCCTCCTCTCGTATAATTGCATCACATGACTTTCCTCTCCGTATACGCTTGGCTGCACCATGCTTTCAATTTGCGCGCCCGGCACGGCTGGAACTCAAGCATAAGAGCTTCGCTGGTGAAGTTAAGCTATAGCATCCCACGGGTAACATATGCTATAAGGTCGAACGTGTTTTTTTTTTTTTTTTTTGTCGTTTACGATGAAAGGCACAATGAATCACTGGCTGAAGCACATATAATTGTAACAAGGTATTCTTGCTGGGCCAACTTGCGCACAATTTACAAAATGAGAACCGCCGAAAAAAAAAAAAAAGAACACCAGGCAAGGAGGCAGAAAGAGGACATTCTCTGTTACCGCTGCATATTGGATACGCTATAGTTTATATAAGGAAGAAGAATGCGTTAATTCATTCTTCACACAAAGCTAGAGTATTTGACTTATGTGTGCTTAAGATAGAGGGAGAGGCTATTGAATGCGTGAGTATAGCATAATATATCTAGGTGTTCTAATAGATCATAATTTAAGTTGTGTAAAAAAATCAGAAGTGTTTGCTTTGTGCTATTTTAATGCCGCCAGATTTTCGATGCACCAACTTTGAGGACGATTTTGTTCTTTTTAATAGTCAGTTACCATTCTGTGTGTAGTCGTGGGCCACACGTATGATTCTTAATTAATGCCGTTGGTAGTATCTCAGAAGCGACCAATTCGTTTTTGTTGTGTTCAAGTTATGGCACCCTTTACTAAGGCACTCGTTAACAAACTTTGAATCGTGCCTCTTAACTTGTTCATAAACTATAAAAGTGCAATTATGGTGCATGATAGTACAACTAAGAGTCTTACTCTGCGCTGTTCATAATTTATCTCTTCCTGGTTTCGAACATGGGGCTGCGGACGCGGAAACGTCTCACATCCACTTGTAAAAAAAAAAAAAAAAAGCGCGTGTGACAAAACGCGGCTGTCTATCATTGGATGTACTTTGTGGAACAGTCTTCCTGCTCAAATAAAACAAAGCAATTGTTTTTACGCCAAGCTGAAACACAATTACAAAGACTTGTATTATTGTTTAAAAGTAACTGCGATAAAACATGGCTGCATAAATACATAAGAAATGTTGTGATTGATATTGTGTACATGTACATCTGTGTGTGGGTCCAAACTAGATGCTAACGATCCAGATGCTCCACATGTGCTTTATCGTTTTTTCATCTTTTCGGCAAATAAAATTCACACTAGAAGACGATACCCATAAGTTGTTCTGCACGTTAACGCACTGTGCCCTCTTCACTTATATGCATTGTTCGCCGCTGCATTTTCATTCCTGCACAGTATCACATAAGGCGCGTGTCATGTAGACGTTGAGATATACTTGCTTACGTTTAATGATGCCTGCTCCGTAATATGGAGAAAAAAAAAAAAAAAGGGAGGGGGGCGTAGGAAGAGTAGTGAGATAGAGCTTATGTTTCTAATCAACGTGTTGCACTTCAAGTGGTGACAGTGTGCCGCTAAATGCGCACTTTCCCACGGCGATAATCGGTTTACGCCAAAGTGAAACGAGTTTCACGTGGTGACAGTCTCCTCGCAGCGGGCTCCGTGTTTTTGTTTGCGTTTCAGCGGTGGAGGGTGCACGTGGGCCGAAGGCGTGAAATCAGCCAATCGAAACACGCCCCTGATAACAGATGACACAGGGACGTTGGAATGCGCACTACATGCCGATAAAGACACGAGTAAGATCCCGTGGGACGATGCTGTGCATAACGGGGTGCGCTGAAGAATGCGTGCGTGCGTCAGGAAAGATACACGAGAGGAAGGAGAACGCAGTGCTGGGCTATTTTTAGAGTATAGTTGGAAAGGGAAAAAAACAAAGGGCGAAATAAAACGGGCCGATAAACCGTGACGAGGCCACACTCCAACTGAGGAGAGGGGCCGGTTGACCACGCCGACTCTCTCGCCCGATGTTGTGTATATGCGGCACATAGCCACCACACTTCGTCTCCACTGAGTGCCCCTGTCTTGTTTCCAGCACGCGCGAGTACCGCACGATGCCAGAGAAGAGCAACAACGGGGGCTCCAAGGACAACGACCGATGGAAGGTGAGTAAATCGGAGAAGCATGCACGTTTCGCCCTTTCAATAAACAGTCAAAATGTGACAGCAAGCATTCTGCACGCTCGCATGGATTGCGGCTTCATGAAGCCAGAGAAATTGATCCCGTTGTCTTAATTAAGCGTAGCAGAGGTCGTTGGGTTTTCTTGGTCGCAGTTTTAACATACTAGTGTGTGTGTGTGTGTGTGTGTGTGTGTGTGTGTGTGTGTGTGTGTGTGTGTGTGTGTGTGTGTGTGTGTGTGTGTGTGTGTGTGTGTGTGTGTGCACACGAGCGAGCGAGACGCGCATTGGCAATTAAACTTTTGTGTCTCGCACGCAATAATGAGTGAGGCTGTGCTCTAGCTTTGCAATGAAGCGCAGCCGTGCGTTACTTGTTTAGTCGTGTGCGTTCACCCTTCTGTGGGTGGTATAGCACGATGGGTGGTACAGCACTGGAAGCGCGCTCTTCCTTAGGTCAAAGGCGCAGGCAGTGAAGCACCCCACGTCGGCGAGCCTCACTATGTTCCGGTGCTCCGGAACGGTGTTCCGGTCAAGGCCGTTCGCATGAAGACGCTACAGTCGCGTTCGTTTAGTTGCTCCAACGAAGATGTGCGGATGCATGAGTCCCCCGAAGTGACAACTGCTTCAGGTCGGCTCGCCACGGTGGTGTAACGGCTGCGTTACTCGGCTGCTGATCCGAAGGTCACGGGTTCTAATACCGCCGCGGCGGCTGCGTTTGTGGAGGCGAAACGTTGAGGCCCGTGTACTATGCGATGTCAGTGCACGTTAAAGAACCCCATGTGGTCGAAATTTCTGGAGGTCTCGACTACGGCGTCTCCCGTAATCATATCGTGGTTTTGGGACGTAAAGTACCGGAAATCATTTCCCGGGTCGTCTTCCTATGGTGTATACTTACGAGGCTGAAGCAGTTAGGACTTCGGGGGGCTGGTTCATCATCACAATCGGTTGATTTATCAGATAAAGAGCTTGCTTACCCGCGACAACGCACCCATCAAGGTGACGCAGTGTAGCAGAAGCTCGGTTTTAATTGTGCCCATGCGAATGCGTCGGGCAAGTGATATATAGATTTTAGGCTTTCTTTTTTATTAAATGTTTTGCTAGAACTCGGCACTTCGCCCCGTCCAGTCTCTGTCTCCTGTGTGCTCGTCAGCGTGCTATTTTTCGCAATAGATCGGTACCAACAGGTCCACTTGCGCACCTTACAGGCCTGTCAACTTACGGCCAGTTGCGTGCGAGGTATTCACAAAAGTAATCACTAGTAGAATTAGGGCCACTTTGGATTTAAATCAGCCAAACGACGAAGCGGGATTTCGTAAAGATTGTTTCGCAATAGGCCATATCCACACTATCGATCGGGCAATGTAGAAATGCGTGGAATGTAGCCAAACCCCATATACACCATAGATTGCGAGAAAACACTTGACAGTGTAAACTTCGGCAGTCATGTAGGCACTGCGGAATCAGGTTGTAGGCGTGCCATACGAAAGAATATTCGCAGATATTTAGTGTCTCCACAGTCAACACAGTGATGATTTGTGGGGTTTAACGTCCCAAAACCAGCTCTGATCATGAGAGACGCCGTAGTGGAGGTCTCCGGAAATTTCGACCACCTGGGGTTCTTTAACGTGCACTGACATCGCACAGCACACGGGCCTCAACATTTCGCCTCCATCGAAATGCAGCCGCCGCGGCCGGGATTCGATCCCGCGACCTTCGGCACAGCCAACACAGTCCTCCATAAATAAAGTAACGAAATATGTATATAAAGATATAAACAAGGGTGTAAGACAGGGTGATATACGATCTCACTAATGCGATTCACCGCATTTTTACAGGATGTATTGATGATTTCTGGGGATTAAGTCCCAAAACCACGATATGATTATGAGTGGAGGGCTTCGGGAATTTCGACCACCTGGAGTTCTTTGACGTGCACCGACATCGCACAGCACACGGGCCTCAACATTTCGCCTCCATTGAAATGCAGCAGCCGCGGCCGGGATACGATCCCGTGACCTTCGGATCAGCAGCGGAGTGCCATAGCCCGTAGACCACCGTCGCGGCGCTACAGGATATATTCAGAGATTTTGTTTGGGAACAGGTTGCTTAAAGATTTAATTCAGCAACTTGCGACTTTGTGATGTGTCTGAAAATCAACATGCGCAAATTTAAAGTAAAGTTCGATAGTCTCAGAAGAGCACAGCGGTTTGCAGTAGGTAGTGAGGCGCTTGAAGATATGTCTCCTTAGGGCATGCAATGACCGCCGCACTGACTCGAAACGTGAGGGTGAAGTAATTAGAAGAATAAGAATCGGGTGGAGTATATACGTTCGGCAGGCATTCTGTGATTATGAATGGAATGGCAGTTCTCCATTTTCTCGCAAGAGGAAAGTGTGTAACTGCATCTTACCGTTACTTACGAAAGGGACGGAAACCTGAAGACTCGTCAAAAGGGTTGAACGTGAACTCAGGACGACACAGTGAGCAAAGGAAAGGAAAATGATAGGCGTAACGTTAAAGGGGCCCTGAAGCAAAATTTTACTCGCCGAACATCGCACTGAAACAGGGATTTTATATTGTTTCTAGATAAATACAAAAAAGAATTCTGAAGATTGATGCGAGCAAACAGAAGTTATTCAACTTACAAATTTAAATTAAAAGCAGACGACAGATAGTAAAATCTCCTTTCGCTTTTCACTCACCCGGAGGCGTGTTATGCTGCTTCCAATCAAAATTCCGCTCACATCTTGTGGTATCGGAACCCCACTGCCATGTTGTAGACTTCATACCGCAAGTGCTCACCGCGCCCCTTATGTCATTTGCATACAAAATGAAATTGTAGTGCCCGAATTTGTGTCTTTTGGTAGCGTACGTTGTGGGCATGTGCGATACATATTTTTATTCCCGACTGTTACCGGCATATCAAAACCATAGCATAATCACCGTAACAAGTCACATCCGCTCGCAGAAACCGTTGATGACGCTGCCGTCTGCGCGGAAGCAGGTTTCAGATAAAAATTAGAATATAATACGCTTTGACTTTGCCACCTCCATTGGGGCTACGGTCATCATCGAGTCCCACATCAAGCAAACGTACAATAAAAACAACGTGCGTAATTAGCGTTTCAGGGCCCGTTTAAAGGACAAGAAGAGAGCGGTGCGGACCAAGGAACTAACGCTTGTCAATGACGTCGTATAGTGTAAATCAAGAAAAACTGGGCGTGGACAACGCATCTAATAAGAAAGATAACCAGTGGTCATTAAGGGTAATTAAGTTAGTGGATTCCAAGGGAATCCAAGTGTGGCGGGGGACGGCAGAGAGTTATGCGGGTGGATGATATCAAGAAGTTTGCGGAGATAGAGTGGTCGCAGTTAACACAGCACCGGGTTAAATGGCGAAGTATGGGAGAGGCCTTTGCCCTGTAGTGGGCGTAGACATGCTGCTGATGATGACGTAAGACATTATTCTGCGTAAGAAGTGATCGAAGTACTAATTTTTCGCTACCCTTAATTCTTCACAAACGCTGCTTGCCCTAGGCAACCGCATCGACACCTCCCCCCCCCCCCCCCCCCCCAAAAAAAGAAAAGAAAAAGATCGAAATAACTACCGCATCGAGCTCCCCGTCACGACTGAACGGTTTTGTTTATGTGGCATTTTCGTTTAAGGAGTTTCTTTTATCCAGTGTCAACAGCATGTCGACATGTCAATACCTAGCTGTGCCATATAGCAGCGCTGACAAACCATGTCATATAGTATTGTTATTGTGCTCCATTAGGTACACTGCAGATGAGTTATTAAAAAAGGAAGAAAGAAAGCTGGGGAAAAGAAAGAATAATGATTGTCGGCATTTTACACGCCAAAATCACGATTTGATTTCGAGGCATTTTTCGTAGTCAGGGGCTCAGATTCTGATTTTTGACCACCTAGGATGCTTAACGTGCGCCAAATCTAAGTACTCGTTCCTTTCTTCTTTTTTGCATTTCGCCCCCATATATATATATATATATATATATATATATATATATATATATATATATATATATATATATATATATATATATATATATATATATATATATGCGGCCGCCATGGCTGGGAATCGAACCGGCCTCCTCGAGCTTAGCATGCAGTCCACCTTAGCCGCTAAGCCACAGCGAAGGTACATTGCCGTCTGAAGGGACATACCTAAATGTCCCCAGAACGGACCAGCGGTGCCTCGGCTCGGGGTGCACCACACCGGACGCCATTTAGCGCGGCGTCACCCCGTAATTTTGAGAAAATCGCGCCGTGAGCTCACTCGCGCGTGCTCCCGCCAGCGCGGCTGCTATGCGCGGCGTTTCCTGCGTGGCGTTGCTCGCGCGAGGAGCAAAACACTGACGGTCGCGCATCGTCCCCGTTGCAGGTGAAGGCGATTCCGTTTCCCCCGTCGGCGGAGAGGAGGGACACGGGTAAGTGCATCAATCGCACCGCATGTATCCCGCGGAGAAGCCATCCTTCGGGCATCCGGGAGAAACGCGGGCCTGCTGCACTTCTCTTTGCGCAGGCTTCCGGGAATACCACCCCGGCGTGCTGCATCCTCGCTCGGGAAGCAGCAGTCCGACTTCGCCGCAGCCCAGCCAAGGCGGATGGAGTAAGTAGAGCGACATGACGCGCGATCACAGCGTGAGCCGCAATTGCGACCGGCCGGCCCAAGCGAGTAGCCGAACCGACGAAAACGAGGTCAGACGCCCACATGCGTCACTGCTGACAGTTGTGATTTCACGAAACGTGAAGGAAAAACTCTGTTCCCGCGCCTTGCCGTCATGTGCTGTCCGGGTGCAGACAAAAGGCCGCGCTAATGACGGTTTGAAGACGCGATTCTGAATTCGTCATCTCGGCGAGCGGGCACTGATGCGACGCAGGCGGGGTAACCCCTCTCCCGTGTGTCACAAGGCTGGTTATGTGCCCTCTTTCGGAGAGTGCGCACACAATAAAATCGAGGGGTCAGTGGTTGCCCATAATGTTATTCGGAAAGCACTGCAGCCTACGGTTGTATAGAGTGGGAACGCCCTTCTTGGCAATTGTTCAAAGATGTAGACATCCCGAGATGATTCGCGCGCGAGGAAGTCCCGGTCAGGAGTTGACTCATTTACTTTTTAATTAATTAACTTGCGGCCCGTATTGCAATTTATTGACTACTACAGTTGCGGCGTGTACCATAAAGTAATTAATTCAAAAGTTAGTGAAATTTAGCAAATTTCGTGATTACTTATTTCCCTTCCCCGTGCGAGTATTATATGCGCCGCTTGGAATAATCGAGCTCACGGTTATTCCCGAAAATTCTGTACCGTTATCAAGGCTACACGTATCATAAACATGCCCCTCAAGGAAATTAATTCATTTCCATATGAAACAGTCCAAGTTCGCCTTTATTTAGAAGATATGTCAGTATGCATTTCTTTTTATTGTTATTATTTTTTTTGTCCTACGCACTGTCTGTTGCTGTCATATTATCTTCGTTTCATTCGCTTACTTTCCCGTTCATTCAAACTGTTTCTTCTGAGTGCATGTTTTAAATCCACTTAATATATACGCATCTGTCACGTCACCTGCTCTCTCTATGCTTTTGAAATTGGTGCATGTCGTGGGCTCAAAAACGTCCGCGTAAGATGGCCCCGGTTTCCCTCAGTAGCGGGTGAAATAACTTTCTTTGTTCACGGAGAATTGGTTAATCAACCACGCAGCAGCAGCACTGGGGAAGCTCACGAGCAACGTGGTGCGCGTACGCATTCTGAGCTACCAGAATTGTGCTCGTTTTTGAAAGGCGCCTGCATGAGACGAGCGCTATGAGAGCAGTCTGCTGTGCGAACTCGATAAAATTGTTTTCGGTGCACTCTAACAACGCGGTCGCTCAGGCAGACGTTCCGAGGTCTCTCTGGGGCCGTACAGCGGGACGGCTTCATGGAGAACCTGTTGAGTGTCATTTGATCGCCCTCTGTTGTTTTGTGGGGTTTAACGTCCCAAAAATGCTAATATAATCCTTATCCACAGGAAAGGTGACATAAAGGACTTAAAGAATTACAGACCAATCAGCCTACTCCCAGTAATATACAAGCTATTTACAAAGGTAATTTCTACAAGGATAAGAGAAACACTCGACTTTAACCAACCGAGAGAACAAGCTGGCTTTAGGAAAGGTTACTCGACAATGGACCACAGCCACGCTATCAACCTAGTAATTGAGAAGTACGCGGAATATAACAAACCTCTTTATATGGCGTTTATCGACTACGAGAAAGCATTTGACTCCATAGAAATACAAGCAGTTCTAGAAGCTCTACGTCGACAAGGGGTACCTGGCGTATACGTGAAAACCATAAACAACATATACAAAGATTGCACAGCCACACTACTCCTACATGAGAGAAGCAGAGAAATCCCGATCAGGAGAGGTGTGAGACAGGGAGATACAATATCCACGATGCTATTCACTGCATGTTTAGAGGAAGTCTTTAAACGTCTAGACTGGGAAGAAAAGGGCATTCGAATAGACGAAGAATATCTAAAAAATTTAAGATTTGCAGACGACATTGTGCTCTTTAGCAATGATGGTGACGAATTACAAAACATGATTCATGACCTAAACAGGGAAAGCATTAAAATTGGATTAAAAATGAATAGGCAAAAGACCAAAGTTATGCTCAATAGCTTAGCTAAGGAACAGGAATTTAAAATCAACAATGAACCCTTACAATGTGTAAATGAATATGTATATCTGGGACAGTTAATATCAGGAACTCCTACTCAGGAAAACGAAATTCTCCGTAGAATAAGGCTGGGCTGGAGCGCATTCGGAAGGCATTACGAAATCATGACCGGAAACTTACCGCTCTCATTAAAGCGAAAAGTATTCAATCAGTGCATTCTCCCAGTACTAACGTACGGTGCAGAAACATGGAGAATAACGAAAAAACTAGAGATGAAACTAAGGAGCACGCAACGTGCAATGGAAAGAAAAATGACAGAGGTAACTCTAAGAGATAAAAAAACGAGCCGAATGGATCAGAGAACAGACAGGTGTAGCCGATATTATCTTATCAGTTAAAAGAAAGAAGTGGACCTGGGCAGGACATGTCATGAGGAGGAAGGATAATAGGTGGACAGTAAGAGCGACGGAATGGATACCACGAGAGGGAAAACGCAACAGAGGTAGGCAAAAGGTTAGATGGAGCGATGAAATTAAAAAGTTTGCGGGCATAAAGTGGAACCAACTCGCTCAGGATAGGGTGGATTGGAAATCGTTGGGAGAGGCCTTCGTCCTGCAGTGGACCTAAACAGGCTGATGATGATGATGATGAACGTCCCAAAACCAGCTCTGATTATGAGAGACGCCGTAGTGGAGGTCTCCGGAAATTTCGACCACCTGGGGTTCTTTAACGTGCACTGACATCGCACAGTACGCGGGCCTCAACATTTCGCCTCCGTCGAAATGCAGCCGCCGCAGCCGGGATTCGATCCCGCGACCCTCGGATCAGCAGCCGAGCGCCAAAACTGCATATAGTTAATGACAAAAGTGCATTCTGTTGATATGTATACCCACAGAAAAAAACAAAAAAGATGTACCGGTATGCGACTGTCACCGCCGCTTTCACCGAGAGCCGATACCATATACCGCATTTTTCCTGCGTTTCCTTTCATTTAAACTGTGCCCTTCCTTCACCTCCAGCAATTTTCAGTGTCACGAGTGCCGAGTTTTACTCTTGTTTCATGTACAACGCTTCCCGTTCGCGTTACAAAATTAAAACAGAAAAAAAAAACCTCATCGAAAAAGGACGTGCTAATACTTGTATATAATAGATCAGAAATCACAGCTTAAGCCTTTCATACTGAATGGGCCGTCAGGATAAATAATGAAAATTCATTTTCAATCGCCTCTCACTTAGCAAAGCGTTAAGAAATTAAACGAAACATTAAAAAATTTAAGACTTACGAAAGAGGACATGTTAAGAGTTGTACATGACAGATATATCAAATCATATAGACCTTTTTATGCTGAAGAGGCATTTAACCGTCAGTATAATTAATAACAGTTAAAGCCACATGTGGCTCAATGCGGGTTCAAGCCAGCGATATGCACGTACGAGGCACACGTATAAAAGAAAACTAACTAACTAAATAAATAAAATTGCAGGTCATGCCCGCATGACATCAACAAGCCTCAGAAATACAATGTCGTTAACATTGCTTTTCGACGACTGATATATGAGCAGTGTATATATTTTTTTCTGTTTTGTTTTTTATCGCCGGGTGATGATTATCGTGAAGTGTTCTAATCACTTTGCGTTAACAACATTAATAATAATAATAATAATAATAATAATAATAATAATAATAATAATAATAATAATAATAATAATAATAATAATAATATGCGTTCCCGCCCATCCTTATTCTTCGCTGAATTTCCTTTTCATGAATAGGCTCCCCTATTAGTAATTGGCCTAGAGATACCTGCTGTGTAGCTGCAAGGGTCCGGTTGCCAATCGTGACTTGTTCTCTCGCCTGCCCGCAGAACATTATCTTTGCCTTCTGCGTATTTATATTCAACCCTGATGAGGCCTTCAATATTTTGCTCCGATTGGTCGCCATTATATTGCTGAACATCGCAGTGTCGCCTGCGCAAACCGTAAATCGCCGAGATATTTCATCTCTATTCCAATTTCTTCGCTATCTGGTCGTTTGAATGCTTCTCCTAAGCGCGTCGTGAGCAACATTGTAGAGGTTGCATCTCCTTGCTGACCCCTTTCTAGATCACAACGGTTTCTTTTTTTCGCTTTTATTGTGGACAAGCAACGTATATATGGTAGTGTAGTGTGTGTAGATGTCGGCTGAGGTAATTACGTATGCTTCAAGTTTGCTTCGACTGTTTCGGATAGTTTACGAATATTTCAAAACTTTAGCTGCGCCGAAATAAACGCAAGATCAGTGCAACAGTATAGACAAATTTAATCCCCGCGTGTTGTAGGCGCAAATCCCGAGAGCTTATGTAGTGCGGCTGGCTAGTCCGCTCGAGGAGCGTGACCTTACCGGCTAGGCAGAAAGACCATTCGCGTTTTCTGAACATGTCCTGTACGGATTCGACGATTCTGCTTATTTCCCCCTGGTGCTGTATTAGTGCTTTAAGTGCTGCAAGATTACGAATACGACGAGCCGGACATTGATCTGGAATGATCGTAAAAACGGATATTCAGTATTCGATGATTATTCCCAATGTACTCTATTCGTTTTTGCCCCTATTAGATTCGGTGTCAATCAGTGTTCGCACACCTCTTTTGATGGCGCAGTGTCTCCAAGGCATGCTGGTATCTCTACCGAGTCGAATACCTTTCGTAGCCCAAAGCCACGCTTTCTTTTGTCTCCGTTTGAAGTGTCTTAAGGTACATCATCTTTATGTGAACGCTTCTTCTCGATATTAACACAAAAGATATGCATAAAACAATACCACACGCATCAAATCCGCCTCAAGAGCAGGCTTTTGCGTGTACCTTTTCAAGTATTACAGTTGAGTCAATCAGTCACTCAACTTTTATTTCCTTTGGAAAGGAGTACGGGGCTAAAAGCTCGACAGCTTGACGAGTACCGCCCTCGTTACAAAGTATACAAAACAGTAAGACGACGGTCAGTCGCGCACAAAGAGTACAAGTATTACATGGCATCGAGTAACACAAAAATATAACAATATATGTTACATTCAGAATTTGGGGCTGTACGATTGGTTTAAAGTTTTCTAAAGATGCATTAAACGGGAAGAAAATTGTTGCACCATACAATACGTGAAATTAAAGTTAATTAGTTAAATTTATTTGCTTATTTCTTTACCTACAACGCCGACAGGCATTACAGTGGGGGAAGGTATACACAAAAATAAAGACAAAAAGTTATACGGCGTTAGCCATAGAACTAACCAAAAGTCGCAACTACTCGCGATAAGTCACACAAGTACACATATTACTGGAAAAACTTAAACGCCGTTATTATAATGTAGAGAGAGAGAGAGAGAGAGAGAGAGAGAGAAAACACATCATTACACATATAGCGGCAACGCTTGAAGTTCAAAGGTCACGAGACTCGACCCAAAATAATGTTTGAAGACAGAAAACGTGACAAATCTCGTTGTTTAGCTCTTGCTTTTTCTCAGTAACCGCTTGCCAGCTAAATTTCAGTATCCTTTTGTCTGAACCGTAGCAGCATATAGTGTATAAATCTGAACGAATGAAGTCACGTATACCAATGCGTTTAACTGCACTGAGGCTTAGGCGAGGCGCTTTATTATTATTATTTTTTCATTTGAGCCATGAGGTCATGCTTTGTTTCCGAAACTGCGCAGCTTCTCGTTTCAAAGCGAGGTTTTGCGATTGAATCACGAGATTGGCGTTCTCGATGTCATTTGCGTGACATTTGCTGGCCTTGTAATACTCGCGTGTATAAAGGCAGCGTTTAAAAAGAACAGCAACCAAGGGCCTGAATGCGGCGGGCCACGCGCAGACTGACAGCCTGAAACAAACTGCACCACTCGTATACAATTCTGCCTGGACTATGTAGTCGACGGCAAACGCCCGTCCTCTTGCTGACATCACCGGAGAGCGTCCATTATTCGCGCACAAGGTCGGGTGATGTGCGCATGGATAAGCGTCGGGTGGAAATATAATTATGTTGGCAATTATATTGCCATTGGCCACAAATCGCCTTTTTCCGATATCGATAATCTGTTGGTGACACACACACACACACACACACACACACACACACACACACACACACACACACACACACACACACACACACACACACACACACACACACACACACACAGTTTGGCGAAGTTGGTATATGGCTTCGGCTGCCGCGTGAATTTATTCCATTTATTCGTCGACGTCCATTTAACGTCGACTAATAAATATAAATGGAGTATCATTGCAGTGCTATGTCTCATACTTTAATATATATATATATATATATATATATATATATATATATATACCTTTTCCCCGCCACGGTGGTCTAGTGGTTATGGCACTCGGCTGCTGATCCGAAGATCGTGGGATCGAATCCCGGCCGCGGCGGCTGCATTTCGATGGAGGCGAAATCTTGAGGCCCGTGTACTGTGCGATGTCAGTGCACGTTAAAGAACCCCAGGTGGTCGAAATTTCCGGAGACCTCTACTACGGCGTCTCTCATAATCAGAGCTGGTTTTGGGACGTTAAACCCAACAAATCAGTCATGCTACCTTTTGGATCTAGAAACAGGCGTGCACCCGCGGAAATGTGGGCCGACGAATTCCCTCTCAGAGCGCGCGAAAATGAAAGTAGCAGGCTGAAGCTCGCGCGTGCCCGCACCTCTTGCAAGGGTGGTTCCTTCGTCGCGGGAGTGCATGGGCAGTCTTCGTCTGACCTTAATCTCTATATCAGCACGATCTGATACGAGAGGAGAGAGCTGGAGATCGGCGTCTCCCATTATTCCTGGAAGTGGGAGGTAGGGGTGACAAGTGTGCATTTTTTTTTTTTTTTAACAATCTATGACGATGTGCGGGAATTCTACTAGCCGTTCGCTGAAACTGCAGTGCTGAGTGTATTGATCGAATTCGGAGCAAGAATTATGTAGCCTTGTTGGCTGTGGAAACACGTTGGGTTGCAACGACCTGAGTGTTGTCTCTCAGGTTTTAGCGCGCGTGAGCTGCATATGTCATGGTAGTGGGAAGCAAGAGTTCTGAGGCTGTGCCTGAAGCGTGGGACTATTTTCTGGTACGTTAATTGCCAGCAGTGCAAGCTCTTCTGTCTCCTCCGTGGCCTCGTCGATCAGTCCTCGGGCCATGGGCGAGTTCGCTGCCCTCCAAGGAGGCGTTAGTTGGTGGCTACATAGTTTCGACAGTTCTGTCTGGCAGCCTGACTGGCGACGTATACGCTTTTGCACTTGCCAAAGCAGCTTATCCTGTTCGCCGCTTGAAGGACAGCGTATGCGTCTCACAGCTCGCCCTTGCTGTCGCGCCTGCCGTGCGCCTATATCGGAAGAGTTGCAAGCTCATCTACTATTCATGGCGCCGGTCCAACTTCCATGGTGTGTTTCAGGATTTGCATATAACCGCGTCCACGTGCATGCTCGACAGCCATACGAATGACTACACGGAAGTCTGCTTGGCAGACGAGATACATGAAAGTGGTGGTCATCTACCTGGTGTAGCACAATGGTTACGCGCGTCACAAGCGAGAGAGAGAGTGAACACAGAACGGGTGAAACATTAGGCGTTTTTGCCCAGAGTTCATACCCGAAACCGACCGCGAGCGGTTGTTGTCATTCGGCACCACAACACTGGAAAGTGCGACCGTCACCTGCAGAACGTGTTTCTTCAGGTATGAATAGGGGTGACATCCCATTGTATTTCCTCCCATCTGTTTTGTTGGCATTGTTCCGCTACCGCACACGAAATTATGTAGTTCTTTCAACGCAAACATATGAAGGCGTGCTGTTAGTCGAAGTTGCTCGTAGGAAAGCGCCAGATAAAGGAATAGAATGGGGCTCACTCAAAAGCCCAACACCAGCAATCGTTGCGTACGCCTCATTTTCTGCAACAACTTTTTTATTGAATGTCGGGAATTTGTTTACAAAAGAAATGGCAGATCCCACGTGCAGTGGGAATCAACGAAATGCGAAGCATGCATCAGAAACGTAACATGGAACTGCATTGTTGTCTCGCTATACCGATTTTGGTACATATGAAGTTAACAAACGGCCAGGAGATCACCAAGACTGTGGTATGTAAACCATGCCGCTTATGACACGCATGTCATGATTGTAATGTTATGGCCTGTCATTTACGTTTCTCATGCAGCCGTGCAACGTGCCATAGCAATTTTGGTGTACATCCCATTAATGAAACGCGTGGCAAGTAAATCATGCCGCTCATAACATGCATGTCACGATTTTCATGTTCTTAGGACGTGTCACCCATGGTCGTTATACATTGTTGTCTCGCCATACCAATTTTGGTATATATCAAGTTAACGAAGCGGCCGCAAGAGCACCAAGACCGTGGCACGTAAATCATGCCGCTTATGATATGCATTATGATTCTTATGTTATGACCTGTCATTTACGTTCGTCATGCAGTCATGTCGTGCCATACATATTTTAGCATACATCCTATTAACGAAAAGGCCAGGAAAGCACCAAGACCGTGGCACGTATGTCATGCTGCTCATAAAATGCACGTCATGATTTTCATGTTATGACCTGTCATTTATGTTCGTCATGCAGTCATGTTGTTGCATAACAATTTTCGTATACATCCTATTAAAAAAAACGGCCAGGAGAGCACAAAGTTATAGGCGGCTGGATAGATGAATACGCTCAAAGTCGCCGAAGTTCGCCAAGAAATGCTCCGCATTTAATACGTTGGGACAGCCTGGTGCCAAGAAGGACTGCTGCACGCTTGTAAATGGAATGGGAGCTCATCCTAAGATGCGAGAAAGAGGCCAGGCCCCTTCGAGTCATTGCTGCCGGCACTTTGGGAAGTGCTTTTTGAAAGTACCGCCACTTTGAGGACTGAAGGTGTGCTAGGCATTGAAAAGCGTCTATTTCTAGGTGGTTTCCGCGCGGGTGGTCATGCAGAAATGGATGGCCACGCAAAAAAAAAGTATATATATATATATATATATATATATATATATATATATATATATATAGGGATACTGCACCGGCCTCTGAACAACAGTGACTTTTGTCACCTAGGCCCGCCATACTGCGGTGTTGCGCACCTTTCTCAGCATGGGGGCGGGGATAAGAACCCTTCCCCGCCTTTTTTGTCGCCGACTGGCGGAGCTTTGCTTGCCTTCATAGGAAAAAATTATTCATTTCCGCCCTGCGAACGCACATCCAAAAAAAAAGCAAGATCTCCGTGTCCTGCAGAGCATCGCGATACAAACGCGCTTAAATGGTTTTGTTGATATTTCGCCAGGAACGGCATATTGGAGAACTGAAGTTTTAAGAAAACTATTATAGAAATGAACGAGATACGAGAGTGTTCCAGAATTTGAACATACCAGAAAACAATTCTCACAAGTAAATGGGGAAATAAACCTCTGGAAAGACAACTATCCTTGTCTGAAAAAGAAAAGCATATTCTTTGGATGTTCATGGTAGAACATCTGAAACTAGACATCCGGAAGATGTCCTCTTTGTCTCAGAGACAACAGCAGGGTCGTTGGGATATGACACGGGCAACCCACGAACAGTTTTTTCTTGCTTTGCTCCGTCAAACAAAATATACTGCAAGCAATTAAGATGCTTGCAGTAGATATCCAGATCCATATTATTACCCGTTCTCAATGCGGTGATCCAGTTTACAATTTTCTTTTGTTATGGTCACTGAATATTATTAATTTGTAAATAAAGTAATGCAATCAATGTCAAATTGTAATGCACAAGTGTCGACCCACTTGACACACTTCTCATGAAGTTGTTCCCATGGCTAGTAATCTGATCAGTTCAACATCAGAAGTGATGCAGGCTTGTTTGAGATGTTAGGAGGGAAACATCACAATAACACTTAAGTACACAGAACGGTCGAACCTCTTTGCGCAGAGGTCAAGTACACATTTTCTATAAAGAAAATGTGTGCTCTGCTTAAACGAAATAGATAGAAATGTGTATTTGTGTTCCATTTATGTAAAGTTCCAGTTAAGTGACAAGTGAAAATTTCACTTAGAGTCGTTATTTACTAACTGCACTCAAGTGCCTTAATGTAACTGAGTAGAAAAAAAAATTAGATGCCTTATCAGACTGCTTCTAACATTGCAACATTGAGGTTACATGCAGCTTCTTTCGTGCAAGGTTAGGGTACACTGCACAAAAGGATTCTAAACCAGCCTGTATACTTCTTACGTCCAAAATACCACTGCCGACTTTCAATGGCATCTTTCAGCTTGGATCATGTAGTTTACTTGGTCAAAAACAACAATTAAGAGCAATGTGTAGATCTGCACTGCTGTTATCATGGTTTTTACCATGAACACCATTAATAACATTTTGAAATTTCTGCTCAGAGGAGGTACTCTTAGGTTTGATATTATGGCACTGTGAAACAATCAACACTGCCGAACTGGCTTCAAGAAATTACTGACTTCTTCCTCTGGAATCCTTACTTGTGCAGTGATATCTCATTATAAAATGCCAATGTAACTTTGACATTCTTATTTTGAATTAACCTTCCTGTGAGTCTCATAAATTTGGATATCATAACTCCGCATGTTTGTCAGACTTATTCGGCTTATAATATAATAAGATGTATGCCATTTGAAACTGGAAGTTTTCTTTTGCTGGGGCATTCACAAAAAGATAGGTACTGCTTAACCCTAATTTGTCACCATTGTTCCATTTGGAACAATGGTAACTGGAACAATGTTATCACTGATAGCACTGTTCCATTTATCTGGCATTTTTGTTTAAGCGAGTTATTATAAGCAAAGAAACGTCTCGAAAGCTTTTAGGCAAACAGCTGTAATGCTCCACACAGACAAACTATATGTGTGTAAATAGAAGTGGCCTACATACTACACAGCAATCCTTGTGAATTAAAAAAAAAAATGCTATGAACACCACAACCAGTTTCCAAAACAGTCTTTATCCTATAAAAGAAAAAAAAAGAAAAGCAAGTCACTACAGGTAATTCACCTATACTGTGTAAATTTTATAGGTAGCAATCATTTTTACTTTTATAATCTTTGTTCTGCTGGACTGTGAAGGTCTTGAGACAGCAATTTTAACACAAAAGGTGCTATTATATATGTAGACAATGTTAATGTTTAAAGGAGATAACTTGTATGTCTACAACTCAGTGGTCATAAGCATTACTTCATTTTCAATGAAATTATATCACATTAAAGAGGCCTGCACACCTTTAAGTGCCTTAATGAGAAAGGTGACCAGGAACTTTCATACAATTTTCAAACATTCACTTTTTCTTTATCAGCAATACAGGATAAGCCAAGCTTTGTAAACAACGGTTTATGTCAAAATTTTATTAAATGTATTCCATATGCCAACTGCCTAGGATAACAGGTGCACAGGCCACTTGTGGATTAAGATGTGCAATGTTTCACAAAATTTATAATTCTTCATCTGTAATTTGTAAAGACTGTAGGTCAGAAAATACAGCACACCTAACCGGAGTAAAGGCCAGGTGAACAATTTTAACAGTAAACCTCTACTATTTCATAGTAGGGTGTACACTTCAGGAATGCTTACTGTGTGCACACCTGCCAAGCCTTTTTCTTTGGTCAAATTTCTTTACATCAGTAGGCTTCACAAATAACAGATGGTCAGGTGGAATGACATAATGGGTACCAAGCAATGAGACTGAGGATGACGGGCGGTGAACTGGGGCAGTGAAATTTAAAAATTTGCAGGCATAAAATGGAAATGGCTCATGCACAACAGCGTAAGAAAATCGCTGGGAGAGGTCTTCATCCTTCAATGGACATATAGCAAGCTGACAACCTGTACGCATGAACAGAAAGCATTCACTTTGCCCCAAGCATGTGCGCAACATTCACAGTGCCTTCATTGCTGATTTTTTCTAGTGGTCATGCGAGTTGTTTTTCATCATTATGCTAGGACTTACCAAGAAAAGAAAAAGTAACTATATCTTAAGGTGTAGCTCATCTAATGGGCTTATTAACAGCCCTAGGCCCATACTTTGAGGTAATTATCATCATTCTCATTTATGTTCTTCACTTTGCATGCGAGATGCTGCAGTGTTGTCACTGGGCATTACAAATGAATCTGAGTAAAATAGCTCTTACGAAATATAGGCCCAGCTGCCAGTGTTAGGGTAGCTTATAGCTCAGTCATTAATTATTTTCTGGAAAGCAAGGCAGTCCTTTTTGGCGCCCCCCAATGTCACAAGGGTATACTCGCTAGACTACACATCACATACGTGGTTTTTTTAAAACCCCAAGCGGACTCCACATTCGTTGAACTGAAAGATATCTTGAGTTCAAGAAGTGCCTAATCACACACCTTGTATGCTTCACATAAATTTATTGGTAAAATATGCCTTCTGCTACCTTAAACTTTTTCAGTCTGCTTTTATATTTTTCTTACAGTATGCGATTCAACTCAACATAATTTCTCCACTGTTGTGTTAACAGCTGCTCCCTCTGCTCAAAGTCATTTCCTTTCTTTGCAACTGTAGTTGATACGATTCATGGTTTGGTCAGCAATTATTGTTGGCACTTGATAGCCAGTTATGTACAAAAGACATTCAAAACTTTTTGCTTGAAGATATTACACCCCTGTCACAATAAGACACTCAATTGATAGTGAGGACTTTGGCTATGGCAGTACTGATGCCATCAGGTAACAGTGGTTTAATGGTCTGTTGTCTGTTTTCAAGTCTAACCACTAGGCATAAGAGCTGCAGTTAAAAGGTTGATCCATGTCTATCATCATGGCTGTGAATGGCACTGGTAGACCATACCAATGTTGTCACTGTTGCAACCATGCACAAGTATACAAAAAAGTGGATAGAAGGATGGCTTATATCACTCTGCTCTTTCCCCCAACCTAACTCTCCTCTTCTACCTGTGATACCTTGGTAGCGCAGGCTGGGCATCCTCTTACCACACTTCTCACATACAGACACACACTACTGTAGCTTAATGGTAAAGCACCACACGAGCATTGTGGGAGATGCAAGTCTTACTCTGACCTGAAAGTTGTAGTTTTGTCCACTTTAGTCTCCTTTCTGCTCATTTTTACATCTTAACAAACACATCTGCAGTAGTAGCCTATAGCTACCATTATTATTGCTATGGTAATAAAAGACAAAAATGCCCAACACAACACTGAATTCCTCCATTTAACTTTGCACAACTATTGAATAACATGTCTGCACAAAGATGCGAATTTAATCAGTGACACAGCGTATCAGGCCACTACAAGAATGTGGTTTTATTGTTGACATCAAATGTCAATCTATACTTGTGATGAAAAATACCATCAAATAGCAATTACTCACCAATAGCCTGGTGACAGGTTAGGACAAGAGAATGCGTATTGCCTAAAAGAAACGTCATGAAGACCATTCTCTATAACCTTCATTTGTAAACCCACCCCTTAAGTAATACCCCTTAATCGGGGTCTTTAAGGTATTAAAAGTGAAGTTTGTATATCAGAGTACATTATGCCAAAAAAAGCTGCAGCAAACGAACATTTCATAAAAACATACAGGCAACCCTTATAAATATACATAGAATAAATAGTACTAAAAACATGGCAGAATGACCTGCTAAGACTAGTGTTGTGATTGTGCTTGCACTGTCCATTAAAGGAATTGTAAACTGAAAACAAGGAATCTTACAATATGTACAACCCACAGACTACCGTAGCATGGCACCTGTAACAGCAGCAGCATCAGAAGGATCAAACCAGCAACGACACTAGAGCATCAAGAAACTTGCCCCGATCCTGCTTGTAAACTAAAACAGCTGGTGCACAGAAAAAGTCAGCCTCATATGTACAGTGGGTCATTGCGCTGGCCCGCTCAAAAGCACGACCAAAAAAGTTCTTTGGTGAATCTTCAGACAGTGGTGGGATGCCAACAACCAGTGTATAAGCAGGGTCACTTGAATAGTCAGCTGCTAACACAAGGGGGAGGATGGCAAAGCGACGGCTTTTCGTGTTGGCGACGTACGCCTGCAGTGCACATCGGGCCAACTGAAAGAGCCCGCTTGGCCATCCAAAGAGCTTACTGTGTTGGGCACCCTCCTGCACAGTGCCATACAGAAAGGGCCCAGCACAGATGATACTGCCCAGATCCATAAAAGAGTGTACCTGTTGCGTGGTGGCAACCAAGCGCTCTTTTGCCAGCTGGATGCCATTACGCAGCAGCTCTGTGTTCGACCATGACAGGGCATCTAGTGTGTTAAAGAAGTTGGTAGTTACATCATCTACAGGAGACTCAAGCAGTGCCATAAGCCCATATGCAGCATCTGAGGCAAAAAAGTGGTCCCGATAGCCGCATTTGCCAGTGAAGCAGGCGAAAAGTAGGTTTTCAAGGCCATACTTTTCGGCCATGTTACACATCCACTCTTTAACATTATTCCTTAGGTTGATGTCCATTGAAGCATACTGCTGCTTGCACTGTAGAAGTGGTAGGCCAAGTTCTGCAAGGAACTCCTGCAGTTTACGGCAGCCTTTTTGAGTCCACAATTTAAATCTGCAAAAGATGTTTGGGGTGTTTCGCAGGCTCTCCATGAGGGACCAATGCGTGTACAGAGGAAGATGCAGCTCCTGGTCGAACGATATCTGGACTGCCAAAGGATCTAGTGCTGCAGTTCTTTTTTGAATTTGACGAGAGACATGTGCTTGAAGGTCCCCAGCCTCCAGCACATACCTGCAATGTTAAAGAGAGGTGGGGTGGGCAGAAAATGGCAATTAGCGCTGTTCATCATGAGCAACTGCCACTTAATGTTGACTGAAACCAATAAGCAAAGACTGCAAGTAGTTTCAACAAGCACTGGCAGCGAAACAAAACCAGTAATCGATTTTCAACTAATAATAAAAGGTTCCAGCTTTCCAACAAGGAAGAATTACCCTATCTTAATATAATATATATATATATATATATATATATATATATATATATATATATATATAATAACGAAAGGGAAGGGGGTCAAGGGCTCGCTTTTTTATTTGTTAGAAACAAGTCAATGAAACAACATGAAACAAATGTTTCATTAACTTGTTTCTAACACATACACACACATATATATAGGTGGCAATACCTTCTTTATATCCTTACGGCATACGTACCGATTGTGTTCAATTTTTCCGGAAATGTACTGCTCGGACTGTCCGATGATAGCCCACCAAAGCATTTCTGGCGTGTCTCGAGTCATCTTCCAACTCATTTCAAACATGGTAACAGCAGTTGCTTTACCGTGGTAGCTGAACTCGGTGTATTCAAACAGAAGCTGTTTACGGCGTTCTTCCCACTCGCGTCGCTCTCTCCGCCGGTCAGCAATTTCTTCTATGGACATGTCATCCTCGTCGTCGTCATCGTCCTCCCTGAATAGGTCGTCGTAGGCGGGCACACCTTCCTCCGGCAAAGAAGGCATTAGGAGACGAACTTGACTTGTGTTGTAGACGTTGTGAATGTGCACTGGTCGATTGCTGTCGGCTATGTAGAAAACCACATCGTCGTCTTCAGGCTTGCACTCTTCGATTACGTCCCACGTCGCGCCGCAATTTAGTAAGACGACGTTCTTAATTCCTTCACCGTGGTCGCGGTAAGCTGCTGCCACGGCCGCTTTCTTCGAGACAGGCACAAGCGTGTACAGTGCGTTGTCGGAGTGAAACAACTGCTGCAAAATGCGGCACGCCGCTACAGCATCCACATCGGTAGCAATAATGACCAGCACTCGGCTCTTAATCACCTCGAAGTAGAACAGGCTTGCAAGGTTTTCTGCGGCTATGAACATTGTCGTAAAAAAGCGCGAAGAAAACTATTTTAACGCACCTTCACAGCACCTATTCACCAGCTGACGACGTCGTTAATAATTTCATATACAGCAGTCACACAAAAGTCCAAATACCGTTTAAACGTGGCTGTTTCAAATGCCGAACGGCTGCCGAAACGGCGCGACCCGTCGCCGCGCTCTTCGGTTTTGGCGGGAGACGCAGCAGGCATGTGGCAAGGGGGGCGCGGCGGCGAGGGTGAGCAACAAGTTTAGCGCTCGCAGCGCCAACACGGGACGTTTCGCAGTTGGTTTCACAGAAAAACTGCTGGCGTTGTGCGCCGTTAGAGCCGCTATCTTCGTGTCGTTGGCCGCGCGACCTTCAGCCTCTTTGTGCGATTACGCCGGTGGCAAGGGAGGACTTATTTCCTCTGCTTCGGTTTGATGTGCTCGAGCGCAAATAGAATGATTTATTTAATACCAGGGGCATCGATCACCGCCCTGCAGGGGTTTCCCCAGGAAGTGAAACTATAATAAGGAGGTGCGTCTTAATTAGGGAGCGGGGCTTCGTGCCGAGGTAAAGCAGGAGATATCTTTAATTTGTTACGAATTTTACAGATTCAGAGGGTGTCTTAAAGAAAAAAACAAACAAACAAGGGAGTGTTGGCTCCCGCCGCCGTTCTATGTTGCTGCAACGCCTGTGGATTGGGAAAATTTCAGCTGACTGTATTGCCGACGTTTTAAGCTGGGTAATCGTCCGCCACATATTTACTAGGTCATAAAGAAAACAACAAATTAAAACACAGCTTGGCGAGACCTGTGCAACCATGGAAGTTGGAACAATAGCACGTCTTTTTTTTTTCCTTTTTTTTAAATGTCGCGTATTTTTATTTCAAGGGAAACGCCTTCCGAAAAGTCCCTTTCTCCAGCTTCGGTAAGGTTTCCTGTATCATTCTAAGTATGGGGCATCGATTGTCTACATCTCTGCTGCGGTGAAGTGTGACACATTATTTAATTTTTCTCTGTCATACAAACGGGCTGTCGCGCTAATTTTTTCCTGTTCAGTAAGTTACAGTATTGTGAGATTTTTTATTTCATTGCTGTCTTAAAATTAGCGATGATGCTCTGGCTATCTTGATGCTCTTCGTGATATGTTCCATTTTTTCACAACTTTGTTATTAACCCCCAGCGATAATGTCTATCTTGGGTGCTGTAGGTAGTATTTATAATAATAATAATAATAATAATAATAATAATAATAATAATAATAATAATAATAATAATAATAATAATAATAATAATAATTCATCCCTTAATTGAATTTTGTTTCTTCTGCTCCCCCAAAGGAATATCCAAGATAGGAGCACTAGAAGCCTGCTCCGTGGTATTATGAGATCAGCTGGCGCTTAACGATGGGTGATAAGACAACGCCATAAAATCGTGCGGAAAGCGTCGCCACAAAATTGCGTCTTTTCATTTTTTTTTTCTTCAGGTTCCCCATTGGGGTACGTGATTAGTATTGATGGTCTGCCACCGATGCGATCTCTTTCATTAAAGTGAACGTTGATGAAAATGTAATGACGGTGTCGTTGTTTTGTACGGCTGCAGTCCCAGAAGGTGCAAATCGAAAAACAGCAGGTCTTGAAACTAGACAGAAAGAAAAGTAGGGAGAGGGGTATGAGGTTTTTACGGGCACGCTGTCCAATCGGTGCCGTGTAACAAGGGTACTACAATCTGGTCCTCATATTATGTTATGTTAAAATGGCAAAAAGCATTCTTTTTCTTTAGTTATACTGGGTGTTTCAGGTAACTTGCTCACCCTATAAGAATCCACGTGGGCGTTAAGAAGATGTAGCCAACTTCGTATTATTCGCTGCCGTCTTGTCCGCCTGAGACAATTTTTAAAATGACCTCCTGTAATTAATACGCATCAGTTAGCCAACTTTTAAATGGCTGCTTTAATATGTTCAATGGTGAAGTTCTAAGGCATGTTGTTTAGCGTCCAAATAATCCATCTGGAAAAGAGAAATACTTAATTACCAGATAACAACAACAACAACAAAAAAAGTAATCGGAGCACACAGGCCAGTATCTGTATGGCTGTCTTAGAGAACGTGATAAAAGTGTCAACGAAGGCCGCGAGTACAGCCATTCGGAGCGCGTGTTTTTGCTTTCTTCTGTGTACTGAGTGCTTTGTTAGGCAGAGACAGAATGACGAGATTAAGGATGGTATCTACAGCTACTGATAAGCTTGATCTTGTGTTCATTTGTGTTTCCTTTTTGTCTTTATCGTGTGAAGAACTGGCTCATGGTTTACAATGTTTGTTCGGTTGTATCTCGGGTATATTTTATCTTTGGCAGTTTACCACTGAACAAGGGAAAATGAAAAACGAGAAAGAACAAGCAAGAGGAACGTTTACGGGTTCAATTCCACTTTGCAGTTTGTACATTCGGTGCTCTGAGAGCTGTTCTGTTTTCAGATTTCGGCACGCATTCAGACCAAAATCAGCTGGCAGCCCTCGGCTGCATTGATTGCGGCGGGTCAGATTAAATCTTAAACGCTTTTATTTTGAGAGATGGTGCTCTAAATTTGAAAATTATGAAAGTTCTCTTTAGTTTAACAGATTGTGGTTGGGTTAAGGAAAGGGCACTAATTTCTGCTGTCCATGTCGGGAGCACTGCTAAGAGTCCGTGAGAGTAGAGGAAAAGGACTGAAAGAGAAAGGAGAGAAAAGCCGTAGTGGAGGGCTCCGGAAATTTTGACCACCTGGGGTTCTTTTAACGTACACTGACAACACACAGTACACGGGCTTCTGGCATTTTCGCCTTCATCGAAAATGCGACCGCCGCTGCCGGGATCGAACCCGCGTTTTTTGGTTGGCAGCTGAGCACCATAACCACTACACCACGGCGGTAGAATGAGTTTAACAGGGATGGCATATGATACGTATGCGACATTAAATTGCTTTCTCTTTCTCTCTCTCTCTTTTCAGAATATTCATGAAGTTGGGACCGAGCTTGCAGAAAGGAGCCAGCTTTTACGGTACCGAGCATTCTTCAAGCCCAACGGACACTCACCGTGTGCTATACTCATCACCGTGTCGTGTGCTGTACATATAATTTCGAGAACGCACTGTTTCAACAACGCCTGCTTTACAGGTCTGCATTCACCGATTCTACGCCAGGTTCTTATATAAAGGATACCGACTCTACAGGATATTATTTGCTACCATTAGGTCCATGTTATTATCTCGGAAAGTCTTATAAAGTGATCGCAAATGTGGGATGCAAACAATTTTCATGGCTGTCATGGCTCCATGTACATGATGACCGCACTATTTTCTATGTCTTAGTATATTTTTATATATTTGGGCCGCTATAGGTTCTCCTGAGAATGTGCCTCTAAGCTTCGCTTATGTTAAGCGTATAATAGCGTTCTCCGCTTCACTTTCTCGAAACACTTTGCTGTTAGATGTGTGTCGTTTCTTTTCTTTCTTTCTTTCTTTCTTTCTTTCTTTCTTTCTTTTTGTGTGTGTGTGTGTGTGTGTGTGTGAAACAACTCTACAGCTCAGCCCTTCTTGTCAATTTAATCCATCCGACAATTTAGCCGGTCATGAGCCTGAATGCGAGGTTGTTCTCAGGGATTGAGCCTCGGCTGTTAATTCCTCGGTCTTTTCCGTGAACACCGAACACATATAGTTTCAAAGCATCGCTGTTCCAGAAAAATATTCTTACATTTAATGCTGTACATCGGTCATCGAGTGCAATGTATTGTGTTACTTTGCGCTCTAGTATATTCAACGGTGAAGATAAAATCGCTATACCTTAAGAAAAAGGCCAGCGATGGCGTAGTCAGTAGTCTTTGGGACGAGTAATGACGAGAATGTGCGATGTGCCTCGTACATCATCGACAGCCTCGCATGCAGTACTCAGGACTATCTGCAGGATTTCAAACCAGAGGCTGGTATGAAGTCGTAGCTGCGCATTGTGTGAAACTTGTTCGCTTTCAATTAACAAGGGAAAAAAATTGGTCCCGATGATTTTACTGACTTGATTAGGAAAAAAAGAAATGTAGCGTGTCCTTACTAGGCATGGCCATATATAAATATTGCGGATGGAGCCTCCTTCCCTCACTGTGGCATGTGTCAAGGTGTTGAAGGGTTACTTACCGTAGAAACACTGTATAGCCGGTGACGTGTGGGTCTCCCGCCTTCACACCTATGCGCGACACCAGACAATACGGAGGCGCCCAAGAATTCTTTCCAAGTCAGCATCTAAGCCAGTGGTTGTTCATTGCTCTCCTCGTGCATGTATGCTCATTACTGGCTGCAACTCCTACTTCCATCTAATAACGTATGCACTCAGGAGTCTAATTTAAGTGTTTTACAGGGCCACTTCTCATGTTGCACAGATCACGATACAAGTACCTGTGGGACATGTTTTTGTTGATGCTGCAAGTCTTGAACTTAAAGCGATTCCGCAATTTATTTTAGAACTAGAAAATTCACGCCTCCTCTCATCTCGGTCATTGTGCGGTCACAGTCGATGCTTCTTGGAAACAACTCGGCGTGCAGTATGGATGCGTGTTAGACGTGGATGCATGGCTGTTAAGGTGCCTAATTAAGTTGGCTCTGGGGACTGCTCACGTACGGGATTGCTTGTAAGAACAGCCGCCAGCCAGTCGCGATGCTGGACAATATAATACAAAGGTGACCGGCCATTGGCAAACTGCTGCTATAATAATGACAATCTTTGTAGATTTGTCACGGTGACAAAACTCTTGTGTTACGGCTATGAAGATTTGCAGGCATGCATTGTTCCACCTTTTTTGCTGGTGCAAAAGAGAAAATGATTGGAGCAGTTTATAGAGGCGCCAAAACTGTATAGGCTGTAAAATACCGCGTGAGTGTGCACGCAGTATAGTCGTGTTGCCGATATGTTCTGTACACACAAAGTCGTTGTCTATTAGTTGAAAGTTTATCACTGCGCACTTGTTCTTTATCATGTTCTAGGGCATGTGGCTATTCGTAAATTTGGACTTAGCCCAGCGCTTCCTTTAACACAGCGCGGCACGTCGTTATCGTGACTGCTGCTATCAATTTTTATATTGTATGCTAGGCTCCCAAAATTGTTGTTTTTCTGTCTGTTTTCTGCGTTAACCGGAATATAGAATTTAAAAAATAAATAAACGTCCCACAGAGAAAGGGAGAGTAGCCCGAGCAACGCGCTACTTTTGCTATGCAATAAAAGGTTTCGTTGAACCCATGGAAACTTTTGCCGCAGTTCATAACCGTTGGTTTAAGCAAAATCTAAAGTTGGGTAATACTATAGCTTTGCTTACCTTTCAAAAGACTGGGCGATGCCCGTTTTTGACAAGAACAACGTTGAAGCAAATTTTCCATTCATGTTCGCTTTCGGTTTAAAAGGTGGTTGTCAGCCCTTTGTTCTGCCACGTGACCTTTGTGTGGCTCCCCATTTTATGGGGAGCCACACAATGCTCATTGTGATGAACGGCCCATAAAATACTGGCATCGTTTCGAAGGAAGCTGTCGAGTCTTGAGCCATCGAAATCACTTGAGGGTCCTTGAAAACTTCGCTGTATTTATTGCGCTCATACATTGGGCATTTCTTGGTGCTGCTGTCCTTGTTTACATTTATCGCTGTCTTCCTCGCTCCTCCTGATGGCAAAGCGAGAGAAAACAAATGTTAGCAAAGCAATTTCCTGCCAGAGAGTGTGAACTGTCATTCAAGCAGAGTGTAACGTTGGGCGAGTTGGTGCATAGCTTAGGAATCAATCATGTGGCACAACACTGAAGGAGAAAAACGAGAGAAATGTTCGAAAAATAAAATAGTTGAAAGTTGCCGTTCCGTCCTGTCTTCTCTTTTTTTCCTTCTTCAGTTTTACGCCATGTATACATATTCCTAAGCTATGAATTGTCACTGTTCTAAAAATGAAATGCCAGAGTGTCCTTTTTTTTTCTTTTTTTCTGTCTCATATGTCTCATATTCAGTTGAAAAGTACTGCCAAAATTAAAATGTCTGGGCATCTGCCGTCTATGTGTTTTCCTGTCGGTTTATTTTGTCACTCCGACGGGTATGGAGCGTTAGGAATAATGTTTTTATCTGTTAACACTGCAGTTTATATATATATATATATATATATATTATATATATATATATATATATATATATATATATATATATATATATATATATATAGCGCGGCTATGTTTTGAGATGCATGCTTTACCGAAATATTACGACTTGAGGGAACTTCCAGCTACGCGCTCCGAAATTTTGCGTATTCATGGCTGCTAGTCTCTCTAAGAGCCCTTGCATTCCTCCAGAAGGGTTCGACAACTATCCGAGTTAATGTATCGCTAAGAAAAAGAAAGGAAGACCTCGCTCAGGCAAAGGCAGCTTTGACACAGAACCGTCAGTATCGAATAACCTCGGGGCAGGAATTAAGCCGTCCTTCGCTTAAACCTTGACGGGTGGCTGATGGACGCCCACGTGTACACGGCCGTCCATTCGAAGCGTAAGGAGCTGCACGCCACCAGATGCGGGATATAAAGCGTGAAATCGCACCGTGAAATCAGCAGCCGACCGACGAGTTATGTACCGTACGAAGCTCAATATAGGTTGTTAAAGAAGAACAAAACAAAAATTGCGCGCTATTGATGCTCACAGGAGACGCTTCGTAACGCCTCCGTTCATTGCAGGAGCGGCACGGGTTACGGCTTGTTTCTCGCACTCGTCGTAGCGGCCCATAAAGGAACAAAGTCAACGGAGAAGGATCGCTACAGAATACTGCCCCACGTTCTGAAAACCATTTGTGTGTGTCACACAAGTTTCGACATGTAGAGATAACGGCGCGCGCTACATGGCCTGTGCCATTGCTCGTGTTTTTGCCGCTGCATTCGTCTTTCCTTAGTGACGAACGTGTCACGCAGTTCATAACAGCACAATCTTGCGCTAATTGGCTGGGATTCATTATAAAAGAAAGCCTGCAAACATAGACGCAAGAGTAGAGGTCAACAAATAATAATAATAATAATACATGATGACATAAAACATACAAGGACACAAAGGGAAGAAAGGAGCAAGCTGCAGCTGCCACCGAGTGGGGCACAACGCCTTTCAGGAGGAGGGAATAGATAGGAGAAGTGAAAACGCCGGCTGTCAACTGAAAGGACTCACTGTTCCAGGAAAGAGAGAATATAGATATGAAAACTCACCGGCTCGTGCTCAGGTTTAGCAGCGCCACCTGTAGGCACACGTTAGGGCGCACGCGAGAAATCAGTGCTATACTTGTCATAAGCGTGCTAAGAAGCTATGTTTGTGCATAAATCAGGAATTTGCATTGGTTCTATGCCTGTCCCCCCCTCCCTTAGTGACCCATATCATTAGAAAGATTGACAAATGTTCAAAGGACGTCTGAAGTGATTGTATTACTAAGGTGTTTCGTCACGGGGACGATTACCTCATTTATTGTAGTATAATGACGAGTTCGGATGCAATGTTACCTCAGTGAGCGAACGATTTGAAGTAAATGGAAGAAGGTTGAAGTTTGCTATACCAAAGGGTTGCCTTAGAGTTTGTGGACATTTCCATGACGTTTCAAGGGAACCACGTATGCTCGTAGGTAGTACTCCCCTGGGCCCAGCAAAGCTGGTCCTAAACTTTTCTACCTAGCATTCTAAGGTAAAAAAAAAAAAAAACGCAGTCACCATGACGTATTTTTAAGTCTTCTTTGACCAAATCGTGCATGTACCAAAGGAGCACCAGCTTTAGTGAGTACGCAGGTCACGTGTCTATTATAAGTATAGTTATCCTCAGGTGGCCATAGCCACTGTCGCTGAACTCTTGAAAAAGTACAGTATTTCTTCAAGTCCGAACATGGTTGCAGAAAGCAATAGCAACAATTAAGCAATGAGTTGTGGGTGTTCTGTGTATCCATTAATTTGCACACTGAATAACGAAGCGAGTCGTAGATGCAGTGTCAACGTTGCTTTTTACGGCTGTTATATAAAAGGCTACCCGACGCCGTGCAGAAAAATAATGAGCAGGTAATAGAGAAAAAGAGGACAGATACTTGTTTCGTAAAGCACGCCATATACATACTGTCATACTGGTGTTATATATGTTTGTACAAAGCTACTTTCAGCTTCGGCCACTGCTATAATAAAGGGCAGACAGCCGTTGTATTAATCGGAGATTAATCGGAAGATGTCGAACGGGGGCTGACCATGTAATCTTTCTTCGCGTTGTCTATAGAGTGCGCACGCCATAATTCGACGAATGCGCAGTTTCATACGGGCACGAGAACAAAGAAATGCGTCTAAAGCTGCGTGGAGACCTGCATATTGATAGAAGCGCACGCGTGAGCCAGCCTTCGACTAACTTGCATAAAGACGGAATGAAATGGCTAAGCACTTATTTCTCGTCTAGACCCGCACATGTGCCCCACTAATAGGTGGCGCTACACACCCGAGTATGCAAAGGTATTTATTTATTTATTTATTTATTTATTTATTTATTTATTTATTTTAGTGTGTACCTATATACTTCGTTTTCTGTCACAGTGCGTTCTCTCAATCTATAGTTGGCGTTTGTGTTGTCGATAGTTCTCCTCTTGCGTCCACGTTTGCTCGCCTTGCTTTCTTTGCCGTTGCAGCAATTAAATGTCAACTATGACACCATACAACTTCAAAAACAGCAGAAGACCACACGCTGTTTTTCCAGCACAAGAAAAAAAAAAACATCATTGTACCATACCTGCTTCTAACGCAGCTGCAGGGCTGGACATCCTTCCCGAAATCCTCTCCTTCGCTGAGGGTTTGTGGCAGACGCACTTTCATTGTTTCCGGCAGGAGTAAGATGGCTAAGCCCCCTGCCACTGACAGGACTCCGAAGATAGTGCTGGGGACGACCACGCCGTAAATCTGACCCTGCAAGCCGGCAGCATGAGTTAGGTCAAGAAATGGCGCTTCAAAGTAAGCAGGAGAGCTTCGGATACAGTATACAGACTGCATCTAATCAAGCATTTCGTTGCAGCCACAAGAAATGCCACGCAAGATACCGGTATTATGATGTCACGAGTGCCTGCAAGGTCCGTACCAGATATAGTATGTGAGGTGTGATGATGAGACTGACGCTTGCAGTCATGGCAGCGATCCCCATGGCGAAAGTTCGGAGCACAGTTGGGAACAACTCGGCGCTGTACACGTATATGGTGGCGAAGGATGCTGTGATGCTCAGTTTTCCAAGGCTGCATAGTGCCACGGTGGGCCATGCAAGTTCTGCGACGAGAGAAAGCAAAATATTTTTCTTTTCTTATACAGACGTCCCACAACACTGTCAACGCGAAATGTGCGCGTATGCAGCAATACCGCTTATTATCCTCATGCATTGCTACAAAGGTAACCGACTAGTAAAATTAAATAAATAAATAAATAAATAAATAAATAAATAAATAAATAAATACGAAATGAAGTGACAAGAAATCTTAGTGGGAGTAGTGTAAAAGAGACAAAAGATAATCGATACTCAGCGCACAACATATTTGGGTCAGAGATTACGTGACGTACACTTGAAAATGTGAACATTGCACTTTGCCGAGGGCAAAAATCGATTATAAAGCGTCCACTCTAGTTAAGGTCCCCTAGTACCTAGTTCCGCTATTGTGGTACAAGTAAACATGACGATGTCCTCCCGCACGCTCGAAACACGTACACGTACACGTATTATCAATGGAGGTACTTTTAAAGGGTGCATGGTCCAGCACATTTAATTGACAAAATTAATACTCATTGGTATAAGGGCAGCGCTAGGGCTCGCATACAGACTTTTGCTCCTTGAGGCGCAATAGTAAAAAACAACAAAAAACAAAGAACGAGATCTCAAGTTCCAGTTCTGCCAGTGCGTACGTGATACCTATGGCTTCCCCCACTCCCCCTCCCCCATTCCTTCTCCCGTTGATTAGTTCAGATGATCGGGGGAGGAGGAGGCTGGCTACCCGCTGAATGCTGGCTATAAGTTCATAGTAAGTTTGCTGCAAGACCAAAACGATTTTTTTCATATACACCTACCAAATCGCCGGGAGCTGCACGTTTCACGCCGGCTCTAACACATCTGCGCTTGCACACTTGCCTGATGGAACGAAGACAGTGGCGATACAAGCGAGGCCCCCGAGCAGCATGCTGAAGAGCATCACGGGCCTTCTTCCACGCCTGTCCATAAAGTACCAGGCCAAGCAGACGCCCGGCACCTCGACGGCGCCACTGATGGTGAATGACACGTAATCGCTGATTCCCATTGACGAGACGGCGAACGACAGGCCGTTGTATACCATGGTGTTGGCCGTCCAGCTGAAGCAGACTACTACTACCTTTTTCAATAGGTTCGGGTACTGCGTCAGTCTCCGTAGAGTCACATTTTCTGTCATTGCCGTTTCATCGCAGCACAGGCCTTTCTTCTGTTCCTGCACGCGTGTATGAAATTGATTGGAATGGATTGCGCTATAGGAAATAAACGACCTAGAACCTTCCGTTATCCGCGTTTCAGTGAACACCTTAATTAACGAATTTTTTTGGCAACGTAGTGGTGCGTCTAGCGAGGAATGGACTGTCTACCGTTTGGAAACTGTGTGTGTGGTGTGTGTGTGTGTGTGTGTGTGTGTGTGTGTGTGTGTGTGTGTGTGTGTTGAAAATGAAAAGTTTGTTTTCTACGTTGACAGAAAGAAGCATGCTTATACCCCCTAAGAAAGAATAGTATTTTTAACTTGACCCTGAAAGCCGTGCAAAAATGAACGGTGGCGCCATCTTTCGTGATGTGTGACAAATTCCAAGTATCTCCACACGGTGGGTGGCGGTTGAAATGCCGCCCACCGCTTGCTTCCACTGCCCACCGCTCCGAACTGATCGCTTAAAGGGACTGTATACCGCACTTCATCGATTTCCAGTTGTCTATCTCAATAGAAAGCACATCATTCGAAGTGTACAAGCTGGTAATGGTTTCGCTAGAAAGTCAGCAGAAATTTTTACAACGAAAATTTTTCGATCTTCCTGTTCACCCCCTCTGTATGTGTAGGGAAGCCGGCAACACTGGTTGCTGGGATTTTGCAATATTGATTCAAAAATGAAGGTTACTTTCCGTCGTAAAATAACGCTGCGAGATGTGTGCCAAATACAATTGTAAGTAATACATTTTTGCTTTTGAGCAGGATAATTAAACCTGCGTGGGCATTGGTTTTTCGTTACATTTGGAGATTGACACTCATCACCAAGGAAGGTGCCACCTGTCATTCTTTCATGACTTTTATGGCCAAGTTAACAAAAATGTTATTCCTAATATGAGGTTTAAGCACGCTTGTTTCTGTCAGTGTAAAGAACGATCTTGTCATTTTCACCACAACCGAAAAAGAATTTTCCGAGCGACAGACAGTCCCTTTAAGCGCGCAACACCAGCGAGCCGCGCCTACCACTAACCAGTTACACAAAAATGAACCTGAACTGGTAGCGTTGTTGTCTCAAAGATCGTCAACGCATGTGTGACGAAATTTTGAAATGGTTAAACACTACATCTCCACCGCCACGTCCTTTCGCAAAATGTCCACCGCTCAAAAATTTCTGGTGAGAACCCTGCTCCAAGGGTGAAAAAAAAAAAAAAAAAACTAAGAAAAATCCACGCAGCTTCACTAATCTTACATATGAGAACAAAAATTTATTGCTTATAAGTGTTTAATATACCGGATCTGGTAGCGTTCCTTCGTTACGGAGAGTAAATTTTATTATAGCGCGTTGAATGTTACCGCTGCCAGCGCCGCCTTCGAATGGGCCACCTGTCCGTACTGCACTGAAAGAAAGCTGTTGGCATAATTCTTTATTTGATCGCTTGCGTGACGTAAAGGACTATACTTGTAGTGATGGACAGAAGCACATTAATCCTGCAGAAACACAGTGTTGCCGGCGTCCCTAAACAAGCAGAAGAAATCACGAAGATCGGAAAAAAAAAATCAATGCAAGCATTTCACTCTCACATTCCAGCGAAAGCACTGCAAGCTTGGACACCTCGGATGGCACGCTTTCTATCACGATAAAAAACTGAACAGTCATCAGTATATACAGTCCCTTTAAGCATACGATAGATGGCAGACGAAAGTTTCCAAAGGTGCACGTGGTGATGTAGGAAGCTACTTTGTCAGCAGAATATGGATCACATGGTTGGCTCAATGTCGCGTGTTGAGCAGGTGGAGCCTTAGGGGAAAAAAATAAAGCAATTGAAAATAACATTCTCGAATAGCTTACCATAAAGGTAGCCAAGAAATTAGGCGAAATCTTCTTTCCATTCCTCTTGGCAATCTTCTGGACAAGAATCTCGGCCTCGGCCAGTCTATTCTGACTGAGAAGCCATCGGGGAGACTCTGGAATGAGCCTATTGACGTCAGCATTAGTCAGAGTTGCCATCGATACGCACGGAAGCAGCAAATAAGCGCGTCACTATATAATGCGCCCCAAAGCGCCCCTAAACAAAACACAATAAGCGTTAAACTATAATATATGCAGGGCGCGTCTCGAGTGCGCTTAAATTGTTCGCCCATCGCGATGTCGTGTCCCTGGGCTCCACTCAAACGCGTTGCGAACGCTGCTGAGGATGTGGCGACCACAGACGGAAGAGCTCCCGACATGCGCGGCAGCTGACGCGGTTATAGCAAACAGTGAAGAGGGTGACCCCGCGCACCACCACATGGCCAGCAGCACGACGAAAGGCAGCGACGTGGCCACCGCAACGGCGAACCAGGAGCGCAGCAGGTATGCCACACCAGCCAGAGACATGAGCGCCACGCCGTAGATGGCGCACACGAACATGCCGGCGAAGGTGCGCTTCTCGGGGCTCATGATCTCCATGCCTGCGCCACACGGGTGCGACGATGCTGCATAGGTACGGCAAGCAAGGCCAACACCCGAGAGCACAGAAGGCACAAAAAGCGACACTCGGCCCGTGGGACCGCTGTTCTCACTCCGTTATCGAAAGCAGCGCACACATACAAGAAGAGGGACAGAGGCAAAGACTACAGCGCGTACAGCGTTGTGGTGCTGTCTTCGTATGCACCCTCGTACGTTCTCCTGTGTGCCTTTGCCTTCGTACCTTCCTTCATGTGTGTGCTGTTTTCTTTCTTTACGCAATGACGCACCAACGATCCCAAATCGGCACCTTTTGGAACTCAGCAGGATCTCTGCAAAGAAGCACTGTTTAGCGGGCCCGTTAAACATGGCAAAAATATAATAAAAGTAAGATCATTGTAACCCAAGGATGCCGATATATTCGATGCTGAACGGTCGTTGCTGTTCTGATCATATCTTATGCGAGAATTTGCTGTTCATTGCCGTTTGTGGAATATTAATATATGTTTTAATACAGGGAGTTACGACTCCTCTTGAAGCTTTGGGGGAGAAAAGAAAGTGAAGACTGTTTAGAATAACATGCTGAACAAGAGCGCATATTTGCTGCAATAAGGCACCAGCGCCACGACGAACACATCGCAGCAATCAACGCCTGCACAGTATAACATCCAGTCATTCACGCGGAGCCCAAAGGACTCTACGTGAACCTTCAATTGCAACATCCTTAAAGATAAGAAGCATTCAATTTTACATTTGTTGGTCATTGGGAATATTAGTTTTCATTGAAAAAATGTTCACCATTCAAACACACCTAAATTCGCTATTCAAACACACCTAAACGCAAACTTTGCCCTCAAAATCATTCGTGTTTTCTTGCGGCCAATTCCGGTCCCCATGAGATCCATGCCATGAATGGCTGGACCGTATGGGCCGTTTGGAGTGCACAGCCACGAACAACCAAAGGCAGCGCGCAAATGTGTACACTTATTTGAGAACCGACAGCCAAGCTGAGGAAAAGCCCATCGGTCTGCAGGTCGCTGCAAGGGTATATCAACACTTCGACAGCCATTATTCCTGTATTAAGTGAAAATATAAAAGCACTGCTAAGTTAAGTTTGACAGTACTCTGTGTAGTCAGGACAGGCCCGTAGCCAGGGGGGCTGCCCTAGGGGCCGGGCCCCTCCCGCAGTTTTGGTTGGGGTACGTGTTAATAACATAGTGTAGTATTAATAGCATACAATTTAAGTCAATGAATAACTTTACATTTAAAAAGTCGCTTATTGTACAGATCTAGTGCGTTTTCACCGAAAATAAATAATGAAAACACATGTTTTTCTCAAATAGTCAAGGCCTTCAACAAGTGGGCACCCCCGGCAAAAAATTCATGGCTACGGGCCTGAGTCAGGATATTATGCTGTATAATAATTAGACGAGAATGTGGCACCTCACAGCACGTTATGATGCCAGACACTCGTAACCGCTAGAGCGCACCATTTCCGCCGGTCAACGCTCTTTTGTCAATATTGAGGGTATACAAAGCAGCCAGGCGTATGGTTGCAGTACCTTTTTATAAGTCCTTTGTTGAAAGTTTCGATGCCACAGAGCACATAAGCAGTGCTGACAACCGGCATCGCTGTGAGGTTGCTGTCATATTACAAATGTTTCAGAGCAGCTATAAAGAAAACCACTGTTCCTCACTTATTCGACCGTTGTAGCTTCAGGAGTGCCACACAAATTGCAACATAGAATTCAGCAGCAGCTCTGCACAACCAAACAGAACAGAGGTAAGAACCAGGTCCGGTATTCACAAAACCTTGCTGCGCTAAAAATGTTCGTAAGAGAATATTTCAGCCAACCTTGATGCTGAAATATTCTCTCACGCAAATTTTTATCGTAACACGTTTTGTGAATATAGGCTCATAACTTTCACTGCACAATCGCGTAGTTGTTCTTACTGCCGATGTGGCAAAGTCATTCGGAGTACCACAATGGACTCTCAGCCGCAGTGACTTGAGAAATGCTATAAATATGACTGCAAGTGCTCGAAGTGTGGGTCAACGCTGGTTTCCGCTACGGAAAGCTATAAGCGAGAGTTTGCTCTCACTCATGATGAACGGTGTCTGAAAGATGGCTGGATAGGTCATGCCCACAACGCCCCTCCAGACGATGTAGCCCTCGTAGGTGACAGGGAAGGCGGCCCCAATTCCTCCAACCACACTCACCACGATGGTCAGCAGGAACGACTTCTTGCGACCCCACCTGCGAGCGGATTGCGTTTCGTTAATGCCCAGAACTCTGTGCTCACAAAGCGCTCTTGTGCTGCACTAGTTAATAACAACAAGAATAAAATTACACCCGATTCTTACATTAACGAAGGCGGCTGACCAGTTGCAAGTAGCGCTTATGAATGCGCGCTCGTAAGCGCTCTTTGGCTTTGGCAGTCCGCAGTCGCTAAATGTATGCCCTGCACCATTATTCGTTGAAATTTTCTCAGTTATAATGTGAGTTTATGACAAATACGAGTCCGTAATGGCGCCGGTGAAACAGCCTATACACACGCATTATATCTGCAATGTCGACTGTGTACAGAAAGCTTTTTCCATGCGATATGTGAGAAGAATTCGCGCGATTCGGCAGACGTTATAGCAACCATGTCGCAGTGAAGGATTTAACTGTGAAGGGTGCAATCTTGGGTCGATGACGAAGCGTCGGGCGCAAACCGTCGAGACAATTCGATCGGTACGTCCCGTCTTCGTGTGCTGGATTCGAGGCAGTGGTCATGTACCTGCATGGTTTCGAAAGGGACTTGCCGCCGTAAAGGAGCCGAGTGCAAGGCCTTTGTACAGTTACAACTACAACTAATTATGTAAAGAAAAAAACAATTGGTGCCATCTAGCTTCAAGCCTGGCTAATTGCGAAATCCTGCTCATTCTAACACACCTCGTGGCTTGTTTGCCAAACATCTTTTGCGTAAATGATATCAGACTTTGGCAGCGGTGATCGTCTCGTCATCACGCTGACGGAAGCGCCGGCCAATAACAAAACGTTCGTACACTGCAAACGATTGTTATGAACGTGACCGCCTTGCCCGCCATGCAAAGATATTAATAAAATAAAGAAAGGAGCGGAAAAGCGTCCGGAAATTTTCTTGATCTTGATTCTACATGGCCACATAAAAATTATGGCACCGCAATAAATCATAATTATTAAGTTACATTCTTTGCTACAGCCCTTCGTTTGACGGCCCGCCCTATACTTGCATGTTATTATTAGTTAATACAAGGCCACGCTCCCGAATTTGTTTGTTCGTGTATACGTGATGTTAGCTGACCGCTTTCACTAATACTTTGCCTGATACGACGATTGGCCGGTGCCTGGTTTTGATTGTAGTTAGCGCAATAAAAGCTTTTGTAAATGCAGGCTATAAATATGCACTTTCTTCTTTCCACTCAGCCAACGGAATGGCTTGCAGCTCCTGCTTGTGGTCTCTAGGCCACACTAACAGTGCTTTAAACTGTTCATGCGGAGAGAGAGACAGAGAGAGAGAGAGAGAGATGCAGACTAATGATATGGTGAAAATGGTAGTGATCGATTGATCTGCTGCTCTGATGAGTACATTTAAAGAATACCGTGTTCTAACTCTTTCAACAAAAAGAGAACGGTCACCTTGTCATAGCTTTAAAAGTCGCACATACACACATAAAAATGCAAATTTTGTTCGCGTTTGCATCTCGAGCAAAATAAAGCATGCAGAAGATTTACGACCGACTTTGAAGCACTGCATCTATCGCGTAAAAGATTTACGCGAGCGATAAGCAACGCACGTCGACGAGCAAATAGCATTTGTGAAAGCAGGCCCAGCGCTCTCATTAAATAAAATGGCTTGCAACTTTGCCATTGAACATATTGCGCTGAAAGCAACCGTTTAGAAGTTGGCTAATTAATTAAGGCAATTATTACCCGAGGTCGCTTAAAGAAACAGTCTGAGGTCGTCTGGAGACGACAGTGTATACTACAGAGTTGGTTGCATTCCCGTAATGCGCCAGTGGATTTGTGGATTTTTTTTTTCGAAGGGTGGCGCAAGTTAGGCGAAACACCCAATATACACATTTCTTGAATAGCCAGCAAAATATGGACATACGGTATGTCATGTTTCATAACGCGCAAAAGCCACAACCAAAGCGTTTGTCTCGCTCTGTTCGTATCATGAAAGAGCTGTCATTGCACGAACGGCGTCTCAGCTGTGCCTGCTGTTGTCACAAAGTGATCTTCCAAGATGTCTTCTTTGACAGGTTGTCTCTCGGTTTCCTGATGCAGCACGCGTCTGCAACATTTAATATCCTTGACACAAACTCGGTAGCGCAAAAAACACGGACGAAGAAAAGGAAACACAGACAGGCGCAAACTTCCAACTATATTTCTGAATGCCAAAGCGGGTCTACATGTAACTGCACACCAGACGGGGCGTTGGCCAGACGGGGCGTTGTTTTAACGAAAGGGCACGGGAGCATAGTCTGGCTGTGCGTTCAAACACAGGTGGCCACCTAGATTTTCATTGTCGGCAATGTAAGTGTAGTCCGAAATTGAAAGAAACCGTCTTCCTGCACAGGTCAAGAAACAAACTGGAAAGGGAAGTAGTGGAGGCATATTTTATTGCTAAGTGTGCTGACAAATGCGTAAGCATGCCTTCCTTGACATTGCTTGCAAAGGAGCAGCAGTTTTTAGATGGTTTTTTAATCGCACCAAGTGATACATTGTGTTAGCGCATCTTACGGGTTCGCATTTCCCACATGACGGTTGCCGATAAATGCCTACTTCATTTTTTTTGTTCATTTATCATTTTCTTTCATTTCTTTTATACAATGGTTATTTGTTGACTTTTCATTTCTTCATATAAGCGCTGTTGATTTGTTGTTCACTTGTCATCCTTTTTTCGCGCATGCATCAGTTTTAATCGGCAGATTCTCACGTATTTGGTTTCGATAGCGGTATCATGGAGAACCTTAGATTTTGTATCGTTCCTGGTGGCGCGTGTGCAAAGGGTGTGCAGTTACATATAGACCCGCTTTGGCATTCAGAAATATAGTTGGAAGTTTGCGCCTGTCTGTGTTTCCTTTTCTTCGTCCGTGTTTTTTGCGCTACCGAGTTTGTGTCAAGAATGTACCAACTAGCCCAAACAAGAGTGTTACTGCAGCATATTTAATATCCGTTCTTCTAGATGCAGATGTAAGTCTCCTCCAGCATGGTAGACGGCGGATGTACCACAAGAAGGTTCAACGGGACACACGAAACAGACTAGATGGCAACCTCGAGTGCGAAGGGGCCGACGAACGAGCATAGCTGGATGACAGTGCGGACACACCCTTGCGACACCTACGAGTGGCCGGTACCACTGGTTGATGTCAACCACAGGCAAATAAGTGCCCTGTACTCGCCGCCGCATACGAGTTGCCCAGAGAGCAGCAGGCTGTCGCCCACAGACTCGGGTACGTGGCGAAATGTATCAGCAGGTGGCTACGGCGTCTCAGCAGTCGTGTATTCAGTGCATGATGAGGACACCATGTGTCGTTAATTTTAATTTTCTACTTCCTCGATGTAACGCCAACTACGGAAAAATGACATCATTTTCATCGCCGAAAACTTGGGATAGCCTTCCACACTTACTTAAACAGCTATCGTCTTTGAAAACACCTAAGCATGAATTAAAGTACTTTCTTGTTTGTAAATAGTTTCTTCACACTGATTTCGATCACTTGTGTCTTTATTGCTTTCCGCTGGATCAGTGCTTTTTTTATGCTTCTTGGTGTTATTTTGATGCTCTTTAGTGATGAATTTTTTCCTTCCAACATTGTATTGTATTTTTTCAATTTACCGTATTCTGATATTTTAATCTTTTTCAGCTCTAATCTATAGGCTGTGTAATTTCTTTTCATTATCATTATTATTTTTTAATCGAGGGTCCTGTTTTGAGTCAATGGCTTTGGGACCTTCGTCTGCATATTTGCATGCACAAATTACTGTACTGTGAATCATTAATAAACTGAAACTGAAACTGAATCTGAAATGAAAAAGTGCATGATCCGAGCATAGCAGCTGGACGTCGTCACCTTCCGTGCCAGCCACCACATCAGACAGCAGCTGCTGCTCAAACAGCAGATGAGGAGAAGCAAGATTCTTGTCAAGTCATGTTCATCCTGTAAAGGCTCCGTACCCTGGAAGTCCAGAGTACCCAATGCTGCCGAAGTCAAACCCCTTAATCTGCTTATGGCGAGGCACACAAAAGAGGATGCAGAAGTGCAGTTCTGGGCCATGCGACGACACATTGCATATAACCAAGCACGCCAGGCACAGGCGGATGATCGGGGCAAGCTAATGGACGTTGCGCAGTAAATTCCCTCTGAGGAGATAACTTATACAAAGCGCGCGTGCACCAGAGGTCTCCTGAGTGACCGCGACCAGGAGGATGTCATGGCTCGGCGCGAGCTTCGCAAAGGCAGCGGAAAACAGACTCGCCTGGTTTTCAAGTTGTGGTTCCGAGTCTATTGCCTGAGTCTCCTCTGCGTAAAATTGCCTGATGCGCCTCTACGTGTTGTTCCGCATATTGCCTAGTGAGGAACTGGAACAACAGCGTGCCGAATTGGCGGCGGTTGAGACACGCTGTCACGCGCCTAGTTTGGATGACAAGTCCCAAATAAAATAACATAACAGAACCTGTCCTAGTAGGAAGAGTTCCACTTGTCCAAAACAGCTTGGGGACATTTTGGTGGGGACTAGCTACGTTCCTTCGAAACACTTTAGGGGTTAAGTAGAATGTGGTGTGGCAGCGGCATATCACTGTAGTTATTTAACCCACACTTACAGATGCTATTATTCTTTGTGCAAACCAACCATGGGCCGACCTCTCGCACTACACACACCGTGGAGTTCCTCAAGGGGGCGTCTTGAGCCCCACATTATACAATTTGGTTATGATTGGTCTCGTGGAACGCATACCAGGTTGTGAGATAGCGATTTATGCTGACGACATCTGTGTTTGGACGTCAAGCGTAACGCGTCCTCAGATAGGCGCGAGGCTCCAAAAAGCCCGACTTCGATATCGGCATACCTTAATGAACAAGGCCTTGAAATATCGCCTCAAAAATCGGCACTGGTCGCTTTCACGCGAAAGCCAATGACAGCATATGCCATATCTATCAAGGGGCAAAATATTTGTTACGCTAGGACGCGCAGGTTCCTGGGAGTAACCATCGATCGGGACCTCTGCTCGAGTCTCCTTGTGGCCGGTCTCAAGAAGCGCCTAACGGCCCTCACAAGCTTTCCAATTACTCGGAGGGAAAACGTGGGGTACGTCAGTGCAAGCCATGTTGCACTTACACAGGACGCTGTTTCTCGGATACTTGAGATACAGCTTACCGGTGCTGACTGACACCTGTAAAGGTAACCTACGCACACTCGAGAGCGCTCAGGGCGAGGCATTCAAAATCTGCCTCGGATTGCCACGCTGCAGCTCAACAGCGGATACTATAGCAATTGCCAAGGATCTTCCTACCACAACTCACATCATTTTGGAGCTGTTTAGGACGCACATTCGACACTTTGCTCGTGCTCCTGCCCGCCACCTCGCCTCGCTTCCAGAAGACCGGCCCGGTGCCTCTTTTTGTAAGAGGCTATCGGCATACCGCGAGTGCCTCCCAACGAATTATACTCCTGCTGAGAGACTTCCGACGCCTCCTTGGTGTTTGGCCCTTCCAAAGGTGCGGCTGACAGTGCCAGGGATTCGGACGAAAGCGGAACTCTCACCGCCGGCTTTGAAGCAGCTGTCTCTGCTAATGCTACATGAGGACTGCAAGAACCACCTTCAGCTTTACACTGATGGCTCAACAGCAGCAGGCAGATCTGCAGGAGCTGTGACCTTCCCTGCCAAAGCAGTAGATGTACTGTTCAAGACGTCTCATGGCACAACATCGACTGCCGTAGAGCTTGAGGCACTACGCACCGGACTTTGCGTGATCGACGGAGAGCCACCACAGAAATGGGCCATCTTTACAGATTCCAAGTCAGCTATTCAGTGCCTTTTATCGGCCTTACGTAGCGGGTCGCAAGACCAATTAGTGCTTCAAACACGACAGCTCTATCATCAATTAACCGACAAAGGCCATGACATCACGTTTCAGTGGCTACCAGGCCACTCTGGAATAATCGGCAACGAGCACGCGGATAATGCTGCGAAGCATGCTCACGAAATTGGAGTGCAGAAAGCCATCCCACTGTCAAGAACGAATGCAGTAAGAAAACTTCGCTCGCTTGCGCGTGATATGGCTATAGCGCAGTGGAACACTCCTGGTCTTCTGCATATACCCGCCTACACCGCCTCGACCCATCACTCCAACTTCGAGTTCCGCGTGGACTAACCCGCTCTGAAACGACCGTACTTTGCCGCCTGTGGCTTGGAACGTCATATACAAGAAGTTTTGGCTATCGTATTGGACTGGAAGACAGTGCCGCCTGTGTTCACTGCGGCAGCGAGGAAACGATTGTCCACGTCCTCTGCGATTGCCCTAGGTACTGCTCCCAGAGAAAGTCTCTCGCCGCAGAATTGTCACGCCTTGATGGTCGACCGCTGTCTGAGCAAACCGTATTGGAATGGCGGGACGATAGAGTCTCGCAGCAGAAAGCCACGAAAGTTGTGCTCAACTTTTGCGCGCAACGGGCCTCGTTAACCTACTCTGACACCGCCGAGTTTGTGTGTGCGCGCGATCCGACCTCTCTCTTGCTCCCTTCATTCTTTTCTTCCATCCCTTTCTGTCTCCCTTCACCCCTTCCCCAGTGCAGGGTAGCAAACTGGATATTTTCCCTCCGGTTTACCTCCCTGCCTTCCGCCCATCATCTCTCTCTATCTCTAACCCACCCAGCCTCATTTAGAATGCGTTGGTAACACTTCAGACTCAGTTCGATGCTTATAGTGTTTAACTTAGACCTAGTGGGACTTTCTTTTGCTTTTTTTTGTGCACACACAGACGTAGGGGAGTTCGTATGCCCACATTATTTAATGGCGTAGGCTATGCGCGGTGGCCCTGTCCACAGTAGCGGTGACCTATTGGGGTTACGAGCCTTTCCCGCCACATAAAACCAGGTTGTCGCGAAGTCACATTTATTTTCTCGTTACAGTGCACAATTTGAAGTCTAGATTTCTTAAGATTCTAAGAAAAAAATCTGTTATGTATTACAACACTTTGCAAAACAAGTTATCGGACATTTCAGAGTAGATTTATATTTATAGCGGGCCGTAGCGTCACCCCGAAGTATTCGCCCTGTTCAAATGCCAATTCACGATCATTTCAGTGGTGTGTCATTTATTTTAACAAAGAGCTTCATTGCATCATCTAAGCGGCTGTTAAGCACATGAAGCAACTCATGCAGCAACTCATGGATAATATGAATTTCCTTGCAGATGATTTGAGAATGTCGTCATGTGCACTAACAGAGCGTGGTGATGGTCCACGTGTTCGAGTGAATGAGGGCTCCCAGTGCATACAAAGCACCCCACACAGAGCATATGCATCACCATGTGTTTCAAATACTATAGGCAAAATTAGATCAACAAACAACACCGATCGCCCTGCTGAAATGTCGCAGAAAACGATGCGATAAGGTTCGTCATATCGTCTCCGGTGTCAGCGTCCATTGTGTTAAAAACTGAAATTGGGTCTACAATTCAGTGTAGATATTTGTGCGTTGAAGTGGAAAGCTGGGAATGTTGGTATGAATTCATAATGAAAACAGCGCAAAAAGACTAAGGACAGACTGAAAAGAAAGCGGGACAGCCGCTGACTCGCAACTAAGTTTATTCACAAAGGAATGGAAATATGTCTAGTGGCACAAAACCAACGAAACAAAACAAAAGGTTATAAGTATAGGACATGGCTACAAGCAACCGTCACCAGGCGGGTGTCATGCAGGCGCGTGTATGCGCTGTCGTTTCGCGCGGTTTTGTGGTTGGGTGTCACTAACACTTATGAGGAACTTCCTGCCCGATGATTAAATATGTTGCAATAGAATTTTTCCTCTAAGATATCATATAGTTCAACTTCTGCAGTGGAGTGTTTTCTATAGTGTACAAAATTAATGTAAATAGCACCTCCCTCAACCATTCTAAGCAGCGCTATAGTGACCGACTAGACTTCTTCGTTTCCGCAGCAGTCAAAGAGAAAGTTTTAAATACCTTAATCGCTCAACAAAATGTTATCAAGGTGGTGTCAGTCATACCGTAGAACCAGCAGAAGTCAATCTCAGTGGGCATAACTCATTCAGTAAAAAAGACAGCAAGCAGCTTCTCCGCAAACGTGAAACCAATTGCAAGTACGTGTCACACACTTACAGGAAGGATTTTTGTTTTAGGCGTCAAATCAATTACAGTAGACATTCCATTAATTATCAAGTAAACTTACGAGTGCTCCCATCGCCGGAACACACACACAAAAAAGTAAGCCTCCCTGCAAGGATGTGTACGAAGTGCCCCATGAAAACACTGACGTGAAGAGCCCCACGGCTTTCGTCACTCGCCACTCACCCGTGGTCACCGCCGCTCCGGCCGCTACGGCCGCGCAAGCAGCTTCCGTTATCTCCTTGTTATCTGCGGCGTTGGGCGCCGCGGGCGAGCGACGAAATCCGGGGAGGCGGCGACATCGACGTCACAGACGCTCTTTTTCTGGCCAGTTTCGGTTTCAAGGAGCCTGCCACGGGGAACTAATTGTTCGCGTAGCTCCGACATGCACTCCGCTATTCAAAATTTCGTCGTTAGGATAGGTAGTGTCGAGGACGGGCTCTAAAGTACTAATTTGCTGTAGCCACCAATTACTAATAATTAAAAAGTTAATTAGTGTAGTTTCGCTAATTGTGCGCACAAGTACGGAATTGTTTTGTATCTAGAGGCCGCCAACCCGTACACTCGAATGGTACACAAGACATTCCCGCGATTTATGCTTTTCTAATTTAAAAAAAATGTGTTGCAACTAAAAAAAAAAACACCCTGTATATCGAAGTGTTGTATAATTATGTTCTTACTAATTTCGGTTTGTTCTCCTGTTCTCATGAAGAACCTCAGAATAAGTATTTAAATAGCATGCTTTAAGTTTGCTTACGTGTGCCTATTGTTGATTCGGTGTAGACTTTGCTGATTCTCGTGTATTTGTGTTTTCAACTGTATAATTTCCACTAGTGCTGCCTCCCTGCTGAACTTTAGGTATGTAGGCTCGTCAAGCTGCCCTTGAGCAGCTTTTGCCTACAACCCCTCTATCTGTGCTGTAAGGTGTGAAAATGAAATTCAATTGAATTGAATTGAATGCAAATAAACCTGTTTTAGGTGATGCTCATTTTAATGGGATTCGGTGATGCTTATTTTAATTCGCTCGAAAAATTGTAGACAAACGAAAAAGTACATTTTTGGAACGATATTGAACACAGCGTAGTTTCTCCTGCAAAAAAAAAAATGTCTATATAGGCGGTCATAAGCGGAGATCAATTAAGTACCCAGGTTCACACCCGGACGCGGCGGTCGCATTTTCGAGGAGGCGAGAATGGTAGAAGCCCGTGCACTGAGCGTTTTCGGTGCCGTTTAAAGAACCCGAGGTTCAAAATTTTCGGGACCGTCCAACACGACGTGCTTCATAATCATATCGCGCTATTGGCTTGCAATACCCCAGCAATTATTTTTCATTGAAGTACTACTTCAATTAATATTGCATGACTTACACTGAAAGGGCTTGGTATCTCAACAGTGAGAAGGACTGAAGTCGGCGCACACCCAGCGAAGCACTCCAAGAACTACTGGCCGTCTGGAGAGCTCATAACATCCGGAAAGCCTTTGGCTCTCATTTGGCCTACCAGTGCCTACGTGGGCGCAGCCATCGACTTCGCCTGGGGGATTTTGCCCCCGGGCCCTAGTTTCTTTGGACCAAAATAAAGTTCTTACAATGTCGTGCCATATAGTGAAATAGTGAAATTAATGCTTGAACCCCCTAATTGTAGGAGGTGACTTCAACGCTCCCAGCAAGACGTGGGGCTACACGTATATGATACCAGCAAGGGCAGGCAGCTCTGGCGAGACGCGACTGAGCTAGGCTACACTTTGATCACAGACCCTACTAACCCAACAAGACTTGGCACGTCGACATGCCGAGATACCACACCTGATCTCGCATTCGTCAAACATGCGCGGGATACCACGTGGAGAAACACCATGGCAGATCTCGGCAGCGACCACATGATTTTCGAGATCACTGTACCGATCCAGGGCCAGATGGTGAGGAACATACACGAGTTCCGGTGGACGGACTGGGAAGAGTTCCGCTCTAAAAGACAAGCGCTATCGAGTGACGATCTCATTACTGACACCGAAGAGTGGACGCATTCACTCAACGCGGACGTCACACGCGCAACTAAAACGATAACGACAGATGTCCAAACTGACAGAATCGACAGCCGTCTGGCGCACCTAATCGAGGCCAAGATGTCCATCCTAAGTCGCTGGTAAGGTCAGCGCCTTAATCGCAACTGAGAAAGAAGGTTGCTGAGCTAAATAAGGCCATTGAGGAACACTGTCGCACTCTCTGTAAACAACAGTGGGATGAACTCTGTAATGCCGTTGATGGCCAGTTACACAACGGGAAAGCGTGGCAGATTCTCCGACACTTACTTGACAACACAACGACCAAAACCCACCAGAGGCAATGCCTCGCCAGGCTCCTCCCCAACAACGTGACGGCACTAGGACAGCAGGCAGTCATCGACGCACTGATTCATAAGTACCTCCCATTAGGTCCACCTGTCACAAACGCCTAATACTGCGCTAAGGCCAACACGCCGTTGGACGAAGACTTCACCACGGAAGAAATCCGAGCTGCGCTGCATCACCTCAACGGACGCTCGGCGCCTGGGCCGGATGGTGTTACTAACAAAGCGCTTAGGAACCTTGATGAGAACTCGCTTTCTAGACTCACGGACTACATAAACGAGCGATGGAGGGCAGGGACCATACCGGTGCAGCGCAAGAAGGCCAAGACAGTCCTAATCCCCAAGCCTGGCAAAGCCCCCGGTATCAAAAATCTGAGACCTATCTCACTGACTTCGTGTGTGGGCAAGACAATGGAGCACGCCGTCCTCAACCGGGTCAACAACTACCTCGAGTCCACAGAAGCGTATCCGCACACAATTATCGGCTTCCGAACACATCTGTCGACGCAGCATGCGATGCTCCAGCTCAAGCATCAGATCCTCGATGACAAATCTCGCAGCACGAAGGCAATCCTGGGCCTTGACCTGGAGAGCGCTTTCGACAGGGTCAGCCATTCGGCCATTCTGAGACAGATCTCCGAACTAAACCTCGGTGTGAGGATTTATAACTACGTCAGAGACTTCCTCACTGGAAGAAAAGCCATCCTTCTCGCCGGTGATATCACATGCGAAGAACAGGAGCTCGGTAGCACCGGAACCCTGCAGGGCTCGGTCATCTCGCCTGTGCTTTTTAATTTGGTCATGATTGGCCTTGCCAAAAGGCTCCAGACAGTGAGCAACGTCAGTCACACGATATATGCGGATGACATCACAATCTGGTCCATTAAAGGCAGCGACGGACAGATTGAGACGGCCCTGCAGAAGGCCCTTGAGGTGGTCGAGGATTACCTGGCTGGCACTGGTCTTCGATGCTCTCCGAATAAGTCAGAACTCTTGTTGTCCCGCCCTACCCTCAGGGGACGGCCTGCTAAGGGTTTTGTTAAAATCAGACAAAGCGAAGAGATCCAACTACACACCAATGATGGGGGCACCATCCCCATTGTCAATCGCATCCGAGTCCTCGGAATGATCATCGAATCCAACGGGGTCAACGGTGAAACTATCAAGAGGCTTACTCACAAGACCACCAACGCCATTAGACTTCTCAAAAGGGTCACAAATAGACGAAGTGGTATGAAGGAGGACAGCCTCATCAGGCTGATCCACTCATTTGTCATATGTCACATCGCATATGTTGCGTCCATGCACAACTGGTATAAAAACGAAAAGAAGAAGATTAACACCATAATCCGCAGGGCATATAAGGTCGCCCTCGGCCTACCGGAATCCACCAGCACTGAGTTCCATAACACTTTGGACGAAATAGTTGAAGCACAAAGATTATCGCACCTAGAAAGGCTCACCACTACTAACACAGGAAGGAGCATATTGCAAGAGCTCGGCATCACGTACCACAAAGAGTATGGTGCTAAGGCGGACATACCTAAAGAGATACGAGCGAAGATACACGTTGCCCCGGTTCCAAGAAACATGAATCCCATTTACAACCAAGGCCGCCGAAAAGCCCGAGCTACAGCTCTTCTGAAAGCCTACTGCAATGATAAGAGTGCGCGGTTCACTGACGCCGCCAGCTACCCCGACGGTGGACGCTTCGCTGTCGTTGTGATAAACTCGGAGAAAGCCACAACGCATGCAGCTAGTGTCAAGACCCGACACCCGGAGGTTGCTGAAGAAATGGCCATCGCCCTGGCCATAACTGATGCCGACACTCAGGTTATACTCAGCGACTCGCGCACAGCTGTGCGAAATTTTGCTAAAGGAAGAACTTCGATCGAAGCCCTTCGTATACTCACGAATGCCTCCCACGTTTCCCAGGCTAACTGGATCTGGTTCCCCGCCCATTTGGGTGAAGTCTGCCCACACCTCCCCAACCTCAACGAAGGTGCTTACTCCGCCGCACGCGATGCTATAACCCGTGCAGGAGTAGACGCATCTGTCGAAGAGTACGCGGACCGGGACCGACTCACGAGTTACAACGAAAACGCACGCCGCCTTGGCCATGAGTGGCGCTGCCTAACGCTCCCAGGATAATATGTACATAAATACACAATAAAGTGGACGGGGGGACGGCCGCCTTCGTAGCTCAGTTGGTAGAGCATCGGACGCGACATCCGAAGGTCGTGGGTTCGGGTCCCACCGAAGGCAGGTTTGTCTTTTCGTCCACTTTGATTCCTTTCTACTTTCTCCACAATTAAAATACCACAAGTAACTTCCCCTATGCTTTCCCGGGCTTCATTGTCTGTTTGCTCATTAACTTGTTTCTAACAAATAAAGAACGAGCCCTTGACCCCTTCCCTTTCGTTATTTCATAGCGTGGGCCTCGTTGCGGCAGACTTGGTGCCTTAGGTAGCATGCGAGGGCTTATTGGGCAGCAGCCATCTCAGCTAAGTTCACGTTCTACGTGACGCCTCCTGGCAAGAAAGTGCGTTCCACGCACGCCGCCTTGGCCATGAGTGGCGCTGCCTAACGCTCCCAGGATAATATGTATGTACATAAATACACAATAAAGTGGACGGGGGGACGGCCGCCTTCGTAGCTCAGTTGGTAGAGCATCGGACGCGACATCCGAAGGTCGTGGGTTCGGGTCCCACCGAAGGCAGGTTTGTCTTTTCGTCCACTTTAATTCCTTTCTACTTTCTCCACAATTAAAATAACACAAGTAACTTCCCCTATGCTTTCCCGGGCTTCATTGTCTGTTTGCTCATTAACTTGTTTCTAACAAATAAAGAACGAGCCCTTGACCCCTTCCCTAACGAAATAACCAAGGCGTTCTACTTGGCCCGGCGGTGCTACCCTCCACCTAATGGCAATCTATGCAGAGCTCAAGCAGCTTCTTAGAGGCTGCTGCAAACGAACACTTACCCCAATCCACTGCTATACCACCGAATCTACCCCGATATTTATCACACGAGTATCTGTAAGGTCTGCCAGAAAGATACAGCTACGCTTAAGTATATGCTGTGGGAATGTGAGGCTAAAGCCAAAGGTATTAACCCCGATGTTCTCCCGGCGAGGTGGGACGCCGCCCTGCGCAGCTCCGCGCTCGCCGACCAACGCTGGGCAGTCCAGCAGGCCTGTGAAGCGGCGTCAAGGCAAGGCCTCGACGTCCCGACATGGGAGACCTGAGCCCGGGGCGTTACTCTGCAGGACGTTGAATAAAGTTTTACCATCCATGGAACCCAACCAAAATGTATTCAAGAAAATTAGTATACAGCAGCAATGTAAACAACGAAATGCGACCATTAATGGGAATGCACATTCCAGAAAATGAACAGTATTTACATGCTACGTACTAACAATTACCCAATACCTACAAGCAAATTACTCATTCGGCCTTAATTCAGTCGAAGCGATGTCACTTCTCGAAGAGAGTGACAAAAAGCCTTTTCTAAACAACGTTCGAAACAAGCGGAACTACATTCTTCTTATGCTTTATTTATTTGATATATATAAATTGTAGCTGTGCCCAGTAATTGGCGCCTACTGGGCACAGCTGCAATTCCGTCGTCGAGAACAGGCCAATGAATGGGCACAGCTGCAATTCCGTCGTCAAGAAGAGGCCAGTGAATGAGCACAGCTGGAATTCCGTCGTCGAGAAGAGGCCAATGAATGAGCACAGCTGCAATTCCGTCGTCGAGAAGAGGCCAATGAATGAGCACAGCTGCAATTTTGTCGTCGAGAAGAGGCCAATGAATGAGCACAGCTGCAATTCCGTCGTCAAAACGAGGCCAATGAATGAGCACAGCTGCAATTCCGTCGTCAAAACGAGGCCAGTGAATGAGCACAGCTGGAATTCCGTCGTCGAGAAGAGGCCAATGAATGAGCCCAGCTGCAATTCCGTCGTCAAAAAGAGGCCAGTGAATGAGCACAGCTGCAATTTTGTCGTCGAGAAGAGGCCAATGAATGAGCACAGCTGCAATTTTGTCGTCGAGAAGAGGCCAGTCAATGTGCACCGCTGCAATTCCGTCGTCGAGAAGAGGCCAATGAATGAGCACAGCTGCAATTCCGTCGTCAAAAAGAAGCCAGTGAATGAGCACAGCTGGAATTCCGTCGTCGAGAAGAGGCCAATGAATGAGCACAGCTGCAATTCCGTCGTCAAACAGAGGCCAATGAATGAGCACAGCTGCAATTCCGTCGTCGAGAAGAGGCCAATGAATGAGCACAGCTGCAATTCCGTCGTCAAAAGAGGCCAGTGAATGAGCACAGCTGCAATTTTGTCGTCGAGAAGAGGCCAATGAAGGAGCACAGCTGCAATTTTGTCGTCGAGAAGAGGCCAATGAATGAGCACAGCTGCAATTCCGTCGTCAAAACGAGGCCAGTGAATGAGCACAGCTGGAATTCCGTCGTCGAGAAGAGGCCAATGAATGAGCACAGCTGCAATTCCGTCGTCAAGAAGAGGCCAGTGAATGAGCACAGCTGCAATTTTGTCGTCGAGAAGAGGCCAATGAATGAGCACAGCTGGAATTCCGTCGTCGAGAAGAGGCCAATGAATGAGCACAGCTGGCAAGTCCGTCGTCGAGAAGAGGCCACTGAATGAGCACAGCTGCAATTCCGTCGTCAAAATGAGGCCAGTGAATGAGCACAGCTGAATTTCCGTCGTCGAGAAGAGGCCAATGAATGAGCCCAGCTGCAATTCCGTCGTCAAAAGAGCCCTTGAATGAGCACGCTGAATTTCCGTCGTCGAGAAGAGGCCAATGAATGAGCACAGCTGCAATTCCGTCGTCAAAAGAGGCCAATGAATGAGCACAGCGGCAATTCCGTCGTCGAGAATAGGCCAATGAATGAGCACAGCTGCAATCCGTCGTCACAAAGAGCCAGTGAATGAGCCCAGCTTGCAATTCCGTCGTCGAGAAGAGGCCAATGAATGAGCACAGCTGCAATTCCGTCGTCGAGAAGAGGCCAATGAATGAGCACAGCTGCAATTTTGTCGTCGAGAAGAGCCAATGAATGAGCACAGCTGAATTCGTCGTCGAGGAAGGCCAACGAATGAGCACAGCTGCAATTCCGTCGTCAAAACGAGGCCAGTGAATGAGCACAGCTGGAATTCCGTCGTCGAGAAGAGGCCAATGAATGAGCACAGCTGCAATTCCGTCGTCAAAACGAGGCCAGTGAATGAGCACAGCTGGAATTCCGTCGTCGAGAAGAGGCCAATGAATGAGCACAGCTGCAATTCCGTCGTCAAGAAGAGGCCAGTGAATGGTCACCACTGCCATTCGGTCGTCGAGAAGAGGCCAATGAATGGGCACAGCTGCAATTCCGTCGTCAAAAAGAGGCCAGTGAATGGGCGCCGCTACAATTCCGTCGTCAAGAAGAGGCCAATGAATGGGCACAGCTGCAATTCCGTTGTCGAGAAGAGGCCAGTGAATGAGCACAGCTGGAATTTTGTTGACCAGACGCCAATGAATGGGCTCAGCTGCAATTCCGTTGTCCAGAAGAGGCCAGTGAATGAGCACAGCTGGAATTTTGTTGAGGAGAGGCGAGTGAATGGGCACAGCTGCAATTCCGTCGTGGAGAAGAGGCAAGTGAATGAGCACAGCTGGAATTTTGTTGATGAGAGGCCAATGAATGAGCACAGCTGCATTTCCGCCGGCGAAAAGAGGGCACAGCTGCTATTTCACCGGGGAGACGAAGTCGATACAAGGGCACAACTGTACGGCATCTGTGACCGCTACATGTTGTCAGACACAGCCATACAGGCGCCCAGTGCTCGCTGCCACGTGCGAAATGCCAGGGCAGTAGCAGCACGTCAACAGGCTCAGAGAAATGGAGAGAAGTGTCATCAGGTGAAAATTACACATCACCACTCGTGGATGAAAATGCGCACGATACGAGAAGCAGTTCGTCCTGCACCGATCGGTCTATGGCATTCCTCATGACAGTCACCATGTCAGGTAACAGCTGGTATTCAAACAGCAGAAGACTAGAATCAAGAGCCCTGCACAGGCCGTGCATGGCAAGTCTCAGTCTTCTCAAGCTCCCAGGGTGCACACTGCTGCCACATTTAACTTGCTTACTTTGTTTATAGCTGTGCACACAAAGGATGACGCATCGGAGGTGGAGTTATCGGCCAGGACCACGTAACCACAGTTGATTAATGACGGCACTCAGTAGAGACAGGCAAATGGCCGTTGCAAGCAGAAGTTCGACGCGTTGCGACCTCTCAGTGGATGACGTATGCAGATCATTCGTGTTTCGGAGATCACCCGCATGGTCACCACCAGGAAGGTGGCATGGCCGGACGTGATCTTCACCACGGTGGCGAAAGGCGGACCCTTCTGGCATTCAGTTTATGATTCCATGTACGTTGTGCGAGTTGCGCCAGTGACAACTCGTGCGCCCATGGGACGTTCTTCCCCATAATATGAGTTGGAACAGTAGCTTGCCGGAATGGCGGCGATTCTGACAAGCTGTCACGCGCCACCGAGGTTGGCTGATTGCATGCTGGTCCTAAACATAAAGAGGCATAACCCACTACGGGGCCCACGCTGCGGGAACATCGATTCTTGTCTAAAGTAATAATCAAACTGAGAGGGCGTTGTTGGAGCTTATCTTATTAAAAATAAATGTTCTGACTATTTTAGTCTGTCACTTTATATTTATCAGAAATGGTCTTTATCCGAAAGATGTTATCATGACCTTGTCATTCTGTACGTCAACTTCGCTGTCTGCGCAGGCGGATAAGATGTCTTGTCTTCATGCATCTTCTCAATCTGTCATTGAACAGTGGGTAGGTGACGCTTCACTGGCTATATTTCTTCATTGTGTCCATTTTCACGAAATGGTTTTCGCGCCACAACCCAGTACGCATATTATGTATAAGCACCAACTCGTCCAAGAAGGACTTTTGAAATACCTTCCTCTATCTCATAATTATTTCGCATGTACTGATCACACTGATCGAAGCACATGTTCAATCACATTACCCAATCACAGTAAAAAACTGCCATACTTCGGTAATGTTTCAAAAATGTTAACGCGAAAGCTTTGTGTGTCCACTGGACGGCGTCATTGAAAAATCTGTGGGCGAGAAACCCGTTTCCCGCGACAAAAAAAAAAGAAGTAAAACATAGATTGTAACTCACAGCCATTTTTCGTGACACGGGAAAAACGTCCTTATTAATCAACCTTCTCACATTCATAAAAACAAATGCCGTACTCGCGTAATGAAGGCACTCGCATAATAAACGCACCGCCGACTTTGAATCCCTGCAGTCCCTCGAACGGCCGTGCCGTGGCTTTCCCGCTTCACTTGATACGCGATGTCTCGAAGGCGTTCGGCGCGCCGATTCATAACTCCTGCGTCCCGATAAAACTGTCGCACGTTGCCGGGCGTAGCCGCGTGCAAGCGGCGGTAACATCATTTACTCGCAGTGCTGCATTCCTCCGTTCAGTCGCAGTTCCCTCACGCCCGCTGCCGCGTGCTGCCATGCATGCTGCTCAGGCTGGCGCAGCTAAGCCTAAGCATGGTCGGGGCGTGGTCTCCGAGATTGCCGCGATGAAATCTCGGACGTCGTGCAGCGCGTACGACTGAGAGGCTCAGGCTCAGCACAGATATGAGGGAGAAATGCGATGATGAGCCGTTTTGAGTGCGGCGAAAACATCTGTGTTCCCGTTACGGACCGCCCGCTACCGAAAGCTGCTGCGGCTAGGCGTCTCAGAGATTGCATCGACGATATAGCGACTTTGGTTGGCCGCAAGACGGCCAGGCCGGCGCGGCGAGTGTCATCGGCCTACGCATCATGTGCGTCGTGGCGTCGTTACGCGCGGGACCGACGGAATTATTCGCGCCAAAGACCGCCGCGCCACTAGTTCGTCTTTTCGCCGGTGACCGTTCGACAGCGCCCGAAGCGCGAATGAGGCGGCCATTTCGATGCCGACGGCGATATGGTAACGGTGTCGTTCGTTTGCACTCGAGTCGCTGTTGGCTTGGATGGCTTGAGCGCCGTCCCTATTAAACACGTTGCTTCTATCATAGCCCTCCCGTTAACATATATAATCAATCAAATGCTAGAAACAGGTATATTTCCCTCTGATCTTAAAGTGGCACGTGTAATCCCCGTATACAAAGGTGGAGCTGTTAGTGAAATAGCAAACTACCGGCCGATTTCCATGCTGCCCATCTTGTCCAAAGTATTCGAAAATGTCATCAATGCACGGCTCGTAAACATTTTAACTAAATACCACGTAGTAAGTGATTCACAGTACGGCTTCCAGAAAGGGAAATCTACCGAAATGGCGCCGTTATTGCGAATTAAAAATGAAATTCTGAGCAACATAGAAAACAAGCTTTTTACTGTTGGCTTATTTATCGATTTAAGGAAAGCATTTGACTGTGTGAATCACGATATTCTACTGTCCAAACTGCATGACTATGGTGTTCGCGGCGTTGCCCTTGAACTCGTGAAAAGTTATCTCTGTAACAGGAAGCAGTGTGTGAAGGTCGGTGAACTGGCGTCTCCAACCACTATTGTAAAATACGGGGTGCCACAGGGCTCCATTCTAAGACCTTTGTTTTTCATACTTTACATCAATGATTTATGTGATGTGCCCGACTCACCGAAACTGGTCATGTATGCTGACGACACCAACATATTCGTTTCCGCACCAACTTTAACTAACTTAAACACTACAATGAATAATTACTTAATTAAACTTGAACAATGGCTGGAGTCCAACAGATTAAGTTTAAATATTAAGAAAACTAAATATATTATATTTAAACCATTCAACAAAAAATGTGACTGTGAACTCACTCTTAATTTTCAAGGAACGGTCCTTCAGCGCGTTTCATCAGAAAAGTTTCTAGGTGTTTGGTTCAACGACACCATGTCTTGGAACACGCATGTTGATAAGCTAACTATTGAATTAGGCAAAACAGTTGGATGCCTCTACAAACTTAGAGAATTGATTCCACTAGGTCTAAAAAGTGCGATATATTATGCAAATTTTTACTCACGTCTTTCATACTGTACCCTAGTCTGGGGTACAACAACAACCACCTACTTTAATAAACTAGAACGGCTCCAAAAGAAGGTGCTAAGAATTTTTGAAAATTTTACCGGGCACCCAAGCCTACTACCCACTGCTCCCCTATTCATTAAACATAATATGCTAAAAGCTTCCAAGTTACACGAATATAAACTCTCCCATTATATGTATAAAAACAAGCTTCCAAAACACGAAGAACACACTCGTCATGACTACAGCATACGTAACAGGCAAACACCAGTACCCCATACACGCACAAACTACGGTAGAGCTAGACTAGAGTATTGCATACCAACTCTTTACAATTCCTTAAAGGGACCCTGAAACGGTTTTGACGATTTTGTGCAAACATGGTGATCCGGTAGAGCGGGTCACTAGGACCATTACAGGACAGATTTTAGTGCTGTGCGTAAAGTGTGTAATTTACAATAAGGTTTTGAACACGCGTATCGCAAAAGGTCGCAGCGGCTCGCCAAAAAGCGTTTTCAAACGCCCCCGCCATCGAGCGATCGAATGGGAGGTCGCTGATTGGCCCCGACCCAAGTGACGTGCGCGTAATTTTCAAAACCTAGCTGCGAACAACGTGCTTCTACAACGTACTCCTTCGTTTCAGCCAACGGTATCATCGCGGCATCTGGCGGCGTCACACGGGTCGCCGGCGCTCTATTACAGAGGGCTAGCACTGCCGAGGCGGGCGACCTCAGTGAGGATATCGGGGCGCTATGTCACTACGGGAGGCTCGGCAGAGCGGCTGACGCGGGAGGCGCTGTCGTCGCTAGCGCGCACTACGCAGCAGATCGAGTTGAGGAGGAACAGCAGTGGTAAGGAGGAAGGCGACAGAAATAAGCCCATAGCTGCCTTAGCGCATTGTGCTTCGCTTTATTTATGGTGTGAATGATTTCGCAATTGTGTTGCCTAATCAGTGACGCAATGTCAAAAAAACGTTTCAGGGACCCTTTAAAAACCCATATAAATTTCAGTGCCCTTTTCAGTGTGTTCAAATCAGATGTGCGTGATTACTTGATGAAGATATAATTTTTTTCATGTTGTGTGCATCATGTTGTATCAGTGCTCCGATGTTCCTTGTATGTGACTTTTAGATTTTCTTCGTATTATGCTGTTTGTTTTTGTTGACAGTGTTTACAACTGTGTAGAATCCGCTGCATGTTCTGCCCTCTGTAGGCCCCCAGGTCCCGTCAAGCTGTTTGCACAGCTTTTTGCCTGGGGGACCCCCAACAAATCTGTTGGAAATAAAGTGGAATCTGATTCTGATTCTGAATGCGCAAGCGATTTTTGGACTCGTTTTAGCGAAAAAAGGGGTGCGCATTAGATTCGAGTAAGTACGGCATATATGCGCGTAATATCGCCTGTGTCATGTAACGCTCCCCATAACATTATCACGTGACCAACCACGTGATCAATGAAAGCCAGATTTTACCCTGGCCTGCTGTTCTGTAAATGAAGTGATTACGACTACATTTCAATTCAATTCAATTTTATTTTCCAGTATACATGCTGGATGGTTGCGTTGGGTTAAAAGCTACATAAGTAGCTTGACGGGACCCAACGGCCAAACTATACAAGGCAGTAACAGCAAGCAGCCAGGTGCAGTGGCGAGCAAATCAACAACAACAAAAAAAAATGCTACATACAATACAATACAATGCCACATACAATACTGCATTACAATACTGCATACAATACTACTACAGTGCGACATTCAACACAAAAAAAACATAAAAAATAAAGTGCTACATACAATAAAATACCGCTAAGCATGAGTAATAAATAGAAATAATAATACAGAATAATAACACCGTACTACTGCAGCAATACTAGCTAGTTGAAACAAAATCAAAACACTGGTCATAAAGCGTAGCAAGAAATTCATGTAAGCAGAAATACTTTATTAAAGGAAACGACATAAGTTACACGGAATGCAATTACACAAAATGTCACAGTATGTGACTTTGCAAGTGAACGAAATATAAGCGCAAGTCTTTTTTACTGAGCATGTGAATATCTTCATATTTATTTAAAGTAGATGGTAGGTTATATGCCAATGATTGATGTTTGTAGTTCGTCCTGAAATATGGAACTGACCATGTCTCCGGGTTCCTTGTGTTCGCATTAATGCTACGACGTTCTAGAGATGCCAACTGTTTTATGTAATTCTTCAGGGAATCAGAAGCATATCGCGCAGTGTGTAATAAACGAAAAGTATAAAGGTTGTCCATTCTGATAATATTGTAGTTAGGAAACTCTTCTCTGGTGCTAGAATAATAGTCTATGTTGCCAACATAGCGAATAATCTTCTTCTGTAGCATCAGAACTCTACGTATGTTAGTTATAGTGGTTGTGCTCCACACTAAGGCGCAATAATTTAAGTGGGCATGAAATAAAGCATTGTAAATCTGTACTTTGGCTTTTGTAGGCAGCAAATTACGACATCGCGATAAGACACCTGTCACAGAGGAGAGCTTTTCGCATAAGTAATTTACATGCTTGTCCCATGTGAGCTGGGAAGAAAAGTGCACGCCAAGGATTTTGTGGCTGTCAACTATTTCGATTTCTTGACCTTCTAAAGCAATAGTATTATTCAACTGAAGCAATTTGTTCTTGGAGCGAAAAATAATTACCTCAATAATCAGGGGAATATCAAAGTAATTATATACCACGAACGGCGATAACGACTATGGTTAAGATAGCAACTAGACATTGGACAGCACGGTATACACAATGTATCGGATGCGAGCCCCAGCTTTCGGGATTGAAACAATGATGTCCTGGGTTTGAACCCCGAGCTCAGGGTTCGACTGCCAACGGTCAGTCGAACCCGAGTCCCGTGTGCAACGGTCCCACGCCCGAAAACTGAGGCCCCAGGCTCGAATGTCAGAGGTTCTGGGTGCGAAACCTTATGTTCAGTGTTCCACTACCAAATGTTCCGGGGTCGAACTCCTAGGACCTCATTCGAATGCCGCACGTCCTTGGTTCAAGCCCCTTAGGTCTCGGGAACGACTGCCAAATGTTCTGTGGTCGAGCTCTTGGGTTATCGGTTTGACTCCAAAGGCCCCGCGTCCGACTGCCAAAGGTTAGGGGTTCGAACGCGTGGTCCTGGGTCCGGCTACCAAGGGTCATGACGTTCGCCTTTGCGTCTCCTAGGCGACAGCTGAGCAGCCCCGGGACCTTTTCTTGGGCGCCACGAACTCCACTTTAAATATATTAGCTGAAGGATACAGTTGAGGCACGAAAATGTTCGCCCAGGTAGCTCTAAGAACTCGTTCCCCCGAACAACCAAAAAAAAAACAAAAAAAAAACAAAAACAAAATGCTCATCTTATTCCGTACTAAGCAGAAAAGTGTGGAAGGAAAACAGTATTTCCAGCGAGCGCTCTCAATGCGGCAACGGCGCGATAGTATCTATAATCATGCCATCATCCTGAAAAGACGCTGGATACAGAAAACAAAAAAAAGAAGGAAAGAAAAGAAATAAATGAATAAAAAGTACGCAGCTTCCGCTATGTCGCTCAAGGCCAGATCACAGCGAAGCTGACTGATAGTTTACTGAAACACGTAACTTGATAGTAACGTAATATTTTGACGGGAACATGCCCCGTGACATTGCGCTAAATGGTTTTGGCGGAAACATGTCACGTGACATTGTGTTACGTTATTTTGGCGGGAACATACGCCATGTGATCACCCGAAATCACGTAACACAATGTCACGTGACATGCAGAAGGATCGCCAGTTGGGCGAGTTGGAAATGATTAAACATTTTTTAACGGGCGGCGCGAAAAACGAGAACACCGAGCCCTGTGGTTTGCGTCTTCTTGCTAGGTGACCTCGTTTCTCTTTCTGACCGCGGTAAAGAATGGTCACGTGACATGCTCCCTCCACTGTCACGCAACACAAGTCACGTGACAAGTTCCTGCCAAAATCACGTAGCGCAATGTCACGTGACATGTTTTCGCCAACATCACGTAACGCGGTGTCACATGACATGTTCCTGCCAAAGTCACGCAACGAAATGTTACGTGACATGTTTCTGCCAAAGTCATGCAACGCAAGGTTACGCGACATGTTCTTGCCAAAATCACGTAACGAAATGTCACGTGAGAAAATTCCGCCAATCACGTAAGGCAATGTCACGTGACAGGCTTCCGCCAAAATCATGTTACGCAATTTTACGTGGTATTGCGTGATTCCTGACGAATTACGGCTAGCTTAAACACTCCGCTGTTAAAACTGACACACCTGACAAATTGCGGCCAGCTTAAGCAGCTTCGCTGTTAAAAAAATAGTAAAAAAAAAACGTTTATCAAGCTGCTGGGAATGGTTCGTCCTCGATGAAACGATGCGGCTTTCGAAGCTGCCAAACGTTCTTGTTCAGCCACGCACCAAGGCAACGTTAAAACAGCACACATCGTTTGTAATAGTTTAATCCATGGCTGTATTCCTCGTTTTAACACGGAAGTGTTTTACGCCGGGGCCCACCAAGAAATCAGTGGCGTACTTCCGTAGCGGAAGTTTATCTCTGAAGAAATTAACATACATTCGCAATGAAAAAGATCCGCCCAGTCGGACTCGAACCCACACTCGCCCGGGATCCGCCAACAGGTGCTGGAAGATCCACCGATACACCACCGCAACGTTGCCCATGTAAGGAACAGATGAGCTTTATCTTTCCAAGCGCTTTACAAGATGAATCTTAATGTCGTCCGGTTCAAGTAATGTGTTTAATACAGTGAACTATAGAGTTTAACGGCCCCGCCACGGTGGTCTAGTGGTTATGGCACTCGGCTGCAGATCCGAAGGTCGCGGGATCGAATCCCGGCCGCGGCGGCTGCATTTCGATGGAGGCGAAATGTTGAGGCCCGTGTGCTGTGCGATGTCAGTGCACGTTAAAGAACCCCAGGTGGTCGAAATTTCCTGAGCCCTCCACTACGGCGTCTCTCATAATCAGAACTGGTTTTGGGGCGTTAATTCCCACAAATAAATCAATCAATTATAGAGTTTAACGAGGAAAATTACCTTTAATTTAACATCAGGCTCCTTTATACTGAACCCTAGGTTCGCTTAGGTTTGCCGCGGTGGTACCGCCATCTAGGAACGATAGACCGAGCGAAGCAGGTTGTCGTGCTAATTTTCGCTGGCAATCAGCGCATTGGTAGTCTTCGCGGCTCGACCTCCGTGGAAGTTGGGGGCGTGGCGGCGTAATGACGGTGCGTACCTCGGGCGAAGTAAGAACGCGGCCGCTACAAAACTTGTCTTGTGTGGCCAGGTGTGTTGGGTTGCGACGCACACTGCTCCAGGTACGCAAGGACGGTCGTCGACACGCAAATAATTGGTCTTTCGCTGCAGTGGGCTGTGTTTTTACAAAACCATCCGCTGACAACTCGTTCAGTTTCGCTTGCAAGGTGTCACCGTTTTCGGACGCTCCTTGTTTATGGTAGGTTTGTGCAGTGCTCTGGCACGTGCGGTTTAGTGTCTCCGGGGCAATGTGAGTCGTTCAAGAACTTTCCCTCATGTGAAACTGTCGGGGATCCCTGTGCCGTGTCGGGGTGCCGCTGATGTCTACATGAACGTGTCTACACGTCCACAGTACCCAACTCATCTCCCGCCCTTCGATTCGCCAGATTACCACTTATGCATTCCATAACTTCACGAAGACAGGTTTAATTTTCGTGTTAAACCGATTATGACAGAGGGACCATGCCACATTTTTTCCACGTTGTTTCAAAAATTACCGCGAAACTGCCAGACGCAGCGCAGGAAAACTGATGAGAAACAACATCAGAGCTTGCAACACTCGTGCTGCGTATACAGACGATGCGTTCATCGGCTGCCATGCGTTTGATCTTCATGATGTGCGTCACGGGAAACACCACCCCATATCTTGCCTTTACCAACAACGTGCGGAAAGCGCAATGGAACAGCCTCGTCGAAACACTTCGAAGTGACCATTATGTCATACAGAGGAAACTGACAGACGAATAAATACCGCGAAGCACACGAGCACAGACTCCGCACACCCGCCACAGCGCAAGAGTGGGGAGACTACATTACAGAAACCCATGCCAAGTATACAAAGACTTACCAAGCTACAGTGGACAGACCGGCGGTAGACAACCATCTGGCACACATATGGAAGGCCTGAAGGGACCTTATTAAACGTTGGAGACGTCGAAAGCTAACCGTAAACTGAAGCGGCGAATTGCCCACTTATCTAATGAAGCCAACGCCTATACGGCAGAGCTCACACAAAGCAATTGGCGAACGTCCTGTGACTCATTAAAGGACACCTTAGGAACCAACCCCCCCCCCCCCCCCCCCGAAGAAAAAGAAGACAGGCCTATCTTACGTTCAATGATAGATCCTGCTAGCACGAGAACGGAAACAACAAATCCGCTAAGTTAGCGGCTGAATACAACGCGAGCGCCGGCCAACTTCTCGAAGAGCTTCAAACCATTTATGTCGGCAGTGTCAGCACCTCGACTGCGGGCATTGTAGCTGGGCGACAACGTATCAGCCCACCTAATACCAATTTAGATGCACCAGTCACAGTAGTGCAGCTTTATGCAGCAGCTCAGAGCTTTCAAAGAAACAAGGCCCCGTGTTCTGATGGTGTTACCAATGCCATGATCAGAAACTTAGACAGAGCAACATTGCAAGACCTCACCGACTGATTCAATAGCCGAATTTGGACACCCGGAGGAGACCTAGCTGTCCTCTGGAAAATGGCTGCAGCATAGTCCTCTGTCCCAAAACGGGCAAACCCAAAACACTCAACAACCTCCGCCCCATTTCACTGACTTCTTTTCTGGAGAAGCTGTTCGAAAAGGTATAATAATGCACCGACTAGAAATACGTGTTGAAAAGGAGCAGCTCATGCCCGATATGATGTTCAATTTCCACAGTGGTGTATCGGCACAGGACATATATTTGATGCTCAAGGAGGAAGTACTGAATCCCCGCAGGCAGTCTGGACAACATAATCTTGGCGCTGGATGTACACAAAGCGTTTGACGCCATCTAACTCTCACGACGCGATACTGCAAGGATTGGAGGATATCGGATGTGGCGAAGGCATCTATCAGCACGAAGTTTTCTGCAAAACCGCTCTGCAACTTTCGGCATGGGTCCAATAAAGTCCAATCATTTAAATATACCCAATCGATGAACACCACAAAGCTCTATATTGTCTTAACGTCGGGCTACTAAGGCCGGCCGTAACGCTCACTCATGAACTCCGTCTTGGTTTTGCAATGTATGCAGACGATGTCACCCTATGGACCACACAGCGCTCTTACGGGGAACGCCGGAATACTCTACAGACTGCCCTAAGCGTAGTGGAAAACTGGCTGGATACAGCCGGGATGACGTGCGCACCGGCGAAATCAGAGTACATTCATATATGACCGTATAAATCTCGGACTCGCCAGGCGCCTGATCTAATATTACATTTGGGGGGAGCATGGCTTAGAAGCGTTAGCACGCTTCGTATACTCGGCATGTACGTTCAAGAGACAACCGATTTCAAGGTAGCCTTGGATAAGCTGAATTACACAGTAAAAAGTAGGACTCATTTAGAAGAATCTCCAGAGGTAATGACAGCATAACTGAAAACGACACGCTCAAATTAGTACGTGCACTAGTTCTGAGCCGGCTCACCTACGCCCTCCCTTACCAGCTAATCAGGAAAACAGAACAAGAACAAGACTGGCGACTAAGGCAGCAGTTTGACTGCCTACCAGTACAAGTACAGAACGACTACTGGCACTGGGTGTGCACAATACCGTTGAAGAGCTAGCAGCTGCCACACTCATCTCAGCCAGAAAGACTCTGCGGCACACCACAAGGGAAATCTCTCTTACAAATATTCGGGTATCCAGTTTCACCTCTTGCCTCGCCACCGTGGTCTGGTGGCTATGGTACTCGGCTGCTTATCCGAGGGTCGCGGGATCGAATCCCGGCCGCGGCGGTTGCATTTCGATGGAGGCGAAATGTTGAGGCCCGTGTACTGTGCGATGTCGGTGCACGTTAAAGAACCCCATGTGGTCTAAATTTCCGGATCCCTCCACTACGGCGTCTCTCATACTCAGAGCTGGTTTTGGGACGTTAAACCCCACAAAACAACAGTCTCACCTTGATGTTGTTCAGAAGCCACCGACTACCCGCACAAAATCTCGGGCAACGTATTATGGCGCAGCCCATCCTGCGTAATATGCACCCATACCACCACAAAGGACGCCGAAAAGTGTTATATACTTGAATAAAGGATTTCTCAGCGTCTTTGAGTCTGTGTCGCGTCATTTCTCTGCATTTTTAACCCTAGTCACATTATTTCTATATAACAAATTATTTCATTCATTTTATGAGTATTTTTATGAACTGTTGTCATATATTTAACGTACCTATTCAGACTATGCCATTCGTACAAATGCAGCTATAGGCCGACATTTCACTTTCATATATAGTTTGACGAGGCTCAAAGGAAACATAACATATAATATGTTCCGCTCTCATAATTTAGGACATGCTGACCTGCAGAGTTTTTCATCGCACGACCGCCAACCGGTCGGCATGTTGGCACCCTTATGACTGCGCGGAGCGGCAAGCTAAGCACGTGCCAGACAGCGTTGTTTTGGAACTATATATGTTATCATTGTTATGCGTTGCTTTATTCAATTTTCTGTTCATTTTGCACGCGTACTGCTTTGCTGAATGGCTTCATGGCCTTGTCAATCTCTTACAAGATGTTTCTGCAAAACGCCTAACAAATAATAAAAATGATCATCATCATTGATGTTACAATTATTTGGCATTTACGATTCCTCCAGCTGAAGCAAGGAAATGACGTATTGCGCAAGGTGCCCGCTCTCCCTCTCTCTCTCTCTCCCTTCCAGACACACGCAACAACTATGTAATGACATGCCCTTATTGAAAATTAGAGCCGCCCCCCCACCCCCTCCGACAGAAATCCTGGGTGCGCTACTGAGCTTTCTCCTGCAAAAAAAAAAAAAAAAAAGAAAGAAAGAAATACGTAAAAAAAAAGGCGTAATACACTTCTGTGAATACAGGCTCTGCGGCTTTTCCTGCAACCACGCGCGTACATAGCTGCGATACAAGGCCATACCAGCTTCATATTAAAAGTAGACTATAGACTATACTTGCCTGTCACCAATGTAGCCAAACAGCAGGTTGCCAACCACACTGCCGATGTAGAACGCGCACTGTGCCATGGAGACCTTCCACGCATTGTCGCAGACGACGTTCATCTGCGTTAGTTAGGACATGCGAAGCACCGTCACGCTTTTGCGTCTTCGAAGACAATTTGAAACAAATAATAAAAACGCCATCTTCCACGGCCTCCACGTGCACCGATGGCAATCCCCCCCCCATACATTCCCAGGTTGACCCGCACACCCCCAAGAAAGTTTTTCGAGCTGTTCAATAACTCCTCTCTATACATCCCCCCCCCCCCCTCTCCCGCAAATCAAAATTCTGAATAAACCTCTACTCCTCCCCCCCTCATTGAATTTCACACCAGCGAGCAACGACATTCGTCACACACTTTTCAAGCTGTCACTCGGAGGCTGTCAGTTTAATGCGCGGAAATTTGCTCAATTAAATCCACTTAGCGACCGTAGGTTGTTGAGCGTCAACAAAAAACTGTTGGCCGATCGCGGAAGGAGCGAAAGGAACCATTTAAGGCGCAGGAAGCATCAAGCATTCCGCCAATTATTATTATTATTATTATTATTATTATTATTATTATTATTATTATTATTATTATTGGTTGTTTTTGTTGTGTGTGTGTGTGTGTGTTCTTCTGTGGTTGCTCCTTCGGCGCCAAGTCATTACTTATACCGCTGCTACGTTTGTGGCTGTAGCTGTTCCGCTGAATTGGGAAAGTTCTGTGTGTGGGGGGGGGGGGGGGTGATCACAAGGCTGATTACCCTATACGTGCCCAGCTAGAACGCGGCAAAAGTACCAGTTTGTGATGAGTGAAGTGCGCGTATCTTGAAAAGTGCGTGAGTGCGACTAAAGGCGCCGACGCAAGGAAAGACAACTGAATGTGTGGACGCGAGCCCTCGTGTAATCGACGAAGAAGACAATGTGCAGACGGGACGCATGAAGTTACATAAGCCGAACTTCACCAATCAGGAGCCCCCACGCTGGGTGGGAAGAAGCTGAGAGGAACAACGAGAGAGACGTGGTGGAGACGTGGTGGAAGCAAGAAGGCTACCAGGGCGCGGGAGTGGCGGCCGAGTTCCTGTGGCAAGGCCTCTGTGTGCTCCCACCTGGGCGTGTACCTAAGCGTCCCGTCGTCTGGCGTTGGCCAGGCACGGCTACGTCTCCGGTTTCATGTACAAACGCCGGATCATGAACCCCGAAAGATCGCTGACCTTGACTCGCCCGACGCCACCTTCCATCCGAGCAACGCCTTGACCCAAGTCTGCTCTGACTATACGTCTCTCCCGCATCGACCCTCTCCGTCTACTTTACTGCGTCTGCTGAACGGTGACAGTCTTTTCTCCCGAACTTGTTTTTATGTACTGCTGGCATTTCTAAATCGCGTCCATAGTTCTGTTAACTTTCCCTCTCTTTTGCATGCTTTGTCTTGTTCCCACCAATTTCTCTCTTTGTTCCGTTTGTTCAAATATAGTGAGCGGTGGTTTTTTTTTTTTTCTGCACAAATGGTCTCGTCTCTCCTTTCACGACGACGGTTACGTCATCGGGTTTAATGTAGATGAACCTACACGAGGGCGCATTGAATAACTAGCCTCGTGACACAATGTTAGACATCATGGACAAAAGGCACTGCTCACGCAGAGAGGCTATTCCGCTGTACCAAGTGATCGTTGACGCAAACACGTCTCAGACCACTGGCGAAGCGGAATCAATGGCGAAGATGACAGAACTTGTCCTACAAAGTGTAACAGAAAGTTTGAGCGGGATCACGGCGTCAAATTAGTAGCATTATTAGATTCAGCAACTCCCCAGCAAGCTGGCCGTAAAATAAGATCATCATCATCATCATCATCATCATCATCATCATCATCTCTTATGTCCACTGCAGGATGAAGGCCTCTCCCAATGCTCTCCATCCTTGCCTGTCCTGCGCGAGCTGATTCCATTTGATGCCTGCAAATTTCTTAATTTCGTTCCCCCGTCTTACTCTCTGTCGTCCACCGCTACGCTTACCCTCTCTTGGTATCCATTCCGTCGTTCCAACTGTCCATCGGTTATCTAGCCTTCTCTTCACGTGGCCTGCCCATGTCCATTTTTTCTTCTTAATGTCGATTATTGTGTCGGCGGGCCCGTCTGTTCGCTGACCATAAATGCAGCATAAATGTCGCTGCACTTATCACGCGATAAGTAGCGAGTGATACAGCGACGACCTCTGGTAAGGATCTATGCACGCCTAGTTCACGTTTGTCAAGGAAAGCCGTTAGTTGCGGACAGTACAGACCAGTCTTGGGCAGTAACTAGTTACTAGTAACGCGTTACCGGTAACTAGTTATGTTTAATTTAGAGGAACTTGTAACTGTAACACTGTTACTTTTTCACAGTAACTGTAACTGTAAATACCGTTACAGTTACTTCCTTTTAAAAATATATATCCAGAAGCAACACTTCTTAAAAGCAGGGCTCGGCAGCATCGCGATACAAGACTATCGCGATGTTTCTCTTAAATATTTATAACTATCTGTACCTCTGTACCTGGATAAATTTGCAAAATGTATTTGTATCTCACTCAAAATGTATTTGTAGCTCATTAGTATAATACTTTTACGATGTATCGCTTGTATCGCAGTGCTGTACATGACACGGACATCTCATGGCTCCCCTAGTTTTTTTTTTTTTGGTTTTTTTTTAATGGGCTGACGTGACTTTTTCTACGAAGGCGAGCAAAGCACCGCCAGTCGGCGACAAAAAAGTCCGGCGAAGGGTTCTTCTCCCGGTCCCCATGCAGAGAAAGGTGCGCAACACGTCACGGTGCAGCATCAATTTTTTTCGCGTGGCCAGCATTTCTTCATGGCCACCTTCGCGCGGAAACCAGCTAGAAACAGGCGCTTCGCAATGCCTCGCACACGTTCAGTTCTCAAAGCAGCGGTACTTCCAAAAAGCACTATGCAAAGAGCCGGCAGAAATGGCTCGAAAGGGGCCTATCCTCTTTGTCGCGTCTCGGGATGAGCTCCCATTTCATTTACGAGCGTGCAGCAGTCCTTCGTGGCACCAGGCTGTCCCAACGTATTTTGTAAATAAATTCCCGACAGTCAATAAAAGAGTTGTTAAAAAATGAGGCGTACGCAGCGATTGCTGGTGTTAGGTTATTGAGTGAGCCCCATTCCATTCCTTTTATTTGGCGCTTTGCTACGAGCAACTTCAGCTAACTGCACGCCTTCATACGTTTCTGTTGAAAGAACTACATAATTTTGTTTGTGTTGTATCAATCTTGTACAGTAACGGAAAAGTAACGGCGTTACTTTTTAACAGGAACTGTAGCAAGTTACTTTTGGAATCTGAGTAACTGTAACTGTAACATAGTTACTTTTCTGGCTCAGGTAACTGTAACTGTAACACTGTTACATTTTGCTGGTAACGTGCCCACGACTGGTACATATACACTGGAATCCACGGGTATTGACACTGACGCGTGCGAAAAGAAGGGCTTCTCCCTTGAATTCCCCCAATATCCATTCAATCTCAAAATCGAAGAAAGTTCTCCCACAAAATAAAACAACCAAGGTTTTAAAACAGGCGGTAGCCTCTCCAGTGCTCTCGTCACCAGAGGATAGATCAAAGCGCTACAATGTAACTGTAGGTCTATTTTCGATGCTTCTACAAATTTAAATGTTTTAATTTCTGACGTTTCCCCGGATTTAATTTTGCTAAAAGAAATTTGTTTATCACCTGATAAAAAATTTAGTTTGCGTAACTTAAGAACATTTGGTTTAGATTACCCGTCGAGAGGTCGTAGCTTGCTTATACTTGCCTCGAGAAAGTTTTGTCACAAAGGAAAAATTTCTTTTAAGTTGATTTCTGTATATACCGACATTCTTGGGGTCGAATTAAGTCTTCCACGAGGTCAGATTTTTTTCAGTGGGTAAAGCTTATTTTCTTTTAGGTGTATTACTGGATACATGGACCCTATAGGTGCAGTATACTTTTAAAACTGCGAAAAGAAAGATCGCATCAGCTGGAGACTTTAACTTGCCCCATATATCGGGACTCGGATCAGTGCAGTGGTCAAAGCTCCTATGGGACTGGGCTACAACAAATAATTTTGTTTGTCATATTTCTATTATCACGCACCATATAGTTTCCACTATGCAGACCCCGAGGATCACCTTCCGTGTGCACCACCTACAGCAAGCTTGGCGTAAAACATCCACCACGGAACTAAAAGCAATCCGCGGTTCACGCGGACGGAATTGCGAACTGTTCCACGAAGTGATCTATAGCAACCACGTGCATATTATCCAAAATGAAAACATTTTGGCGCAAATTTAACGAGCACGAAGAACACACAAAACAACAGGACAGACGCCAACCTCTCACTCTTTTTATTTCGCATAGGAAAAATGTCTTAATAGCGCAGTCAAGGCACGGGGCAACAGTAGCACGCGTCACTAATATTTTTCACCTTCTTTTGTCCCTAATAGAGTACGGTAATGTGCTGCTGAGGAAGCAGCCCCTTGTCCTGAAGTGGTAGTAATGGCGTGCTGAAGCAAACGTCCGCGTTTAGAGGTACTTTTTAAAAAGTATATATCAACGTTGGCAAGCATCACCCCTTGCCGGGTACAAAGCGACTCGATCACTTCCCTCTCCGTTCTCTCTCTCGCTCTGTCTATATAAACTTCGCTTCACTAAACTTGAGGTAGCATCCACAAACATTGCAATGCATTTCCATCAATCTGCCGAAACCGTTTCTCACATTGAGGCAGTGTTGGCTGACCCTGTCTTTACAGCACTTACAGGTTTTTCCTGTATACTCTTTTTCGGAACTTAATGGCATAAGATAAACATCACCAAAAGCGCGCTATACGTATGCCGTTACGTGGGTGACCTTTCCCTTCTTTATTTTTCCTTTTTTTTTAGTTATTACATTTCCGGCATTTCAAGAAGTTTATGCCGTTCAAAGCGATGTTTTGTACATTTTGTTCAGGAAGTGGAGGACCTGAGATTCACGTTTAATCTGCCGAACGAAGATTCGTTACAAATTTCGAATACAGGTTTCATTCGATCCCAGAGAGCACATTTGTTGGGCATATCATCATCGCTGCAGCAGCCTTTTTGTCCTTCCAGAGCTTCCCCTCTAAAGTTAGAAAGGGAGGCGTTGTAAATACATGTACAAAAGCAGCTCTCCAAAAATCGTGCGTTCATAAGGTGACAGAGCGTCGTAGTTCAGCCGCATCAGTAAAGCAGGGCAGCCCTCGTTTTTTATTCCTAGCATTTGCGAGAGGGCCTTCAAAAATGGAACCTGCAAAGACCGGCGGGCGAAGAAGCATGCAACAATCGCCTGTGCAAGTGCATGGTCCCATGCGTTCATGCTCTGTCGTATATATCATAAAGATAGCCTCCCCTCATGGTGTCAGGATTGCGATGTGAGCACCGTGTAAACTGCCTGGAGTGTACGCCACGATGAGCCGAAAGGAGAAGAGGATGTCTTTCATAAAGCCTTCAGCCATGTTCGGTTTCGGCATCTTGAATGCAACGTATTGCAAGCTTTACGAATGCTACCAGAAGTTCAGTGAAGCAAAGCTTATAGGTAGAGCAAGAGACAGAAAGGAGAGGGAAGTGATGCAGCCGTTTTATGTATATAAGAGGTGAGGCCTCCTCCAGCACGCCGTTACTATCGCTTCATCATAACGAGCTAAGTTTCATCAGCAGTAACTTACGGTAACTTCATCGTTGAGCACGAATGATAAGAAAGAAAAGAAGAAAATGAATTTGTTTGATGCACGCACACTGCGTCTTGACTGTGCTGCGAAATCATCCTCTTCGTCTTCGTTCAATTTGCGCCAAACAAATTTCATTTATGAATCAATACTAATTAGATTAAACCAAGATTCTGCTTGAATATAATTGAAATCTGAATATGTAATGCGACGAACTGTAGCGTAGTGGTTAATTAAAAGTATTCGCGCATAAGAATCGATCGTCAACTGCCGGTCACTTTTGTTAATATGTTCTCAATCGCGATCGGCGTACAGCAGAGGACGAACTCACAAAGTTCGTGAATGCTACTTATACCATTACCCAGTCGGCGTGGTTGATATATGTCTATAGTGTCTGTCATGCTTCGCTAAAAATTTCTTGTGCGAACAATCCTGGAGTGGGGCATTATTATGTGTGCTACGGGATCTGTTCTTGTGCGCCTCTGGACAAACATAATAATTTCTGGCATTTATGTGCCAAAACTACGATATAATTATGAGGCACGGAGGGTTACGGGAATTTTGACCATCTGGTGTTTTTTTAATGCGCACACACCGTGGCGGCTTTGCGCACAGGCGGAATGGTTTGTGAAAGGGCGTACCTCCACACATTATATTCGCACCAATTATGGATGATGACGCTTAGTACGTACCTGCGTCACAAGCGTGTCGTCATAGTAGGTAGTGTCGTAGACCCATCCATTGTCGCAGGCTCTCGTCGCCCAAGACTCGTTGGGTTGCGGCAGCTTGCCCTCGCTGAGCGCGCGGTGCACCAGTGCGGTGTAGTTGAGGTCGTACATGAGGCAGCTTTCAAGGTCACCGTCCCTTCGTCGCGGGATGCTAAGCCGGAGGAGCAGTGCGGACGAGTATTTTCCCTCCAGGGACTCCATCTCGGGCACACGGCACCAGTGGCGTGGTGTGGCTGATACAAAGATGCTGCTGAAGAGAGTGAATACCGAGGGCAGCGTGGCCGGGATACAGAGGAGGAAGTAGATCCATTTTTGGTATGGCCCAAAGGCTCCGATTTCAGGCAGAACTTCGTCCAGGTCCATGGCTACCATGTCGACATGTGGCAAACAGCGTCGGAAAATAAGTCATCGTTAGCGTTCCAAGAGCGCAATATATGCTCGTTGAGTCTTTTGCTCAGCGCGCGCGCACACACACACACACACACACACACACACACACACACACACACACACACACACACACACACGCGCGCGCGCGCGCGCGCGCGCGTTTGTGCGGTTGCATCCCTGGCGGCCGCACCCACACGCGTGCGTGTGGTCGCTTGGGAATGTACACAAAATGTGCCATCGACCGCATGCAGGAATTTGTCACATGACCCACTGTATTACGTTCTTTATTATACTCCTTCTGCCCTTGATTTTGCGAGAGTGATGAGTTTTAGGTTAGAGGACGCGAGGGGCTTGCGTAAGGCTTGCATATGCAAGCTGCTGGGGTCCCAGCAAAGGCCAAACGCAAGTTGTGTTCTTGGTAACTCAAACCGCTGTACCTCGTCAAAAAACTCTCTATTAATGGCACACATGGGGATACGGTACTACGCAATACAGAATACTATTCCGTGCTCATACCATACCTGATTGGCCAATACTGCCTTGACAGGCATAATTGACCAATCAGGGAGGACCAACACCCAATAGTATTCCGTGGTACGGTATAAGCCCCCATAAGCTATAGCTCATGGTGAGTAAAATAATTCCACACCAGCGCGATAATGAACCCTGCTAAATAGGAGCGATGCCTTCCACCAGCAACTTGCACTCTCATCCACGGATGTCCTGGGAGCATTGATGTTTCAGGACATTACGTGTTTGTCGTTCGTCGGCTCGGTTTCATAGACGGAGGCGGAGAAAACGAAGAGGGAGGAGGAGGAGGAGGAGGAAGGACAACAAGAATAAAAAATGTGAACGAAGAGGAATAGGAGGAGAATAAGGAAAAGAGGAAAAGGAAGAGCAGGAAACTAACATAGCAGTCATTGTGGTTTTGTGTGCCATAACCATGATACGATTGTGAGGCACGTTTCAGCGAAGCTATCCAGAAATTTTGGTTACCTGGTGTTCTTTAACGCGCACAGGTAACGCACAGTACACGGGTACCTATAGCTTTCGGCTCCATCGAAAAGCAACCGCCGCGGCCATGATCGGACCCGCGACCCTCGGGTCAGACGCCGAGCACCGTAACCACTGTACGGCAGCGGCTACTTACAAAGGACAATGAGAAGCAGGAAGAGGACAATAAGGAAAATATGAGGTGGAGATGACAAAAGAGAGAGAGACGTCGGCGGATGTGGAGGATAAGAAGGCATGGGATGAGGAGACAAAGAAGTTTGTTTAGTAGGTGGCGAATAAGATAAGGGGCAGGAGGATTAAAGAATGCAGAGCGGAATAAAGAAAGGAAGAGGAGGGAGTCACTAAGCAGAAGAAGCAGATGAAAAAGAAAAGGAGAAGAAACAGAGAAGAGGAGGATGTGGAAGAAAGAATAGACGAAGAAGAAAAGTAAGAAGTAGAATAATCGGAAAGAAAGAAGGAACTTGAAGAGGGTTAGGGAACAAGAAGAAGGTGTAGAAGAAGTCAAAGAGAGCGCGCAGAAGAAGACAAAGAGAGTCCAGCTTACGCTGTGTAAAAGGGAAGCACATCAGGTCTTGGCCAATCCCCCGAAGTGGGTATGTGCCATGTTTGAAGGCTCATCATCATCATCATCATCATCATTACGCTGTGAGTGTGATGTGCTCTGCGCCAGCCTGGGGTCTTTACATTGTTTAATTGTGCAGCACACGATTTTATCTCCTCAAACACGCATAATGTGTAGATATCTTGAACCATTGCTTATGTTCTAATCACAGAAAAACACACTTCGAAAAGGTGCCCTGTTTCTAAACTCGAAGATGCTGCATCGTTCATGTGGTGCATCCACCGATTCTCTACTCGAAAGCATAGGCGGAGACTACGGGGGGGCTCGGGGGCTCGAGCCCCCTCCGAACTTTCCAGGGGGGGGGGGCATAGCCCCCGCCGGAGCCCCGAAAGGAGGATCGTTATGTGTAGTTCAGAAGTATAATCGTAAGGGGCTGAACGCTCTCAGCAAAGCGTTAATAATATTGATAAATGATGCGCCAATACACGCGAAGATGATGAACTCACATGGGTAGGAAAGCATGCATTGCTTTCCTCCCCATGTGAGTTGCGCATAGGTCGGGCTAGCAAGCACAGCTTGCGGCGAGACCACACTCGCCGATCGACTTGCCTGACGTGTCAGCGGCCGGCGATGAAGGAAGAAACACCTCCTTTCGGGACTGTACCACGGGAATACAAAGGCTGACTGCACAGCCTCGACAGCGGATTTTTGGCGGGTTACGTCTTTTAAGGGGATAATGGCGACGCCAAGGGAGCCCTCTTGTTAAAGCGGTTCGCCGCAGCGGCGTGTCCCTCTCTCCACCGTCGTTCGTCCCGCCTTTCTTGTTGCGGTGTTGTTTTCTCCATTGGTTCCGGAGATCATGTATATGCACACTCGCAGTGGCGCACCGACGGGGGGGGGGGGGGGGGCGGTTTCGGGGGTTGTAACCCCCCCCCCCCCTGAGGCCGACCTAGCCCCCCTCCCACTCCGTAGCTGCTCCTATGTCCTAGAAGAATGTGGCGCTGATGTCTCTGCAAAACGCCGAAAATATAATAAAATAATCATCATTGATGTTACTATTATTTCGCATTTTATTTACTTTTCTTTACACACGCAACAACTGTAATCGCATGCCCGGCCCTTCGTGAAAAATTGAACCCCCCCCCCGCCCTGGCAGAGATCCTCGGTGCGCTACTGCACACTCGGCAGGGTCCCAGTTGAGTCGTTGATATTTCCAGCTGTTGTTTGGACATGCCACGACTCTAAGAACTGTCTTTTGGTTCGGTTACCTTCCGTGTCGAGGACCCGGGCGTCGTCGAAGTTGATGTGGTGGTCTTTCTTTTCGCTGTGTTCTGCGAGCGCGTTCCGCGTAGCGTTGAAGCTACGTACGTCATTTTGGTGTTGCCGTATCCTTTCCGGAAAGTTTTTTGTCTCGCCGATGTAAGTGGCGTGTCAATCGGCGCACGAAACCTCGTACACTAGCCCTGGGAATCTTTCTTTTGGCAGCCGGTGTTTTGTAAATCATTTTTCAATTACGTTGATACGTTATATGAGTACTGACACAAAATTCTACATCTTGTTTTCTTTCTTTTGCAATAAGTAGCTAATGACCCACTTACCCCGGCTGCAAACCTCGAGGGCTAGAGCGCGCGATTGTTAATATTTTGTATACGGTTTTGTGAAACCCAAAAGCACTTGCCGTTTCAAAGAGCGATGAGGTAGGCGGCACCCAGGATGGTATTCATGTAAACATAGCTGACTAATGTGCACACAAAACCGCGTTCACATGAGCACCGCGCGGACAACTCTTTTGAGTGAAGGCTCTCTGGGTGCTGCTGTAATCCCCTCTGGGAAGTTTCAAACATGCGCGATCCCTCAAAAAATGCGCTGCCGAGGCGAGGACGTCAGTTTGTACTCCGGTGCAATTCTGCCCCCTCTTTCCGTCGGAAACGTCCTCTAGGATGAGCGCTCTCCCAAAAATCATGGCAGCAGCACGAACTCGTCACGATGGTGGCGACTGGTTGTTTACATGAAACGCAAAAGCGCGTTTCGCATGCAGTGGTGCGACACGCACGTTAAAATTGATATTAAATATGTTCTAAGCTATATCAGCCGTTGATATTTTGTAGATGATGCGTGTGTGTCGACGCAAATCTATCCCGCAAGTTATCTCGATAGCCTTAAATTTTGTGTCAGTACTCCTTTAACTGGTGTTTAATTCACTGGGTCATGATTGCGTGACAACTTGAGTAACAAATGTGAAGCACAAATAATCATCTAATGTTCAAAAATTATTTGCTCTAAAGTGACTTGTTGTGACGTTTTTTAGGGGCGAAGCTCCTCTTAGTCTAACCTTGTCACGCGTCAGGCGTCAGGCGTCAGTCGTCAGTCGTCAGGCGTAACCCGCGTGCTGGGAGGCACGCGCTCGCCCTCGGCGTTCGCCTCGGCGCGTGCCTCCCGGCGCGTGCCTCTGCTGTCTTGTGTGAGAGAGAGAGAGACAGAGAGCGAAAGGCGCGCGTTGGCTATGGAAACGCTCTTTCTTAGAGGAACGCTGTACCAGCTCGCAAAGAAGGAGAACGCGCTCTCACCCGCGAGAGACAACGTTGGCGCAGGCAGCGTCTCCTAGCGAGTTTCTCGATTGAGAAATACCGACTGCTCGCGTTGGAGAAGCGTTCACCGGCAACCCATATATATATATATATATATATATATATGGGTTGGGAGATTTCACTTGTGCATAGTTGAACCATGAGGATTCGTAGCGTGCACGTTAACTAAATTAATCCGGAACTCGGCACGATCTACGATGAACATCTCGAGCTTCGCCCACTCATCATCATTCACTCCGTGGATATGCTGTAATTTCTTTTTCTTCTCTTGTACTTTCTGTGTTATTTGGACATACATTGCTATATTTATTGTAAAATAAACATTTCTTGGACAAGAAAAATGTCAGATGTGAATTTACAGCGACGTTGATGCGTTTGCGGCCGGACTGGAGAAGCGACGCGCGCAAGTGCGCGCGCGTCGCTCCTCCAGTCCGACCGTGTGGCAGTTTGCCTGTTTTCATCATCAAGGAAAAAAAAGTTAAATTGCCTGAGCGCCCCGGCGTTTTTGAGAAATACGGAAGAGGATGAGGAGGAAAATTAGAGAAAGAAGGACGAGAAAGGGTAATTGGAGAATGAGGACAGAAGACCGCAGCGAAGGTCTCGTCGCCCCCCCCCCCCCCCCCGTCCCTCCCGGAAAATGAAGAAGTCTCCGCCTATGACTCGAAGTTTTTTCCTATAGTTCACGCAAAAGTCTAGGCAATGGCTGACATGTTCGCTTCACTGTTTGGCGCCAAGCGCCTTCCGTTTTGCAAATATAACAGCGCGGAATCTGTTGCACCTGACAGACGCAGTCGCGCCCACAATTTTGCCGTAAAATTCAAAAATAAAAATTCTAGTTTGCAGTTTGCCGGCTGACAGTCAGTACTTCTACTGTTTTCCCAAGGAAATGGAGCTTTAAAATAATGTTCCAATGATCTAAACAGATTTTTATTGTCCATTTTACTGGATCCGACAACGCTGTAGTAGGCTCCTCCTGTTCATTTTTTTTTTTTTTTTGCTTCCCTGCTGCGGCACGCCTGTCGTGAACGCCGCTTTGCAATAGACAAAACGATGCTCATAAATGCCACCAGCGCACTTCAGCACAAACTCCCTCACACTCAAAACTAAAGCCATGGATACCATTGGATTACAACTGTTTTTCACTGCACTTAGACGGGTGGCCCTCTTTCCAAAAGCTTCCTGTGACTATAGCTCTAAGGTAAATTCAGCGTACTTGCATACAGTCTTCCCACGGAAGCATTAGGACGCTGTGAAGCTGTGCTCTTACCTTATGTAGCTGCGCTCGCCGAAAGCTCTAAGCGGTGCTTCTAGGCGACTGCATCTCGCAAGCTCCAAGCCAAACAGGCGCGGGTCATCGTGGCTCCGAGATATATTCCGCAAATGCAAGGCAGACCTTTATCGTTTTACTGCAGGGCTGTTTGCACCGCCTAAGTACACTTCTCACCTTCGCACATAGTATATGTGCCGATGCACGTCTATCACTAGCTAACTTGAGCGCGAACGTGTTAGAAGTACTCGCGACCCTAGGCGCAGAACTTGCGGTTCCTGGAATGTGTTAGAATGCGGTGAAGTTTTCTTTTTTCTTTTTACTTTGTTCATAAGAGCTATTCTTAGCTCTCCAGCCCTTCTCTGATACATACGGATTTGGCACCACTTGCTTTTGGGAATGTCGATAGTGTAATCTGAAACGCCTATGATGTTACGCAGCGTGCGTCTCCTTTATGGATTAAACCCCTGGTTGTCCGTTCATTGTTTCGCGAACTTCGGTGTTATCTCAATGCTTCTCTTCCTGGCCACTGTCGGTACCAAACGCCAGCGATGTATGTATTATGTATGTATGTATGTATGTATGTATGTATGTATGTATGTATGTATGTATGTATGTATGTATGTATGTATGTATGTATGTATGTATGTATGTATGTATGTATGTATGTTTACTTGGGATCTCTAGTGAGTGCATGATTCATAATTAACCATTAATCCGAAAAAAAAGACAGTTGTGCTTTACGAGCGGTCCACCGGACCTGAGCACAGTAGTCTGCGTGCGGGTATGTGCTATACTATATCGTACATTACTTGGTCATTGGGTAAAACATTGGGTCAGTGCACGTCCCGCGTGTCTTCCTCCGTCCTGTGTTGCACTGTTTATAAGATAAATCCTAACCGACTCGCCCAACTTTCTGCTCTTCTATGTATATATCTGATTACGACCACATTCAGTGCACACCAAAAGAAATAGCGCACGTGCTAGCTGTTATCTGAGCAACTCGTTCTCATCCCTATACAGCCAAGTCATCATGCTATTTCATTAGCTCGTACATATAATTATGATGCAGCGTTCGATAGTAATATCTGAAAATACTGAAGAATGAGAGAAAAACAGGTCCCATAAAAGTAATATTGAAGTTTCCTTTTCAACTCCGGGAACTGTGAGGGACTGATTTCACGAAGCCTTTCATTCGCGATAATTAAGCGTTCTGCCATTGGCCTGCCACATCCGCTAGTTTATGCGCAAGCATCTGGACTGGCTGAAATATTATTCTGCATTTAAAACAAAACCTGATCCGAACAAACAAACAAACAAACAAACAAACAAACAAACAAACAAACAAACAAACAAACAAACAAACAAACAAATAAATAAATAAATAAATAAACAAATAAATAAATAAATAACTAAATAAATAAATAAAACCTTGGGTAAGAAAACGACACAGAAATTTGGTGTTGTACCATTCATTCTATCCCGTTGTATTTCTTTTTTTACGGCTGTGTACCCATAGTTATTGCCGGCTGTCATTGATGACGCGAACAATTGTCGCGTTAGAACTTTTATAAATACGGGTTCAATATTCCGATGCGATGTCAGCGCACGTTGCAGAACTCAAGGTGGTCGAAATTTCCGGAACCCTCCACCAGGGCGTCTCTCATAATCACAGCGTAGTTTTGGGACGTAAGACCCCAGAAATCAAGTTGCTGCTTTTTACAATCGCACACACGTTTCGGCGTTGAAGAGTCCCTCAAGCGTGTCATTCACACATCACATCGGCTCAGAAAAACACTGCATATATCCATAAGTTACCGTAACTTCATTGTCTCGGAATATGATTTATTTATTTATTTATTTATTTATATATTTATTTATTTATTTATTTATTTATTTATTTATTTCTGAGTTTTTACGTCCCAAAACCACGATATGATTATGAGAGACGCCGTAGTGGAGGGCTCCGGGAATTTCGTGGTGTTCTTTAACATGCACTGACATCGCACAGTACACGGGCCTCAACATTTCGCCCCAATCAAAATGCAGCCGCCGCGGCCGGGATTCGATACCGCGATACCGCGACTTCAGCAGTTGCATTGCTGCTCAATGCATGTGCTGATTCTTTAGCGAAGGCTGCTTGCTATAGGTGGATTGATTCTACCCTCCTTTCCTGTGTCCGCTTATGTCACCAATGCGAGTCATAATGGGAGCGTTCACAGACTTCGCGTTGACGAACTCGACAGATTAACGTCACGTTATATATATAGCCCCGGCGCAAAATATTTTACTAGACACGTCAACTGCAAGTGTCCCTTACGAGGCTACACACTGCCGTGTACCGAGGCTACATTTCTAAGAACACAGGTGTGGTCGGGTTCCTCCACCACTGTGCGCATTCTGCAGAGGCAGAGACGATAGATCATTTCCTCTTGAGCTGTCCAGCAAGGAAAACCTTTTTAGGAAACCCTTTACGAGCTCTTCGAATAGACTTGACTATGCCTGTGGTTTTGTCTATTGGTGCCTACATTTTTGGATTCTGCAGTACGAATGTTTGCTTGACAGTGAAAAATTGCATTCATGAAACTGATCATTTACCCAGTTAAATAAGCCAGCAATAGTGTTCTATTTATTTGTGTGCCGAGAAAATGTTCAGTACAAACTTTAGTCACTTTTATTTTACTTATTTATATTTTGAATCTTTAAGATTTTTTTCTCTACATTTCATCGCGACCCCTAATACAACCTTTTATTCGCCTTAACCCTCTGTAAATTACCGCATGCCTAAATTTCGGACTATTCTGTAGCACCCAAATCTCGGACAATCACCCACAATCCACAGCTGTTCAGGTGAACAAGAACACGATCAAGAAGAGAGGTCATCACCAGAAGTGCTGGCCGATCGCTATTAGTGGCGTAGGCTGCTGGATTCCGGACCCAAGTCCAGAAACAGCCCCTGTACGCGCACACCAAGCCGGTCAGAGCAGCCGATTGCTGAACAGCCTGCTGTTGTACCGACCATCCCGACACGAGTGCAGAATGGCGCTGCTCGGCGATTCCGAGCACGCATCTATATACGCACGACATTTTTGTTTTTCCTGGTTTCTTCATATGTAATGAAGGCCATTCCAAACTGCCCGGAACCGGGAATTTTATTTCCAAAAACCGCTCCCACTGCGGCAAAAAAATATTTGCAAGTGGCGGCGCTTCCTGCTATCGCTTGCTGTAATGTTTTCCGATATCGCGCTTGAATTAAAAGCAAAGTAGAAAAGTTCTGTCCAAAACCTTTTCTGGTTCTTTTAGTGCGCATGACTGCCAATAACTTCCATGCATTTTTCTGGCGGCGCAAAAAATTTAAAAAAAAAAATTAGAAATCCCGAGCATGTCCCAAATGAGAAAAGTCATCTAAATTCGATCCTCCATGGCGCGTTTTCTATTGCGGAAGGAACCTTTAGATAGATACCGAGTAGAGAATGTCATATTGACAACATCCTTGCGAAATATTGGCTAATTATAACAAGCAGGAGACAAGAAGAAATCGTTGTACCAGCAAAAGGTTTTTGAATGATCTCAAGTTCAAAAAAGAAAATAACAAGAACCCCGGTTCCAACTTTCGCCAAATTCATTAATGGAAGTCCCCTTATGCCAGGGAAAGCATGGACAGAATACCATATGTCGCCATTGGCTAAGGTCACGAAATATAAGGGGTGAAAGTATCCGAAGCATAGTTAATATCAGAAGATTTTGTAACTTTCATGCGCCAGGGCGAGTTTGCTATTTCACGGAGAAGCTTCGAAGAAATACCAAATAGATACAGTCATACTGGCAACTTCCCCCCGAAACGATCATTTCCTATCAAGAACTAATTTTTTTAATGCTAATTCAGCAAGCTTTCTTCAAAGAGTGCTCATTTTCCAAAAGAAATAAAAACAAGAAAAGGTGGTGACTATGATATTCTGTCCATGCTTTTACTTACATAATGGGGCTTCCATAAAAAAAAATGGTAAAAATTGGGACTGCCTTTTTTATTTTATTTTTTCAACTTGAGATTTTTCAAAAACCCCTGCTGGCTTGACCGTTTTTTCTTCTCGCCTATTTGTTGTGGGAAGTCGATATTCTGCAAGGATGTTGCCGATATAACATTCTGTATTCGATATTCGAACCCGCTATGGTGCATCAAATTTCCATGATTTTTCTCATGTAGTACACTTTTTGGATTTCTTTACATATTTTTAAAGAGTCGTTCTCTAAGAGGCGCATCGTCAATTCTGTTATATATATATATATATATATATATATATATATATATATATATATATATATATATATATATATATATATATATATATATATTGGCCTCGAGGACATACCGTGGCGCCATCTGCCGGAACCTCTCCGTGACGTAGAAAACAACATCACGTGATACCGGCCGCGCAGCGTACGACGTCTACAATGTCGCAGCTCGTTCAGACACGGTTTCTTCGTGTTGCAGCAGTTGTCTGTGTGTATCTTAGCTGCAGAAGAACCTGTTCTACAGGTCGGAAAAGTATTTTGCGAGTGAACAAGAGGCATCGCCTCATCGTCCACGCTTGTCGGAAACGTGTGCCCGCGGTGCTATGCACGACGAAAGTGACGAGGTCGCTCGCGTAAAGATGCTCGGGAAATTTACTTAGCGTTCACTGGGAGTACTCAGACATTCTGCGTACGGTTACTTATTGAAGCGCGAATGGGCGCTACATCTCGTGCACTTGCGCGGACGGTGCACGGCGATAGGTTACATTTCGATTCGCGTTGACAGCTGTACGTGGTTCACGGCGTACCTTCCCATCCCTTCACCGCATTTTTGGCCGCGTGATTAAGCGGGCAATATATGTGAGGTCTTGATACTGCTAATTCAACCTGCATGTCCATTCATAAGGGAATGGACATGCAGAATGGACGCCCGGTTTGTATCTCTGTATCTCTGCGTGTATCTATGTATCTCTGCGCACGGTATATCTTGACTGATGACAGAATCAAAGCAGCCTGTTATTTTTTGCGATGGCGCTGCTCCGTAAACAAGACACGTTTCCTCTACAGCAGCAAATACGCGTCGTAAATTCGAATGCCTACAGTCCGAGAAAGTCTCATCACCACACCATCAGCCGGAGATGTGTAACAGGGACAACTATAGTTTGGCGTCCGGCGCAGTTTGAGTATCTATAAGGTGCATCATATGTTCATGATGGTCATTAATGGCTTCCGTAACAAGACACGTTTCCTCTACAGCACAAATACACGTCATAAATTCGAAATGCCTACAGTCCGAGAAAGTTCGTGCCGTACTCACTGAACATCTTAGCTCCAATGCGGTGCACAAAATTGACTTCGCGGAATGCTTCCCGCGCACATCGAAATGCATGAGCACTTGCCTGTTTCCCCATTCTCAGCTTTTTCAGCCAAGACGCTTCGTCTTGTTGTATATACGCGTGAAAATTACACCTAGCTAGGTCGAATATGTCGAGTGCTGTGGTGCCGAGCAGTTTTCCATGCGCAAAAGCAAGAAGAAAAGTAACCGGCTTGGTGAAGAAAGCCAGCACATTTCGCCACCGGCGGCGGAGGGGTCACGTGATGTCGTTTACTACGTCACACGACAGCAGCGCCGGCCTTTCCAGTGATATATAATATATATATATATATATAATAATATATTGGCCCTCGAGGGACATTACCGTGGCGCCATCTGCCGGAACCTCTCCGTGACGTAGAAAACAACATCACGTGATACCGGCCCGCGCAGCGTACGACGTCTACAATGTCGCAGCTCGTTCAGACACGGTTCTTCGTGTTGCAGCAGTTGTCTGTGTGTATCTTAGCTGCAGAAGAACCTGTTCTACAGGTCGGAAAAGTATTTTGCGAGTGAACAAGAGGCATCGCCTCATCGTCCACGCTTGTCGGAAACGTGTGCCCGCGGTGCTATGCACGACGAAAGTGACGAGGTCGCTCGCGTAAAAGATGCTCGGGAAATTTACTTAGCGTTCACTGGGAGTACTCAGACATTCTGCGTACGGTTACTTATTGAAGCGCGAATGGGCGCTACATCTCGTGCACTTGCGCGGACGGTGCACGGCGATAGGTTACATTTCGATTCGCGTTGACAGCTGTACGTGGTTCACGGCGTACCTTCCCATCCCTTCACCGCATTTTTGGCCGCGTGATTAAGCGGGCAATATATGTGAGGTCTTGATACTGCTAATTCAACCTGCATGTCCATTCATAAGGGAATGGACATGCAGAATGGACGCCCGGTTTGTATCTCTGTATCTCTGCGTGTATCTATGTATCTCTGCGCACGGTATATCTTGACTGATGACAGAATCAAAGCAGCCTGTTATTTTTTGCGATGGCGCTGCTCCGTAAACAAGACACGTTTCCTCTACAGCAGCAAATACGCGTCGTAAATTCGAATGCCTACAGTCCGAGAAAGTCTCATCACCACACCATCAGCCGGAGATGTGTAACAGGGACAACTATAGTTGTGGCGTCCGGCGCAGTTTGAGTATCTATAAGGTGCATCATATGTTCATGATGGTCATTAATGGCTTCCGTAAACAAGACACGTTTCCTCTACAGCAGCAAATACACGTCATAAATTCGAATGCCTACAGTCCGAGAAAGTTCGTGCCGTACTCACTGAACATCTTAGCTCCAATGCGGTGCACAAAATTGACTTCGCGGAATGCTTCCCGCGCACTCGAAATGCATGAGCACTTGCCTGTTTCCCCATTCTCAGCTTTTTCAGCCAAGACGCTTCGTCTTGTTGTATATACGCGTGAAAATTACACCTAGCTAGGTCGAATATGTCGAGTGCTGTGGTGCCGAGCAGTTTTCCATGCGCAAAAGCAAGAAGAAAAGTAACCGGCTTGGTGAAGAAAGCCAGCACATTTCGCCACCGGCGGCGGAGGGGTCACGTGATGTCGTTTACTACGTCACAACGACAGCAGCGCCGGCCTTTCCAGTGGTGGCCCTCGAGTCCAATATATATATATATATATATATATATATATATATATATATATATATATAGCGCGGAATTGGAAAACGCTGCGGTAAGCGATATCAAGTAAAACAAAAATGTCGCGCGTAAATGCATGCTCGATGTCTCGTGGAACCGCCCTGCCGCATTATGGATTGCGACCCTTTGCTACGCCGGCACCGCCATCTCCTCGCCGTATATAGGCGCATAATGACCCTTTATCGCCTACTATGAACGTGAGCTGAACTTTCTTGTGCTATGCGGAACATTCGAGGAATTTTAGTTGTATGGTTTGGACTTCTCTCGCGTAAGCTTCAGCTATAGTGAATGCCTTACGTCTAATATATGCAGCTTCTCTCTTTGCATATTCCGTTGATAACAAACTCACGTTCTTTACGACCCCTGCCCCGCTATGGTGGTTGTGGCTATACATTCGGTTGCTGATATGAAGGTCAGGGGATCGAATCCAGAACGCGGAGGCTGCATTTCGATGGAGGCGAAATGTATTGTGCGATGGCAGTGCACGTCAAAGAACCCCAAATGGTCGAAATTTCCGGAGCCCTTCACTACGGTGCCTCTCATAACGATATCGTGTTTTTGTGACATGAAACACTAGAAATCAAATCTTTATGACCCTACGGTATCGTTTGACACCGAGCATGCTTCTCGGTGATCTGAATCATTAAGAACATGAACCTAGAGCTGGACAAAGTTCTATTTAAGTAAGCACAAAAGAGACAATTCATAGTCTGAGGACTGCTGTGAAAAAATCGCGCTACAGAACTTACCAAAACAGATCCAATACTTCAGGCCATGTTAATAAAGACTAAACAAATAAAAAGAAAATCACTGCCTTGAAATGTTGGATCTGTATTCATAAATTCTGTAACACGATTTTCGCACAGCAATGCTCAGACCTTTGCATTTTCTCTTTTGTGCTTTGGAATGTTTAGCTTGTAAAGCCGCTGGTATATCTAAGCGGCGAACGCGCGAAAGTATGATTAAAGATGAACATGCAGAAAACAAAGGTACTGTTAGGTGGCACGGCAAAAGAAGGGGTCTTCACGATTGAAAAGCAGGCATTCGAAATTGTACAAGAATACATATACTTAGGAGAGCTACCGACAGAGGAGCCCACTCATATTAAAAAAAAAAAATCACCGTAGAACAAGCGTGGATTGACATGCATACGTCAGGTAGGCATTCGCAGTTCATGAACGAAAACTTGGCATTATCACTCAAACGGAAATTTTATAACTGCTGCATTTTGGCCGGGCTGACGTCCTGCGCAGAAACTTGGAGAATAAGAAAGAACCTAGAGATGAAGTTTAGAGCCACACAGCGGGCGATGGAAGGAAAAAAAATAAAAAAGATGGGCGTTACGCTGAGATATAGGAAGACAGCCGAGTGGGTCCGGGAAGAGACAGGAGTAGCTGACGTCATAATCGACGCTGAAAAACAAACAAACAAAAAAAAGGACTTGTGTGGGCCACGTAATGAGAAGGTTGGATAACCGATGGACAGTTAGAACGACGGAATGGATACCAAGAGAGGGTAAGCGTAGCCGTGGACGACAGAGAGTAAGATGGGGTGACGAAATTAAGCTCTTCGCCGGCATCAACTGGAATCAGCTTGCGCAGGACAGGAAAGGATAGAAAGGATTGGGAGAGGCCTTCGTCCTGAAGTGGACGTAATAGATGATGATGATGATGATGATGATGATGATGATATTTAGACTTATAAAGCGTGAAATGTTTCTAAAGTCATCATGGAGAAAGTTTATGACCAGGCGCTTCAAGAGTCATCAGAGGCGACTGACACTGAGCTCGGAATCATGAAGGGCAGAAGGTTATCAATCTTTGAGAATGGTAGTGAAAGTTCGTACACGAGAAAAAAAAAACGAAAAACAGAAACCTCGCGGCCTGTTTCTTTTTATGTCCATTGCTGAATGTACAAGGTTCGCATTTAAGGCCCTTTAAATTTTCCGTATCCGTCGCTCACAGCTACATCAAGTGAAAATACTGAAAGTTGATGGAATAACGTGAGTATGTCCTTAATCATTGCATGACATGCGCTGAGAGAAACGTTTTATTACTGTTTTGAGTGTCGGTTATTATTAATACTCACAAATGAGATGACTGGATTATTTATGTAGGTCATGCTAGAAACAAGACTGCAGGAGGTGACAATTATAAATATGAACTTACAAAATATTTTAAGAGTGAATAAATGATTTAAGCGCTGAATGCTTGCACCGTGTAATTTAAAACGTGGTCAGAACAGAAATGTCCCTACTAACTTTCCTGAAGAAGTGCTCGGGCAAAAATTTTGCGTTAATTTCATTCTTGCTTAGGGAACCGAAGATTGGCATTACAAACCTTCCTTCGGTTGAAACGCACAATGCCAACGCCACATATAAGGGGAGAGTCAAGCTAGCTGAACTGTTCTCGACAAGACCTTCCAAAATCTTGAAATGGGGTGTTGTGGCACGTATGCGGTAAAGCGCGGTACATTGAAACTTGCGCGTTAGGCCACCATTTGCTGAAACTGAAGGTAAAACGAAAATGTCGCGATACAGGCGAGAGGATTATGGACAACTTGGCAGAGCCCTCGACAGCCCGTAGCTTCCTAAAACGTCCCAAAAACGTCCTAAAGAGTGTTTCGGTTTCTAAACTGAAGCACTGCATTGTTTGTGACTCTGTTGGCAGCCGCATTTTCTTTATCTTTATACGTTACGCAATTTCGAGCGTCATGGCAGAAAACCCACCCACCTCTTTTGAACACACACGCACGCACGCACGCACCACACACACACACACACACACACACACACACACGCACGCACGCACGCACACATGTGACTTAAGTTAATTTCTTGGTTCGTGATCGGACGAAGAAAGTCGGAGGGGAGGTTAGAGGACAGAACGAAGTTTTAAATGCGAAGCATTTCTTAGCGAACTTCGGCGACTTTGGGTGTATCTATCTAGCCGCCTACGACTTTGTGCTCTCCTGGCCGTTTCGTTAATGGAATGTATACGAAAATTTGTATGTCATAACATGACTACATGACGAACATAAATCACAGGTCATAACATGAAAATCTTGACATGCATGTCATGAGCGGCATGATTTACATGCCACGGTCTTGGTGCTCTACTGGCTGTTTCGTTAATGGGACGTATACGAAAATTGGTATGCCACAACATGACTGCATCACGAACATAAATGAAAGGTCATATCATGAAAATCATGACATGCATGTCATGAGCGGCATGGTTTACGTGCCACGGTCTTGGTGCTCTCCTGGCCTTTTCGTTGATGTAATGTATACGAAAATTGGTATGCCACAACATCACTGCATGGCGAACAAAAATTACAGGTCATAACATGAAGATCATGATATGCATGTCATGAGCGGCATGATTTACATGCCACGGTCTTGGTGCTCTCCTGGCCTTTTCGTTGATGTAATGTATACGAAAATTGGTATGCCACAACATCACTGCATGGCGAACACAAATGACAGGCCGTAACATGGAAATCATGACACGCATGTCATGAGCGGCATGATTTACGTTCCAGCGGTGTTAGTGCTCTCCTGGCCGTTTCGTTAATGGGATGTATGCTCAAATTGGTATGACACAACATGACTGCATGAAAAACATAAATGACACGTCATGACACAAAAATTGTGCCGCGCAGCACAGCGGCAGCGAAGTAGAGAGGACGAGAGAAGCAGGCAATAGTGGGACGCGTACAGCTGCTGCCGACGCCGACCGCGTTTCCCCGCGCTCGCGCCGAACGTGAGTCAGTGAGCCTAGCGGTGGCACGGCCGGTTTCTACAGGAGAGCAACTCATTCAATTCATTGCGGGCTACCATGGATAGACCACGGAAAGCAACGACGCCAGAACAGTGTGAACATAATGCTCGATGAAAATCATGCATGTCATGAGCGGCATGATTTACGGGCCACGGTCTTGGTGCTCTTGCGGCCGGTTTGTTAACTTGATATATACTGAAATTGGTATGGCAAGACAACAATGTATGACGACCACGGGTGACATGTTCTAAGAACATGAAAATCGTGACATGCATGTCATGAGCGGCATGAACGAAACGCGTGACATGCCACGCGTTTCGTTAATGGGGTGTATGCCAAAATTGCTATGGCACCCCGACTGCATAACGAACGTAAATGACAAGTCATAACATTACAATCAAGACATGCGTGTCATGAGCGGCATGGTTTACATGCCACGGTCTTGGTGCTCTGGCAGCCGTTTCGTTAACTCCATATGTACCCAAATCGGTATAGCGAGGCAATGCAGATCCATTTTACGTTCCTGATGCGTGCTTCGCATTTCTTTGATTCCCACTGAACGTGGGATCTGCCATTTTTTTTGTAACTCCTCCTCTCCTTGTAACGCCTCTCCGCCGGCCTAAAATCCTAACGGGTCAAGACGGGGGATCCCAGCCTAGCCAGTGTCAGTAGGTACGCGGACTCATTCAAGCCCGATTGTCTGGAGTGCGGAGAACCCTTCTGCACGTTAGAACATATGCTCTGGCGGTGCCCATCGTTACAGTACGACGATCATTTCACCACTGAAGAAGAGTAGGAGCAGGCGCTTAAGAGCTTCGACCTCACCGCTCAGCTATGGGCTGTCCAGCGACGCGGCAGTCAGGCACGTCCTGCCCGTCCCGACGTGGGAGCGGCCCGCGGCGGCTCCTCCCCTGTAAGGGGCTTTCAGAGTATGCTCCTCAGGACTACAATAAAGTTCGCTGTCTGTCTGTCTGTCTGTCTGTCTGTCTGTCTGTCTGTCTGTCTGTCTGTCTGTCTGTCTGTCTGTCCTAATTACAGGCTGTATCCACTTTTGACATATAGAGTGCTGCTGTAACGAAACCATGCGTCCGTAGTTTTTATCGTTTTTATGTTTTTAATCCCTACAATGATTTATTTTTCGTGAAGCACACTCAGCGCACCCTCTGGGAAAATGGGCGTTCTGTCCTCTGCCGTTCTCTACACGTGCACTGATATATTGTGCTGTTTTCTTTTCTTCTTCCTTTTTTTTAGTCATGCAATGCTCTCTCTCCCGCCCCTCATCAGGACCCACCATGCCTCTACACAGCCTTACCGTTAACTTAGCACGCTGGGGTTGCTTGCCGCGCTTCCGAATCCACTTCCCTTGAAACGGCACCGCGCGCGCGCTTGTGCTGCGCGGAAACTGAGATGCAACTTGCCTCCAGCGAAGCCCGGTAATGAATGTGGCTGCAGGCCCAGAAGACTACAGGTACGAGCATTTGGTTCAGTGCCGAGCAGTCACGTCGCGCTCAATTCATCGTCTTTCCCAGCATCCCCGCAGAGCAAGGCCAGAGTGTTCGTTCTACTCCGCCGAAATATCAAACCACGAGACAAGTCTACGTTCCCGAGCGAGACGCGCTCCCATTGTTGAAAAGTTAACCTCCCGGCCAAGTCTTTCTCGTCGCTCACGGTACGCGAGTTACGCTGGCGCTCAGAACACGCCGATTCACCTCCCACAGTTTTCGTTCAGCGCCAAGAATGTAGTGTAGACAAAAAAAAAAAATAGTTGACAGGCAACACGTTGTCGTCGTGCTAAAGCCGATGCGATGCACCGTACAGGCGGGTACCTGTCTGCACACACGTGTCTTGAGCAATCGTTTTCAGGCGATAATTCCGCTGTGCGGATTCATTCTGTTGTTAGAATGCATGGAAAACGAGGTATAGCTGACTTCACCGTGTAGCTGTCTAGCCGATGAGTGGCTCCCTATAAGTACGTTGTCCGCCGCGGTGTTCTAGTGGTTATGGTGCTGGAGTGCGGAAACAAAGGACAGACGTTGATCAATCCCGGCCGCGGCTCTCGCATTTTCGATGGAGGCGAAGTGCTAAAGGCCCGTGTATTATGAGCAATATGAAAGGGAACACAGGAGCGCCCCGCCACGGTGGTCTAGTGGTTATGGCACTCGGCTACTGATCCGAAGGTCGCGGGATCGAATCCCGACCGCGGCGGCTGCATTTCGATGGAGGCGAAATGTTGAGGCCCGTGTTAATCAGAGCTGGTTTTGGGACGTTGAACCCCACATAACAACATAAATTCCGAAATAGTCACTAGCACGATGCTATGGCCGACGCACAGCCGTCAACTGCGATTTTGAAGCCTAATGCCGCGAATGCCTCTTAACAGCGGGAGATATCACAGAAATATCTAAACGAAGTTATACGCATATGAACAAATGGCGAGCATAATATGGGACGATGCTATTGCCTTACTTTATCTGCTTCTGCATATGCCGTTAACATTCTGCAAGTGACAAAAAGTTTCTTTTCAACGAACCTTACGGCCTTTTCTTTAGTAAAAATCATTGCTACTTTTCGAAACGCTTCAACGCGCAAAATTACCCGTGACGTAATATCAAACGTTGTTATCACTGCATGCTAGCAATGTCAACTCCCTCACTTCGTACAAAAAATGCATGGCAGGAGTGCCAATAGTTGTTAGAACAGCGTTCCCCTCTCTACTTCGTTTCCGACGGCGGCCGCCACGTATCACCGATACCTGGGTTTGAGGCTGTTCGCCACGCGTTCCTGTGTTCCCCTTTCATATTGATCACAATATACTGTGCGTTGTCAGTGCACGTTAAAGATCCCCAGATGGCGAAAATTTCTAGAGCCATCGTACTCTTTCATTACCCCTCTCCAACCCCACGGGCGCAAAGCCGTGCTCCCGACAGGGCTGCAGAAAATAGCATTATTATTATTATTATTATTATTATTATTATTGCGGTAGCAATTATATGGACAGTCTCGGCTGGTTTTTGCCGTCCCCGTCACTGCCGTCATGAACCGTATATTATAGTATATATATATATATATATATATATATATATATATATATATATATATATATAAAAGTACCAAAGAAAAATAATTCAGATAAATGCTTCCGAAGCGCGGAATCGAACCAAGTACCTAACGCGCCGCAGCGCGTAGCGCTAACCACTACGCCCCAAAGAGCAGATTATTCAAGCAGCTAACGGCGAGCCTTATATACACACCCTTTACCGCTGGCAGGGCTCAGAGACGGCAGGTTCTTCATTACCAGCGAGATGGCGCGAGGAGCGCAACGGTCGCATTTAAAAGTCGTCGGCCAGCTCACTCGCTTCTTCTAATATTTGCGCGCAATGCCCTTCCGCTGTCTGCTCGCGCAGTTAGTTGCCTCGTGGTGAGAAGAAGAGGGATGTTTCGAGCTTTCACCGTGATGTCCGCGCTGATGTTACGGGAGCGTACGAAAGTCACTCGAGCTCAAGGGATGCCGCTAAACGAACAAACAGAAGATGAGCGCGAGCTATCAAGTGTCACAGCTCTACACTTGAAGCACGCTATATTTTCCTTCGCTGCTTCGGCCGCCTTTGCAACAGGAGCGCTGTTCAAACTGAGAGTATCCATTGTGACAGCTTATTCGCGCTCGTTCCGTGTATATCTGTGCGTTCGTTTCGTGCGTGCTTCACTTGCTAGTTCGCGCTCATCTTCTGTTTGTTCATTTAGCGGCCTCCCCTAGCTTTGCATGTGTAGCTTTGTGACACACAACGTATAAAGCCCTTCGTACCAGCACGCGCTGCCCACGGGAGGCGCTCACTTAGCAAGTGCATGTTTGCTACAATTAATATTGCTCCTGAAGCTTCGAGCCTCACTTCGTATATAGCATTACAGTTTCTTGCTGTCGCATTCATTGCTTCGCCCTTGCGGCGAAACTGTGGCTTATTATTATTATTATTATTATTATTATTATTATTATTATTATTATTATTATTATTATTATTATTATTATTATTATTATTATTATTGGGAAAGATAGTGAGCCTCTGAAGAAACGCGCAGTGTTTATTATGTCGAACCACTGTGCAACACACAGCACCATTCATTTCTTCCTCACTCCCCCCCCCCCCACACTCTCTCTCTCTCTTTTGTGTTACCGTCATTGATCTCAAAATTAGTAGTCTATAGCTGTGTGATATAGTAGAAGCGCTTCATTCATCGCCCATTCCGTGGACATTGGAAGACCGGAAATAGTGTCGTCGTGACATGATGTCTCGATACTTAGGCAGGGTGCCCGCGTGCACCTGCCTGAGTCTTTTGGTCAGTAAAGAGGTTTGAAGCGTGATCACATGCCTCTAAATTGTATCCATATTTAAACATTAGGTCAAGGCAACCTTTTTGATGGGCTGGCAAGGTACACACCTCCCATGCAGACCCACGAGCCCGCGTTAGATGACGTTGCAATGAGGAACGGAGCACAGCTCAGCGTCGCATGAAGGAGGAGAAGAGAGAAGTGGAAGGGAAACAAATGAAAAGAAGAGGCCTCTTTGCCGATACACGAGTTTCGCTCCTCCTTCAGCACTGGCCCTGGTGCCTCGCACCAAGCTCGCACCCGCCCCTTCCTCGACGCTTCCTCTCTTCATTGCGCTAATCGGGACCGGTTCCTGTCTCTAAATGTATCTACATGTCGCAGTATCACTTCCAATAATATCTGCAACCGCGAAGAGATATTTCACGGCTAATCTTCTCTGATTCATCTTCGAACGCTTCTGCGACTTTTACTTTCTAACCCCCTCCCCCTTCTCCCCAGTGCAGGGTAGCAAACCGGAGTCTAGTATCTGGTTAACATCCCTGCCTTTCTCTTCATTTCTCTCTCTCTACTCGATCATCGGGCCGTCAGATAAGCAGCTTCCCTTTTCGCTCCACGTCTTTTTCCGTCGCCGCGCATCGGCACCCCTGATTTTAAATGTTTATACAGTGTCGGCTGTGCTTAAGGAGGGTTTATTCTGCATTTGTTTCCGAAAAATGGTGCGCAAACGCTGTCACTCTCAGAATATTCGTAAACACACTGACACCGCCATATAGCGCGACGCTTCAGTGGAGTGGCTCCCCACAATTTCCACCTGGTCCTTATTGCCGCAGTGGAAAAGGCGGCATGAGAAGTATAAATTCGGCGGCACATGAAGCTTTTATTATACATCCATCTCTTCCCCCGCGATGTCCGCAAAATAAAATTGAATTATACATGTTATTTGCAAAAGGCTGCAGTAAGTTTGGTGCTCGCGAAGCGCCACTTGCCACCTTTATAACACTGGCATGTTATGGGCGCTTCAGTATCAGACCCTGATCGCTTAGAATGCATGGTGCACAGATAAATGGGTACGCTTGCTATGGTCTTCTTTCTATCACTTAAAACCAGCCCGTTCCCATCAGCTTAACTCGCTTTGCGGCTTCGCCTTGGTACATTTATCAGATTGATTGATTTGTGGGGTTTAACGTCCCAAAACCAGCTCTGATTATGAGAGACGCCGTAGTGGAGGTCTCCGGAAATTTCGACCACCTGGGGTTCTTCAACGTGCACTGACATCGCACAGCACACGGGCCTCAACATTTCACCTCCATCGAAATGCAGCGGCCACGGCCGGGATTCGATCCCGCGACCTTCGGATCTGCAGCCGAGTGCCATAACCACTAGACCACCGTGGCGGGGCGGTACGTTTATCAGTTCGGTGCGGCTGGCAATAAGCCGACAGTTTCCATTTTGCAGCATTAACACGCCGCGTATGTTTCCGCTGCCAAAAAACCACGAACCGATATCAACTAGCCTGGTGATATCCACTTTCCTGCGCTTTTTATTCTTGCTGCCCTCGCGAGGACGGAATACCCAGCATCACATATTTTATTTTGTTGCGAAATAAGAAGTCTATGTTGACGATGTCAGCCTTTTCGAATAGTCCCCATAGACTGACTATCTATCTATCTAAAAAAAGTTCAGTCGTACCAGAGTCCTTAGAAAAAGTAGTGAGGGACTTGGTCGTACGTATCAAAAAGTAATTTTCGTGCCTAAAGTTTCGGCCTAAAGTTGGAGCCTTCGTCAGACTTTTGTACCCGCTTCCTGAATACATACATATATATAAGCGCTTGTGTCTAATCAACAGTCACGCTTATGATTCATCACGCGACGAAGAAACATTCACAGATAAGATTGAAGTCATTGATGTGCTGACTTTCGTGGAAACAAAAGCATGTCAGAAAAAAGAAGATAGAGCTGTTATTTAATTGTTGCTATATATAGCAGTCATGACCCTACCCGCACCCCCTCCCTTTTTTTATTGCTATTAGTATCTGTAATTAGCTACTATTAGATAAATATTATTGCCTAAGAATGACTGTAAATTATAAAATGCATGGAAGACTGCGTAATGTGCATCGCACGGTACCTTTTTTTTTTTTCATTTTTGTGCAATGCTGGGAGTCGTCTCAAATGCATACCGCCTAAGAAAAAAAAAAAGGCAAGTGAACTAGAATTGTACAACAACTAGTGTATCGAATACTTGTGTCACTAAATAACGATATAGAGATCATGTAACTATATTTATCATTATTCGCATTACAGTTTTCTTTCTTTCTTTCTTTTTTTTTTTCATGCGCTCGTTTTGGCTCCTAATCTCCAGCTTGCACGCGGAAGCTACCGATATCTTATTTATTCATTTTGACGCGTTCATAAATTAAGAAGACACAACTAAGTTCATGAAAATAATGCACCGGAAAACTACGTAATATTCCAGTCTTTCACAGGGAAAGGCATAAAATTGTTGCAGTGCCCATTGGACGTATTTTGCAGAAGTATGCAGAATTTATGGATAAAGTCGTTGAATATAGGCGCGATAGTTATCATTTCCAAGAGCATGGATGGGGCGATCTCCCGTCATACTTCTAGATTGCTCGAAGCCTTTATGTGTTCCCGTTTGCGCAATATTCAGTCGCGTTGGAAACTGAGAGCACGGACAGCCACGGCCCCATAACGTTCGTAGGTGGAATTTTGATCGCTGAAAAATCTGACGTCGTTGGCGCTATGCAACATAGTCTGACTGTTATTAAACGAATAGCTCGATTTATTGTATACTAAGGCATGTTTAATCACCCGGCCGCGGCGGCTGCATTTCGATGGAGGCGAAATGCTGAGGCCCGTGTACTGTGCGATGTCAGTGCACGTTAAAGAACCCCAGGTGGTCGAAATTTCCGGAGACCTCCACTACGGCGTCTCTCATAATCAGAGCTGGTTTTGGGATGTTAAACCCCACAAATCAATCAATATAATATTAGTTCAGGGGTACAGCCGCAATGACGCTCACTTGATTCCATACCGCTTGATTCCATACTGCCAGGAGATCGAATGCGGCCATGATATGTCGCAAGTGATGCCCTGCATGTTGACATATCCTTAATGTATCCACAAGGGACATTATCGCGGACATTGCGTGTGCATTTCGCGCACGGCGATCTTGAATATTCGCAGGACACACTGCGATGCGATTGCAACTGGCAGAATTTAGGCTCATCTAAGTGATTCTGGCGTATGCAAAATAATTAACCGCCGTGGAGTATATAGGATGTCTTACTCATATGTAGCATATTTGCTGTCTCGATTCACACATAGCCATTTACTATTTCACCAATTTTAACACGTTTGTATTCCTTCAAAATGATGCCTCATATGTACTGCAGTCGTTAACCCCACGAGCACTGTGCTCCGCACTAGAAGCATCCATGACATACGGTGCTCTGCCTTTTTCATCATTAATTTCAATGCGATCATGAGTCAGGTGTAATTTCGCCACCTGTAGTATACATGAGCAAATATTCTATCGAAAAGGCACACCGCCGATTGTTCCGCGAGGTTCGGGCACCGCACATACGCAGGCTTCCGAGAGGCCGTTCATGGCCAACGCTGGAGAAACAGATGCGTAACACCATGCAGCGTCGAGTGCCGGAGGGAGGATATTTAGCGTGTCCGGTTAACCGCTATTCGCAAAGCCACGGCGGAAAACCGGAGGACGTATACAGGATAGCGTAGGAAAGCTTGCAAACTAGCTTTAGGGCACACCAGCCCAAAATGCGCGCCCCCAACGCCCTTGGGGATGGACAACGGGAGGGCGTCAAGGCCCAAGGGTATTCTGGGCGTTCTAGGCGCATCGGGCGTTTCCGGTAAGGCACGCGCATGCGCAGTTCTCATCCGGTATTCCGCTCTTACGCAAAGTACCTAGCGTATGGTGGTTTATCGGACACGTTGAATGTTGCAGGGAACGCGCGCCTGTAGCAAAGGCACTGACGACACAGCGCCGCGACCGGCGTTGTACAGGGACAGAATTAACAGTATACCTGCAGCAAGTTATGGAATGCGCTTCGTTGCCGAACGAAAGCTAAGAAACTAAATTTGTTTCATTTCTGTACCGAATCGATCGTTTTTCTCTAACATTCCTACTCGATCCGGCGCGAAAATTTCCCTCTTCGATCGTGCATATACGTATAAATTCCCACGGCCAAACCATTTGTTAGGGCAAACGCTGGAAAGAGCGAGCTCAAGGACGGGTCGAAGGGCCCCACGCGACTGCCAAGCGCAGTGCTGTAGCTATTTCCACCAGATCAGTTATATTTATCTAAATACATCAATCGCTGTTACCGCTCTGCTAACAGGCCGATGTCTTCCGCCTCCTTGAAAAATTGCGGATTTGTCACGCGCTCGGCACAACGCATGCTAAAATAAAATTGAATGGAAATTTCCAAAATGTATGCAACTCAAGGTAAATTTACGAGTGCGGTCACTTGAACCACGGCCGCTCGATTAGCAACGCACCACGTGCGTTTTTATCGAGCGGCCGTGCTTTAGCAGTGCTGTACTGTTTCAGCTATTGCATTTAACTCAATAGAAAAGTACACCATGCCGTAAAGTTTGGGCCGCACTGGTTCATGAACCGGATCAGTAGCGTATATCGGTTTCCGAACCGTTATAGGAACTGTATGGGACTGAACCATGAGGGAAATGGAGCAACACCCCGCGCGCGCATATATATATTGCGTTCTCGCCAGCTCGCCCGCATGAACACTGACGCTAGGCAACGTGACCGTAAGGATCACTATGACGCACATCGCCGCGTCGTGTTCTTCAGCCCTGTGATGAAGTGCTACTCTGGACACCAGTTCGTACCCCTGGCTTATGTGAGAAGTTTCAGTTTCGGTTCATCGGCCCCTACACCGTCTTGGCGCAGACCTCTCCTGTCAACTACCGCGTGGCACCTGTTGTCGTTCCAACTGACCGCCGCTGCCGTGCTACCGAAGTGGTCCACGTTTCCCGTAAGAAGCCTTTCACCCGGCGCTCTCCGTCCCCTAGAGCTGCGGCCAGGATGGCCGCTCTCGCGCGCGGGGAATCAATGTGGGCAATCATTAGGCACTCCTACTTCATGTGTACATACTCATCATCACCTAGGTCTCTTCATCTTTATCTGTGGTGGTTTGTCATCTAGAGTAAGATCTGTGCCTTGTGGTCAGCCATTCTCCGTAGCCTCAAGGGTTAATAAAACGGCGTTATTGGCACTGCTTCACAATAATATATATATATATATATATATATATATATATATATATATATATATATATATATATATATATATATATATATATATATATATGATTAGGTATTTTTCATGTATTGCGAAGGCCATTTCAAACTGCCAGGAACCAGGAATTTTATTCCCGAAAACCACCACCACCTCGGCCAAAGAAATGTTTGACGGTGTTGGCGCAGGTGTTCTGATATTGCTTACTGCAATATTTTCTGATATCGCTGTTGGATTAAAAGCAAAATATTAAGGTTGGGCCGAAAACTTTTCCCGGTCCTTTTAGTACGTTTGACTGCCAATTATAACAAGGCATTGTTTTTGGTGGCACACAAAATTAAAAAAAAAAGATGTAAAGAACTCCCGTACATGGTCCAAATGACAAAAGTCATGCAAATTTGATGCACCATGGCTCGTTCTCTCGTGCACAGGGGATATTGAAAAAAATTTCGAATACAGAATGTTATATCGGCAACATCCGTGCAAAAAATCGGCTTCCTAAGACGAAAAGGAGAGAAAAGGGATAGTTAAGTCAGCAAGGGTTTTCGAAAGAAATCAGAATTTCAAAAAAAAAAAAAAAGGAAGAAAAGAAAACTGGTCCCGATTTTCACCAAATTTCCTCATGGAAGCCCCCCTATGCCAGGCGAAGCATGGACGGAATACCATATGTCACCACTATCTAGGTCACGAAATATAAGGGGTTAAAGCATCCGGAACGTGGCCCATATAAGAGAACTTTTGTAGCTTTCTAGAAGAAAGGCGCAAATTTCGACACCACAAAAGCAAGACAGAAGACAGGACTTTCTTTTGTAGTGTCGAAATTTGCGCCTCTCTTCTAGAAATGTTTCACCAACTAGCCCTTCAAGGAGTACTTCTAAGACATCTTTTTGTAACTTTGATGCGTCAGGATGCCCTCGCTATGTCACAAAGACTCACAAGTTTAAACTTGATAGAAATATCTAATAAAGATGATCAGCAGCCCTACAAAACGATGTCTTCCATCAAGAAATGAAAAGAAGGGGAAAATAATAGCTAATTCAGCAGTTTTTTCAGAAAGAGCTCATTTTCAAAGAAATAAAAAAAAATCCCTATTTTACTATTTTTGTTGTGGGAGTCTTGGTTATGTCAGGCAAGGTATAGGGGAACGATTGTTTGCGTCACCATTTCCATCTCGCATCAGTGCACGGTGTTAATCGCAAAGTTTTGGCTGGTCACATACAGTTTCTTACTATTACATAGTAAGAAACTCTATGGCTGGTCAGAAAAGTTCGGAATACAGGCTGATCTCGAAGGCATGTTTAATCAAAGGCGCGAGTGGGGACTTAAGTGGAGAACAATGCAGTGCGATTGCATTATTTTTTTTCATTCCTTTTAAACAAGCCCCACACTAGCGTTGAATATTAGGACATAACGAGAACGGTAGCAGGACGCTGAATGCCACAACGCGAGCGAATAAAAAAAAAAAAAAAAAAGAAAGCGCACATTCAGCTTGACGCGTCACACGCCGCGGTCGCACTCACGACGCACATGGCAAGTTCGACGCAGCACAGACAACGGGCGGCACAGTCTAGGCGCGCCTCGTATATATGCGCAAACAGGCAATCCGGGTTTCTAATGATGCTCAACCAAACGCTGTAATACTCGAAGGCATCAGAACGAATGAACTGAGCGATATTTTGCTCAATTTGTTTAATTTTCGCGTAACCTGACATCGCACGAGCTTGTTTTCTAACTGCGACTACTCCGACTCGACCGAAAGGCCGAAACGGTCGGCAAAACGCCGTTGACGCCGTGAGGTTGGTGCGGTGTCGGCTGTGTTGGCTGTGTGGCGGGCGGAGTAATCGCGATCTATTTCTTTTGAGGGACGAGAGAAAGCTGTCTTTATGAATGAGTGTAATCGTGGTAATTTTTCGCAGACATATCAATAATATGTAACCGCGAATAGATATTTTTATTTGATGTGTAGTCGCTCTGTTATCTTTGAACCAATTTTTTTTTTTCCGCACAACTTTTTCACGCGGAGGGATGATGTTGCACGGCGAAGCGTTTCCCGCCAATTTGCCGGACTATACTTTTTTCGCATGAGTGCGGGTACATATGCATATCGGTGGTTGACTGTGAGTGTGATCGTGCGCGCGTGTGTGTGTGTCGTTAGGTAATTTCGCGCTCGAACAAACCAAACTTCATCATGGGGCTTTCAAGCGAAGGTGATCAAGAGGTCAGAGCTTGTTTTCAGGAGGTTTGCTCCAGCCTGAACATGGATCGTCTCACGTCTGATCAAGCTTTGAACACGTACGAGAACATCAGCATGAACTACACTCTTGAGGTAAACCGTCATTGACAAGCACTTGCTTCACTTTCACTTCGTGCTCTTGTCTTCGTTTGCATGAAGGCTTATTCGTTTAACGATCAGGAAATTGGAAGAGTAAAAGCGGTGCCGATCGTTGGTATTTCCCGGTCTCTGCGCTGTACTCTGAACATTGGTTTTTGTGCCAATACTTACAGATCAGCAGATATAATAAATCGTGTTGCGCTACAGCCGTTGACTTTGAAGCCGTTACTTTAACAGTGGTCGTGCGTGGTATTGTAGCTATTGGCATAACAAAGTGATTGCGTTTTCGTCCGGAAGGTTTTTGTGTGCTGTCCGCGTCGATCGCACAGCACAGTAAACCATCGGTGACGCCGATTTTAAAACTTTTTAATGACGCTACTAGTAGCAGAAGGTGCACTGTTGAACTATTCATAACATACATGCTGAGCGTCCTCCAGTATTTGTTTACTAGTGAACGTAATTCTTGGTTTGTGATGTCAGGTGCGTTGTGTTTAGGCTTGGTGGCGGCGCCCTTTGATTTTTGCGTGTCGCCATACGATGTCTGTGACCGGCTTTTATTAATTGCATTCACGTGTAGCCTAGTGATTATGCACAATGTATGGGGATTTGTTTCTCAGGTAATCCGCAATTTCCGTTACTGTCGAATCGTTTAGCATCCAATAGGTAGCCTGTCTTGCGGTATGAACCTTGCGAAGTAAATCCGTGTCCACTCGCCGTATTCTTGGACGCACGTTTGGGCGCATTCACGAAAAGAAAAAGAAGTGTCATTTGTTGCTGTTCTTTCGTGCGCATATCTTCATGGTGCATTTGTATGCTTTAATCTGTGCTGTCAGCTGAAATCTCTTAACATAAGCTTGCTGCGCGCATGTGTGTGCTCTTTGAATTTTGGGCGTATTTCATGTTCTGGTAGTTAAACCACGAATTTCATTTTCAGGGTAACATGCGACATTGGATTGCATGTGCACTCTATGTGGAGTGCAGAAATGGAAATGTGCCTACAGTGGCCCACACATCACGCATCGAAGGCAACTGTGTTTCCCTCACCAGGCTGCTCTCCATATGCAGAATTAGGTTGGTCTTCTCAAGCATGAGTAGAATTTTGCATAAAACTTTGTAGGTTAGTTTAGGTCACCGAGGATTAAACCTCTACAGTAAAGTTTTTTTGTTCAGTGTAACCAGTGTAATCTTTTATTACTTGGAATTCTGCGATGTCTGAAGCCATGTCTAAAGTCCGGAGCACACTTGAATATATGTGGGGTTTGTTTTTGGGTTCCTTTGTTTTAAAAATTTGCAGTGTAAAAATCGGGTGCTATTTTCAAGGTGACAATTCGGGAGAAATTTGGGGGTTGTCTGGGTTAAATTTACAAGCTAAATTTACAAGTGAGCTGTGTGGCTTCCACAGTGCTGCATGCACCTTGTGAAGTGATCCATGCAAGACTTGTTCACTTCAGCCATCGAGATATAACTTGATTGTTCCAAGGGGGGCCGGGCCCGGGTGTTGGTAGGGTGTGTGCACCACAAATTCCATGCAGTGTAAAAAATATGTTGGTATGTCGTTTAGTGATTCGGGGAGAAATTAGTTCAACCTGATTCTCCTGAAACATGGTCGAGCCGTAAGAATCTGGTAAACTGTGGTTTTACTCGAAAATAAACAACCCCCCACATATATATATCTGAAAGCAAGCAGACAGCAAAGCTTGCAGATAGCACAGGTTTGGATTATTATGGGCGAGAAGCAGCAAATTCAGCTTGTGAAACCAATCATGTCTTCTTTTACTATTATTCCCTCTTAGCTGAACTACCAAAAATGTGATAATCATGTTACTGATGTTGAATGTAGTGTAGAAATAGCTTGACGTGCATCATGGTACCACTCGACTAGAGCTGTCTCTGATGTGAGTGCTCACTAAATTTAATTTGATAGTATCACTGCAATCTTTTTTATTATGCTTTAAAGCAAACAGCATCAACATCTTGTTCTAAAGTTTTTGCTTACTAAAGCAATTTCACATGTGGACCAATTACAAGGTGCTTAATTAGGCTAGTTCAGTGTTCTTATAAATCAAAATAGGCACTAAAGGCCTCGGAGGTTTTGTGTTTAGGGTATGTTGAGGTTTGTCTAGTTTATTTTATTTGATGATTTATAGTTACCACTGGGAAACTTGGGAAAGATTGCTTGGATGTGTCTCATTTTGGCTGACCTAGTTTATACAACCATGTTTGCAATAGTCCAGGTGCAAGGGGCTAATATTTGCCCTTTAAATTACAATCACATGAAATTTCACTGTTTTGAACTAACTGCTGAGCCTGAGAAAGTACATTCATCTCAGTGTTTTTCAGTGTGCATATTTTGTAAACAATTTCTGCAGTGAAACTCCTTGCTTCTTATTTTGAAAGAATGCCAGTGGGGTAAAACAGGCTCATCTAGCATTATTGCAAAGCCTGACGGAGGGTCAACTGTAATCTTGGAAGCTATATGCAGGTGAAAACAGCCTGTAAATAATCTGTGTTTAGAGTATTAATGAAACTGTTGCAAGGACGATATTATTACAGAATTTGTTGCAGGGTTAGTTGCTTCATATTGTGCGATAGATTTTATTAGTTCTCTGTGGCTTGAGTTAATAAGCATCATACTTTTTTTACAGCTTGCTTGATTTTTTTACGAAGATGAAAAAGTGGGCAGATATGGCTAACTTGAATGAGCGGATGCGACAGCGCATTGAAACTATTGAGAAGAGCTTCTGCGTCACAGCAAAAATTTATGAAAAATACGTCCAGATCTTCACCAGTGTATTCAAGGAGCACCAGAACACAGCCCAGCGTCGTTCAATCAAAGCTGTGAAGCGGAGGGTTCACAGGTATCAACTTCCTACCAAAGATTTCTCGTTCTTTGTTTTGCATGTTTACATCTCTTGCAAAGCTCTTTACATTGTTAGCCACCACAGTTGTACAATGGCTACGGTGCTATGCTGCGAACCTGAAAGACACTGGTTCAATCCTGGCTGCTCACAGTCGCCTTTTGACGGATGCGAAATGCTTGAGGCCCGTATACTGTGCAAGGTCAGAGCACGCCAAAGAACGCCAGGTAGTCAAAATTTCCAGAGCCCTCCACTAGCATGTGCTTCATAATTGTATCATGTTTTTGCCACATAAAACCTCAGCAATTGTTATTTATATTGTTCTTTGATGGATTAGCATTAGATATAGTTGCCACACTATTTTCAAGTATTTTATCCTAGCTTTTTTCAGCCTGTGCAGCTGAAAAATGCAAGGGAGATTGTTCATGTTAGTAGTAGTGTAATTGCTTGTAATATTGTACAAGGTGTTGGGAGACTATAGAGTTCATCAATCCCAGCAAAAATAGGGTAATCAGGGATCTGAAAGATGTCTTTTTGAGTGTAAGTTGTGTGCGTGCATGGTTGTAGGGAAACTAATTCTGCAGTGTGAAGTATACCGAGCTTTAGGTTTGAAGTGTTAAAATCTTTTTCAAAACATGCAAGACTTGGTTTACCAATGTCAAAGGCCTCATTTACTGCTTGCTTGTACTGAATTACAGCATGTCCAGGTGGCAGGGCTACCTGAGGTTGCAGAGTGTCACATTTCCCATTTCTTTGGAATCGACTTTGTTGCTCTATTAGTTTGTGGGATATCAGCTCTGTGGATCATGAGTTCTGGCCAACTCCACCTGTACTTGACCAGATATTTGCTCTCTTCCATACATCTTCCCATCGCTTAATGGCATAGCTGTCAGTCTCCATTGCATCACTTGTTGCATTCTCCTTAACTTCAAGTTTATGCTCTGTCATTGTTGTTAAGCCTTATTCAGTTTGATTTTTCATCATGTATGTGCAGTTACATATTCATTTTTTTTTTCACCTTTGTTCATCTGGTGCTGTTATGCCTGACGTTCATGTGCAGGCCCATGTCTTGCCATGATTGCTAAAAGTTCTGATATTAGACATTGTATTTTGAGTGTCTGGGAGCAACATTTGAGAAGTAGACTCCTATGACCCATCCTTGTTGTGTGTAGGTTTCTTGTAATCCTGTTTGTTTATGGACACAAAGCTTAGATAAATTCGCTACACAAAGGCTGTCAGCCATGACTTCATGCTTCCCCACTAGGCAGTTGAACATTTGTCTTCTGCATATTAACCATCAAACTTAGTCTTAAGATTTGCTGGTTCAGGAATTTAGTTTCATTAGTTTCAGATAATCTGCAGTACTGTTGAATTCAACATTTTAATCAAACCACAGCTTACCCAGGAATTTGTCAATAATTTTTCAACGCCAGCTCCGGTGATTGCATTACCATGTCAAGGTAATGGCAATTCCATGTTCCCAAAATGCTCGTCATGTAAAGAGCCTGATAGTGGAAATGCTCTGCAAATTAAAAATTTACGTAGCAAAAAAGCACACATCTGAAACCGAAACCCAACAGAGCAGTGCTGTGTTTGTGTGATGTTCGCTTGATGCAACAGCAGATGCGCCCTTTCCCAGGCGATAAAGTCATGAAGCACTTTGGTATGATCATGGCCTCGTAGATTTGTCGTACCACCAGTCGGCGCATGCAAATCTTAAAGGCAATGGTATAGCACAGTGTGCTTCCATCACTTCCATTGCTTTGTCCATGACGATGTCAACACTCACTGTGGCTGATGGTTGTGGGAAGCCTGGTGGGTGGTTTGATGTAATCAGTAAAAATTGATTTTTGACCAATCTGTGCATCTCCCAAGCCTGTAATCTTGAGTAAGTGACGTAAGTCTTCCAAGGAACATGCCCAGCAAATTTCGTTCAGGTCCATTGACCTCGAGAAATTGCAGCAGGAGTTGGCCTTGCTTAGGTCCTTAGGTGGTTGAGATTATTCACATACTTTTGTTTAGATACCAACCCCACAAATTCAGTTAAGGCCTCATAAATTATGTTAGTTTAGGTATCACTCATTACCCACATTCTGTGTTCATTAAAGGGACCCCGAAACATTCAATGATGTACCAGTACATTGAGCTAGTAATGCGAGTTCTGATCATTAGCAGGCCAATATGAGCGCTCTGTGTCAAATGTGTAGTTCACCACAACGGTTTAGGTATGTGTGTCGCTACAGGTTGAAGTGGCTCAACCAAAAGTTTTCGGCTGCCCCTGCCCATGGGATGTTGCAAGGGTGAGCAGCGTCACTCAGGTGACTAATTGGCTAATCGACAGGCACCATGAGTAATCTTTCAATTTAAAGGTGAACAAACATTTGTAATATATGAAACACTTATTGATTTATTTTGTTTAAAAAAAACAGTAACAGAAACAGAATACACTGTCACAATCTCAGGGTGTCTAGTAACTTGGGAATACTGGAAAAGTTGAGGAAACTTGAGCTATCTGGACAAACTAGGAGGTAATTGGAGAATTCATCATCAAGCGAGACATGTCAAGGAAAACTACTTTCTTGGGGCCCACTCTTAATTGTGGCAATGGCCATTGGTTGAGGGCATGCAAAACATTGGTGTTATCCCAAACGTGTGATCTAAAACAGGCCTGCAGCTTGCATATGAACAATAAACGCAAGCCGAATGTCTGTAGTGCCCGATGTTTTGCACTTTTCTGCCTTCAGTGACCTGGATAAACCTTGTATGAAATATACAGAACCGTACAGCAATCTCGTTGCTCAAGCTGTGGCACAAGTGACCTGTGGGAGGGGTTCGGATTGCAAAAAACACTAAAAGATGTATATATTTCAGGAAAAGGTTTGTTTCAGTGTCTGCAATCCACTACAAAAACAATTTCACGGACAATGCACTAGAACTACCTAAAATAAATCATATTTTCAGCACGGAATCGGGAGTTCATGAAGCCATCTCTGATCTTCCCCGTGACTGAGTGCCTTAATCTTGTTATTGTTAAGAAGCTCAAAGTTTTTTAATTTGCTTACTATGTTCAACTGTGATGGCTACATATAAAGAAATGCAAGCAGCAAAAAATCTGTGGCTGGTCTGACGAAGTCAGCGATGCACCCACAAGTGTGCAGAGTTGGACGGAATGCTTGTCTTCGAGGCTTTTTTGTGAATACTTCATTGATATGCCACATAATCACACCGTGTTCACATACGTTGCGAAGCAGTGCTCATGTTAACATTTGAAAGCGGATATGCAGAAGGCTGGTCTGGCCCCTTCACCTTGTATGTTCACCTGTGCTTTGTACTCTGAAAAATCATGTAGATGGTTGTTGCAAGGATAAGATAAGCCGTGTATTAGATCAGATTGTGGTTAATCGAACAACAATCTCTGACACTGACATCTGGAACATGAAACTTCCATCGTTCAAGAAGAATTAAATGTTCTCAGAGTATAATATAAGTGCCTTTGAAGAATGAAGGCAGTTGAAATAAATATCTTTTGCATTTTCTGTTCTTCTTCATCCGCTTCATGGTTCATTTTTATAAAATAATGTCCTTTGATACGGCCAAAGAATTTTGTTCATGATGGTCAAAGGAAACCTGGAAAAGTTGGTGATCCTAAGTTGTGTAGAGTTTGTTAGACACCCCATTTAGCACTATCAAATGCTGAACCTAATGCGTGGCTATTTATGTCATGTGCTGGTTGTAGAAAGTATGTTTTGTGCACAGAGCCTGTATGCATGTTAACTTGCCCTCTTATTTTTCAACAGTTACCTGCCGGTCAGTAGCACTACACCGTCCACTTTTGCAGCAACCTGTGGGTCATTATTTAGCTATGTGTGGCCACTTTATCCTTTTTCGTTGAGGCTTGTTTGAAGCACTGAAGTTGTCTGTGCCATTTGACAATGTCATAAGCTGTAGCATTGTCACTGTGCATCACCATGAACTTGGCGGGAATCTACTTGGCGCCTTGTTTCTTCAAATACAGAAAGCAGATTACAGTACGGGTTTCAACTCTTCTGATTGGTGCTGTACCCAGCTGCATTTCTGTTTTGGTGCCCTAGCGGTGTTTAGCAGTACTATGTAGAACACAAGTTTTACATTGTGCTTAATCTAGACACATGCACACTCATTTGGATGCTTATCATGTGCATTTGTTATAAGTCTGTGAGAGTGATACTAGTACACACTTTATGAACACCCTTCATATGAATGTCTTGACTAGTGGAGTTGATATCATAGTTACCATTTGCACAGTTATAGCCATATTTCTCACCCAGCTGCATACTCTGCTTTGCAACTTTTGCATTGAAGTAGCCTATGTGACAACAGTATCTTGAGCTTTGACATTTCATGACCTTATAGAACGTTCTCATCACCATGGGAGGTGACATTATGGGTGCATGCACTGTTATACTTTCTATGTTTATGGAATTCAAAAGTTCTGCAGCATTTTATGCCTGCTCCTAAATGCAGTTTACAGATGTTCATGTTGTTCATGTTGGGTTTCCAGGGTCTCTAGAAAAAATTGGATTAATTTTTTTGGTAACAGTTTTGTATGAGTGTGGTATAGTGTCTGATAGGATATTTTTTGTTTCCACAGTTGTCATTAAACTGTGGCATACCAGCTTTCATTAGACCAATGTGCTTTTTCTTTGCTAGGCCTACCCAATGCAGTTCAAATGACATGTTCCATTTCATCTGGACACTGTATGTTTACATCAAAGGTGAGCATCTTTGTTAGTACTATTGCCTTGGTGTTTGATTGTAGAAAAAAGCAATGTTCTCATGGTTTCGTCTTTTGCTAGTTGTTGTAGCCATTATGTCTTCAGTAAATAAAAGTGAGCTATGCCAATTATGTGTATATAAGAACCCTAAAAAGAAGATGTTACATCAGTTTAGACAGACTACTATCCCAAAGCTGTTTGTGTCCTCCTGGTGTTAAAGGTTAATTGCTGCAGTGGAACTTGAGGGCTGTATTCTGTTACTGAATTTTTGTGCCTGAAAAGGACAAAGTTGAGCGAGTCGGTAAGGGATCATAATGCAAAGAAAAGGTGTGCAAGATACTGACACAAGGAAAGAGGAGTGGACAAGACGACTTGACCACTCTTCTTTCCTTGTGTCCATGCCTTGCCACTTATTCTTTGCATTTTGTGCCTATTTTGTTCACTCAGTGGGGTTTAATCTTTTCAGAGGAGTACTGGGTCTATAAGGGATGTTGTGATTGAGTATTGGGTACTGAATTTGACAAGCTAGAGATCTTTGCATAGTGGTAAACTGTTTGAGCCATTGTTGAACAATTTCTGTGCTCAGTGCATGCCACTGATGTCATGGTTTTTGAGATACTTCTGTGTATTTCATTCATGTTTCGATGAATGGTAGCTTGGCTCGGTTATGTTAACAAGCCTGGCCACTGTTCTCGGCTAACCTCAGACAAGTGGAATCCAATTCACTGAAGTAATGGGCAACTTTTGCAGGAATCATTGAGCACCAGTCATCTTTTATTCATTTGCCATTTCTTGTGTACTATATTCACCATTCTGGCCTACCATATCTGACCTCTGTGGTACCCCAGATGGGTAATCTGACAATGTAGCATAACATTATTTCTTTAGGGTATTTTCAATCTGAAAATAAGAGGATGCCATTCAGTTAGTATCATGTCTGTGCAGATTGATGGTACAGTGCTCAGTGGTATCAGATGTGATACTTAGACTGCGCGGCACCCGGTGCTGCTTTCACACTGAGCGCTGGGGAGTCTCATGTAGTCACAGTGCGTTAAATGTGCTGTCTCCCTTATCCACAATGCATCAGCTTGTTTACCAGTGCATGCTGTTGCGCCTCGAACATATCTCTGCTACTGGTGCCCTTCCTTGCACGCTCAGTGTGTTCGCTTAGCAGAAGCAGCAGCAGCAAGGGGACCATCTCTCCAAAACATTGATGCCACCAGGCGACGATTCCTAGAAGCAAACCAGGGCGGGAGCTGCTCCAGAAACGACCTGTGGGAGAGGACGTCTCTGTGTGTCTTCCGAGAAGAGCTTGGGCACGGATGCGTGATGCCGGCCCACCAGCTTGGACAATTGGTGAGGGAGGCCAGTCCGTCTACGACTCACCGAGCAAAGTTAGAGGTGCCCAGCTGTGACCCTATTGAGCTGGCTCACAATGGTAAAGAGTGTATATGAAGTTTTCTTATGTGTGTTCAAGAGAGCATCGGACATCTCCTTCCTCAGTAGCACCCTGCATGACCCTGACCAACAAGGCGGCATGACTGTTCGTCTGAAGATATCCGCAACAGTGCACAGGAAGCAACTGCAGTCATGTGCTCCCAATGTCACATTTGAATTGCTGAGCACTATGCCCCCTTTGCTTTTACAACGTAAGCTGTTATGGGCTTATTGCAATGGCCGATTATCGTGGCGACAGGGTTTGCCACTGCAGCTGGTGTCTGTAACTGTGATGACTCACAATGAGAAAGAAAAAAAGGCTCCATGCCTGTGTGGATTTGACCTCAGCTCAACTGAAGCGGTGCCATCCACCCCATACTCTCACTATGTTGTCGGGAACTTTGTGTTGTGTTCTCAGCCATGGCTCTGATTTGGTACTACAGCAAACGACTACAGCAGACGGCTACAGCAGTCGTCTGCTGTAGTATCATTGGCAATAACGAGGAAAGAAGAGAAAAAAGAAGAGTAAAGACAACAACAGTGAATAAGAACAGAAAGAAGACGTTGACGACTAAGAAGAGGTTAGTGAAGTAGTAGAACAGGAAGGTGAAATGACGACAACGAAGAAAGAGAGGAAGGTTGATGAATAAGAAGGAGAGGAAGCTGAAAAAGAAGACAGTGAAAGAGGGAAGAAAGGGTGGAGAAACAGTTACAGAATATGACCGAAATAGAAGAATGAGAGAGCACACAGCAAAGCCTAGCTTACTCTGTCACTGTGCCGTGTCCTCTGCACAGGCCTCCGAGTGTTTTATTTCCTTGTAAGCATGCATGTTCCATTTATTTTCCCAGGTTTAGTTCTTTAACTACTGGTTGAGTGTACATCCTATTTCAATCCTCTAAAGACTGGTCTTCATCTTTCTCAGATGATAAGAGGGCACATTTTATTTTGTTTTAAAATACTTTGGTGTTACACTGTATTGGTGGATAAAGCTAGCTTTGCCTTGGAATACTATTTCTCTGGATGATAGAGAAGTGGCAAGGAACTACGTATGCTTAGCCCCTTAACTGTTTCGGACGAGCGCAGCTCATCATTGCTGAACTGTCCCAAAAACGTTCCCTTTCACATTTCACTCTCCCATGTCTATGGTTGCTTCTAAACAGTGCATACCTCTTATATAGAAATACCGGAAGTTTCGTCTCAAGATGGCCTGTGCAAAGCATCTTGCCAGCTTTTTTTGACGCAGTTGTCATGGTTACAACAGGGACTATGTTTCAGTGGTTACAGCGAACCACATGTCAGTCAGGGGACGCAGTTGTTTTAAAAATATGTTGCTAAAAGATTTTTTTTTGTGTGTCAAGAATGTTCATGTTGTGTTCCTAATGAGCCTCCAACCCTTTCATTTGCACCTATGTAGTAGCATTGCTGCTACTCTCAACCGGTTTCTGACACCCCTCTCCTGCTGGACATAAAGGAGAAAGAAAAACGATCATTTTCTCTTGCCACTTCAGCTGAAGGCAAACAGTAAACATGTTTATGCTATTCGAGGCTATGCTTTTTGAACCACTGCGACTGACACGTGTGTTTATGGGCCGCGGACACCCTTCGATGTAGCTTTCCGTATATGTTTTTTTTTTTTTTTTTGCTCAACAGTGTGGCTTGACAGGGATCAGTGTATGTAACATGTCAAACGGCTTGTTAAGGCAATCACAATGCACAGCCGCTGTCGTCACTGCCGCTTAGTGAAATGCCACTTCCTATAGCAAAATTCGTGATAGTGTGTCACCATGGTTAATGCAGAACTCTGCTGGATGCGGTTTCTTCGCTGAAATAAAATGATAAGCTTATAACCACTTCACTTTTGGCACTTCCACTTTCACTGAAACATCCCTGCATGCCGTGGTTCTAGAATAAGTGATAAAAATGGCATGTTGGGTGTTGCAGGGCCCCTTTCATGACAAAGGCACTTTGCACATATATGATTGGTTACCGATGTGATTAGAAAAACAAGGATGAACTGATGAGAAGACTTTCATGTAAATTTTATAGTGAAAATGCCTTTGCCATGACATTTACATGTGACTGGCTTTGACGTGAACGTTTAACTGGGTGGGGTGAAAAAACATAGGCTGTTTTTCTTTTGCCATGTTGTCTTATCTGTGCTGTACGTTTGCTTACTTAGATAGAATGAAACTGTAGTAATTAACGAAGAATCGCTCACATTTCTTTTGGACATAGTATGAGGCAAAGTAGGTTACCTTCAGTGCATTTATTCAGCACTTAAAATATTAAAGCACAGAAGTGACTAAATTTTCTTGCTTTAGCTTCTTTTGGTCTGGCCACCAAATGAAGCACAGATATTTTGCATTTGTGATTTGTGTAGTTTTAAATAGCTCATTATGTGCCAGTTTGGGAAAAGAGGATTAAAAAGAGAAATCAAGTTATCAAAAGGTTTCCCATATTGTTCACATTCATGAAAACCTTGCATAGAGGAGAAGTGCTTCACCAAAGAGGGATGAGCTGTTTGGCTGCTGAACCAGAGGTTGAGTTTTCAGTGATCAGTGACCGTAACTTCAAGTTTGCCTTTTGGAAGTCTTAGCTATACTTTAATATATTGTTACTTATGTAAGTAGTGATTAAACAGCCCTGGTTAAATTCTTCAAGTGACTTTGGCTGACTTGGATGCCTTGTCCTCATGTTCTCTCTAGAAGTGTACATGTGCCTCTGTTGTCATTAGTTGTGGAGGCTTCATAGAGTTCAGTATTTATTAGCTGCTTGAATGCAGCTAAGCTGCAGTTCTAGTAAAATGTTTTTGACATTGCGGCCATTGCTTTATCACTCCAGGATCCATTTTACAGGGACACTGAAGCACAACATTAAATCGCTTTTTACTGGTAGATACGTCTTCCAGAACTGCATTGTCATTGATTTGGTCACCATAGGTTGATTATCAAAATGAAATGAAAATTTTTGTTGTACAGGTACTCAGAGGGCTTTTAATCAGAGGAACAATTGCTTTATTAGACATTAAAAATTAATTGTATAACATAGGCAATCTGCATAGCAAAAAAGTCTGCAGTTTTGCCTGAATGGCGAAGCATTTATTGTGATAGCAACACACTGGAATACTGTAGGAAGTAATGAGAGGTAAGCTCTCAGGGGTAATGTGCTTTATATTTGTCCTCCCCATCCTTTGTATTATGTCCAGTAGCTGTCCTGTAGCATGCCTCATGTGCAGCTGCATGTTCTGCCTGCTTGGAACCATGAATGCAAGTTCGTGTTTCCTTCAGTGTGGCCAATATTTCGCGAAGCTTGATAAAACACCACAAGTGGGAAGCGATGATCAGTGCGTGCTGCTAGCTTGAAGAGATACCGTTGCTGACTTGGGCTGCCTAATGCTTTGCTACGAGGGAGCTAGGCAGTCAGAACGTTGCGCTATCTTGTGATGAAACCTTCAATGAGCCTCCATTGTAGAAGCTAGCTCAGAGAGGGGTTCCATGTGGCCAGCTCCAAATAATATATATAAAATTTTGCCAGGCCCAACTAAAGTTTGTTTTCTTACCAATGACTTTACTTTGTTTACAAGAGCTGCCTTGTGAAATTTGGCTCCAATTTGAGCATTACTGAACCTGCTTTATTCTTTCTATCGACTAGTGCTGCCGTTTTTCCATCAGGGTCAGCATCGCCAATGCATGTGATGCGAGCATCTTAACGCTCACCTTTTTAATGTAATAGCATCTTAACGCTACCACATTAAAAATGTACGATAGCTTTTTATTGGTTACCTGCTGAATGTTGTCCTAAGAAATGAGCCACAGCTGTAACTCCATCGCATCGGTGAGGTGCCAGCATGCCACAGCTAACCTGATGTGTTTAGTACTTAATGTAGCCTGTTTTTGTGAAGAAAAGTGTTGCTGTTGTGAGTTTGTCAGGTGTTGTAATGCCCCACACTACATTTCTTGGCATAGACATAGCAACCGCTTTTATCTTGGAGTATGTAATACATTAGTGGTATGTATAGCCTAGCACGCTGTCATACGTGTAAAATTCATCACAGTCATCACTGCTGAACTGTAAGTCCTAGATGCATCAGAAAGATATTTATATACTCAAGTGAAATAGAGGTGCAGCAGATTCATTAACACAGCTGGAAATCATAGATCGATTTCGGCGATGCCTTTCAGAATGGCGTGTGGCCGCAGTAGCACAACTAACACAAGTACCTTGGACCTGTTTGTAGGTCTTGCAATCCACTTTAGGTTTTCACGCACGTCAGACTCTATGCATGAACTACATGCACGAATAGTGTTGCTTTGCAGTCATGGCTTAAACATTCGGCGAGAGCTGTGACTTGCGAACATGGCAGGTACGCAAAAGCCTTGTTCACAGGACGAAGCTCTTGCTACAGTGCTTTATTTCAGCTGTATACACCGAGGTTATTGTCACCGGTGTCTCTCTCCCAGTGTGCATGAGTAAATAATTGGTTCCATTTGTTCATGCGCAGGGATTTACTGTGATGATTAGAGAATACAGTTCACAACTTAGTTATTCTACCTCGAGCATTTCCAAGTTGTACTCAAACGTATCTTGCTGGGTTTGAGTACAACTTTGGTTGTTTCTGCCCGCCACGGTGGTCTAGTGGCCATGGCACTTGGCTGCTGATCCGACGGTGGTGGGATTGAACCCCAGCCACAGTGGCCACATTTCAATGGAGGTGAAATGCTGAGGCCCATGTACTGTGCGATGTCAGTGCACATTAAAGAACCCCAGCTCGTCAAAATTTCTGGAGTCCCCCACGACGGCGTCTCTGATAACCACAGCTGGTTTTGGGAAGTAAAACCCCACAAATCAATCAATTAGGCAGTTGCTTCTTGCATTAGTTATTGAATTAAAATGTACTTGCCTGACCTAGACTACAGTGACATTGATTACAGTTTGTGCATGTGTCACATCCATGGCTGTAACATGCTTGTTGCCTTTATTAGGTTCTCACAGTTAATCATAGTTGCACGTTGACGTATTTTTTCACTGTTCATTTAGGACTCCTGACTAAGCCACTGCTGCTTTCTCTCATGGCCAGCCCTTGTGAACTTCATTGTAAAAATACTGGTGCCACTCCGATGCGGGGTGCTCGGAGGCAGCTTTCGTAGCTGCTTGCACTGGTGGTGGTCACGTGATCATGCAGGGCGGTAGTCACCGATAACAGAGTTTATGCGCCGTGGCTCCACTATGAACACTTAGGTGTATCGCTGGTGCCTACTATTTTTACCTAACATTAAGTAGGTTTATAGCCAAAATCAAGCCATCAAAGGAGGATCAAACAAGACCAAAGGGGGGAAAAAACAAACAAACCACGCAGCGCAACACTGCATACCACAGTTTTGCTGATGCATATTGGAATGTGACAGATGTATCCTGTTCAGTTGCATTTTTGGTGGTTCTTGTATTTTAATTAAGCCAGAGTTGCAAAAATGGTGGCACTGTTCATTGAATGTTTTTTATTGTATTAATACAAAACCAGCTGGTGTGAGGCTGGTGCCTCTCTGCTAGCTTCAGCCCATCATTGACACAAGACCAACCAAACATGAAAATGGTATTCCTTCCATTCGTGTTGCAGTTCTGTTTAAGTGATTTTTGTTTAAAGGGCAATTCCGGCAATTTTTCACTGCCCAGGGATCTCAATGAAATATTCAGTACATGTTCTCCTAGGTACTGCAGCAATATGTGCCAAGCCAGGCAGTTGGAAGTCATTTTCCTGAAAATGAATTTAGAAATTCCCATGCGGGCCACCCTGTGTTTTTGATGTCATTACCTTCAACGCTGCCTACCCGAGTAGGCGGTCGGTGAAGAGCAATAACATTGAACTTCAGCGCTCAAATCGTCGCTGTCAAGTTAAAAAGGGGGCATAACCCAACACTCCAACGGATGACATCGCCGCTTTCATTTTTCTGGCATCAGCTCCATATTTCTGATGGCGGGGAGGCTGTGATGTCATTGCATACGCTGCACAAAGCATCTACCTGTTTTGGTTTCGGCTTGAACACGTTGTTCATTTGGCTATTTAAGATTACAGGTGAGTTTCTGAGCAAATTGAACCACCCTGGCTGCTGTAGGGCTATCAGAACCTTTGGAAAACAGTGATATCAAAATATGGGGAAAAAACCGCAGGAGTTCCTTTTTAAGTCAAAAATGCAATGACCAGCGCTGCCATGACATCTATGGAAGACATTGGGTAGTGCAAAGCAAACTCGCAAGTACAGCCAAAAACATATGGTATTAATATAAGCACTGTGACATATGGAAGTGATAAAATTCACTTATTAGTGATAATGATTAAGATATATAAACATAGCTCTCATTTACAGTCACATTCGCATGCCAGCTCTCTCTTCTTCTGCACTGGACCATCTTACCAGCAAATTTTCAGGCATTTACAGTACTTTATAATGCTCTTTCAAGATGAATGTAAACCAGCTTGCCAAACCAGCTTGTTTGTGGCAGTTGTTTTAGCAAGTGACGACATGACAGTGGCGTTAATGGTGTGTGTGGTAGTGCATGCTACTGTTGCACTTTTTTTTTTTTTTTACATGAGTCAGGTGAGTGAGTTGATCATCTTTACTACAACTGGTGTGTTAGATGAGCAGAGAAAGGGATAGCTCTTTTTCTGAAGGTTAAATGCATAAAACACGCGCATGACGGTCCAAAATGAAGTGTAAGCAACTGCATGACCAACCGAGAAAGAATTGAATTTTGTACTAGCAAGTTTCATTTTTCTAGCACAGGAGGCCTATGAGGAAGTTGTCTTAAGTAGAGCTGAAACACAAGGAAGACAAATTCTGAGAAAGTTGTTGTTGGGACATGTTTAAGGAATGAGGAGGAGGAGAGCAGGAAGCGCAAAACATTACTGAACATTTCCATACCTCCCAATCCGGGAGACTTCTAGATTTTGACCATTTCTCCCGGTTTCATGGGTAACAAGAAAAATCTCCCGGAAATTAAAATGTGGGCAAGCAAGCTTCTTGATGTAGAACATTATCGGTTGTACTTTTACGTAGGCCTATGCACAGGCGCAGGGCTTCACGCTCCAAGAGAACTAGTTGTGCCCCGTTTCTATTCGTGTCCAGCGCTTTGTCTGGCCACATGGGCAACGTTGTGCAACCGCATGGTAAAAAGTTTAACTCAGTTCAATGCACGATGTCTTTAGGTGGGCAGTTTCGTGTACAGTAGTGTGACATGCACTTTAAAATTGATTTTGATATTGTTACACACAGGTTGTTCATGCTTACACAGTGAACCAGACTAGTCTGCTTGGTGACCGAGGCAGTCGCCTAACGTCATTCTCCTCTTCTTCCCTCTCCATTCCCAGGCCATTTTTGTGGTACCAGTGGTTCGCTGCAAGAGTTATAGGCTATATTAGCCATTGATATTTCGTAGATGGTCCGTCTGTGTCCACACCCACAAATTATCTGGCCTTCAAAATTTTGTGTGTCGCTATTGCTGTAAGTGGAGAGCACAGTGCGTAAAAGGCTATACTATAGGAGCCGTGTGCCAATGTCTGCCGAGATAGCGCAAACAACGTCCCCTCTCCCACCGGCGCCTTATGGCCCTTAACCTGACGAGAGACGCGCTGGGCCGTCTCCTGTCTGTTTGAGAACCAAGCGACAACAGGCCTGGCACGCAGAGTGGTGCTATTGCATGTGCCCTTCGTGCGATGGAGATGGCCGGTTCGTTTCATCTCTTCTTGAGCTAGCATGCTTTTACCCGTGTGTAAAACATACGATGTGTAAGCGATGTTATCGGTTTGGGCTTTGTACAGAACAACGGCGACTGCAAAAACCCGCTGACAGTGTCCATATAATTGCCATCACCATACCCCGCCCACCCCACCCTTCTTGTTGAGTAAATCTCCCAGATTCCATTTCTCCAAACTTGGCAGATATGTATTTCTTGTTTTTGGGCCTTTTACTCTTCCTCCACACTGTCTTCACTAATTGGCTAGCAGTGAACCATCTTTCTCGCACTTGGCTTGTCCTTATCTTGGCCACCACATATCATCACTTAGGAAATTTTAGTTTCGTATGGTGTTACCAAATGGTGTTTATGTGATAGTGTAACAATGGGACAGGAAGGTTATATGAACGTTCTTAACAGCCTTTATTGTTCTTTATTTACAGGTCGTTTCTCAGCCATCTGCTGTGACCTTGTCAACTGCTACCACCTCTTGTTGTGTTGCATTGACTATGGTTATTGTGCAGCCTTGGCTGCAAAGCGCACAGATCTCCTCGACCCTAAATTTTACGAAGGTTAGTCTTGCATTGCACGCATGCGTGCAGGCATTTTGTACCTCTACAGTGGGCTCAGTGTTCTCCCCCCTGTGCCCAAGTTTTGGAGCGGTGCAGACTTTGCGAGTGGAGGAGGGTGTGTGGAGGCTTTAGATAGTATAGTATGCGAAGAAAAACAGACGCGCCTACAAAAAGTAAACACAGTGTGATTATTTCTGGTCTTGTGCACTTCTGGGAGCTATTATGCATGCACAGGTGGTGCTTTCTGTTCTTCAGGTGCATATTTCAAGTGTTAAAGGGGTCGTTTGGAATGGTGGGCGTTTTATCAAAAGCAGTAGTCGGCCGCAGCCGCATGTCGTGGGGAGAATCCTGAGTGGTCATTATGTTTCTTTTTTCTTTTTTTATATCATTTGAACTTCTTAGTATTATTCAATTTGCTGCACGACCTTGGTATTTGTTTCAGTTGCAGTGGCTGTAAGATGCTGCCTTTTTTTTTTCTCCTTTCTTGCCAAACAGAGAAAATAAAAGGCTGTACAATGTAAATAGTGCTATAACTTCATCTTGTAACTGCTGTGTTACTTGATATCAATGTTACAAGACCTGTCCGGAACTTATGATGAGTGGCTGTGTGCTACAAAACTTGCTTTCTTTGCTACAAAACTACATGTTTGCTGCTCCAATGCTGCTCCAAAAGAGCATATTTGCTGCTCCAAAACTGCTCCAAGACGGTCATTTTGCTGCTCCCAGCCCAGCTTTAAAACGTTGGAGTCTGCTTCCACCCCTGGTTATCAATAAATAAAAACCCAGCCTGGCCTTGATAAAGACAGGTCCCATGTTGACTTATAAATAGCACTGGCTTAAATCTCACAATTGTGTCATTGCTTTGCATAAAACTTGTGCTAGTTTACACATTTCTAAGACTTTATTAGTTGAATTAAGAAAAAAAGAAAAGTGATTGCTCTCTTTAAGAATAAATATGCAAGCAGTAAAGAAAGTAAAACCTTAAAAAGTACGCTCTGTCTTGTTTAGGCAGAGAAGGGTTAAAAAGCTCATTAACATCAAGTAGTGCAATTCCTGTTATTTCTTTTTTTTAAACTACAATTCTAGACGGGCTGATTTGACAAAAAGCACCTATATTCACTTAGCTCATCATTTTTATCTGGATGAATATTGCCCATCAAATTTCTTAGTACAGTAAAACCTCGTTATAACAAAGTTGAAGGGGAAGCGGTAATTACTTTGTTAAAACCATTAGTTCGTTATAACCAATATCAATTTCACCTATAGGAATTTCAAGGGGAATTGCGATAACTTCGTTATATCCGATAGTTTGTTATATCCGGGTTCGTTATAACGAGGTTCTACTGTATAAAAATGCTGCATTGTCGCTAGAAGCATTTACTGTCCTTATGAAAGCTTGTTGTCATTGGTTGTAATATTTATCTGCAGGAGAATTCACCTAAATTTTAATTCATTGTGTAAATCATGTTTAAAAAAGAAAACTACATTGCCCACTAATAATGCATTGCCTTTTCAAAAATGTTTAGGTATTTTATTTTTTTTTAGCTGTGCACCAGTACGTTCATTTATATCTAGGTATGATTAGTCCCTGTATTGCATCAACTGTCTTTCTTTACTTTTCTTTTTATTATTGGATTTAGCATTATAGTTTGCTCAAATGAGTTGCTAAGATTAGCGGTCCATTTGGGCTATGTTTCTTGTGTTTCTATCAAGCCATTGACCAAACAATAGCATTAACAATGTGTGTAGTAGTTAGCACCACTGCAGCTGCTTTTTATTTTGCTGCATGCTTTCTGATGCATTCAAGAAACCACTCTTAACCCTTTGAAGCTTGAATTTGCCAAATTTGACCCTAGATAAAAAAAAACTTGGCCTATATAAAAAACTTTACCATTATTTTTTAAGGGATTATGAAGTAATGAGAAATGTATTTTATATACATAAATATGTTGCTTTCTTATGAACATATAAAATAAAAAAAATGGTACATATTAATGATGACTATGTTCAGTGGTATAAATATATTTCAGAGGCTTAGAAAAGTGTACACAACGACAGAGAAAATGCATCATCGCTCACATAGGGTGTCATTGTTTGTATATGCAATATTTTATTTGTGTATGAGTCGCAGCCATGTATAGACCCACTCCCTACTTCTTAAATTAGCAGGAAAAAATGGTATAGATGATATACCAGTGTATGAGGTGCGCCTATTTTTAACTTTGTTGGCATGATGAAATGCAATTATGCACACTTGTACCTTCATGGCATTATGTCATAGTCACATGTGGCACGGTGTTTCCATAAACATTGCTATTAGGAGCTGCAAGTGCAAGTTGTACAAAACTTGGAATAGTGCTGTGTAAAAGGTGTAGAAAACCAATATTAGTTGTACCGCGTTTACTTGCATAATGAACCCACTTTTTTCTTTCCAGAAACGGTTACGTGAATTTGAGGGTAGCTTTCATTGTGCAGGAGTAGAGAAAAAAAAAAAAACAGTCAAGGAATATATTTAAGTGCTCAGATTTCTTTCCACGTTGTAGAGAAGAAACGGGTTATCAGAACCCTACCTTTTTAATTAAAAGTAAAGCCTGTATGCAATGTATGGAACAATTTTTTTTACTCGTGTTGCTAGACTGCCACTTGCCCAGCACTCCTCCTCGCAACCATCATCTTTTCAGCCTGACTAGGTGCATGAATCTTGTTTCACAACTGCTGCTGGCTATCACAAGAAACGGCGTTTATGCGCTGTTTGTGATTTCTGGTGACGGCCTCCGCATAGTTTTGGAATCAGTTTCTGGGACACACTGCACAAGCTTCACTCTGGAGCCGCTTCACAATCAAGAACTTCGTTCTTCACAAAAAGGAGCTTGACTTGTTCTGGTCTGGGAAATGTGCAACGTTCTCCTAGTGCTCTTTTTTCCCGTTTCCCTCTTTTCTTTTTTCATAGCACATAGATCATCCTCTTGATTTCACTAGTAGCGTGGTATATGCACCAGATCAACACTGAAATGCCGCAGAGCTGCACCATTTCCCTGCTCCATTGCGTGATCAAAATGGGCTGTGCAGCTAGTGTACCATCCCGCTGCAACTCACACAGCGGGTGTCTATCGAAGTTTGTGAAACAACTGAAAATAAAGCTGCACAATGGGTGGCAGCGAACTCATGGAGCATAGCACCGGATATGCATGATCTTAGCAAGCCGCCACCGTGGTTTTCAAGGGCGTGTGAAATCTTGGAGGCCATACCGACTGCACTTTAGCCACACTTACATGTCAAAAGGCGGCCCTATAAGCAAGGAGGTTTCCTTCCCATTTGAAAGATCGTGCTGTGACACAAAATGCGCGATGTCTAAATTGTGACCCGCTAAGTTTGCGCTCACCTCGCCAGCAGCTGTTTAGCATCGTTGGTAAACTGTTTCTAGATGTTTTTTTTTTCATTGTTGCAAGTGGTATAGTGGCATAATTTTACGTTATTGAAACTGTTGGCGGCCTTGGCAGCTGCACCAAAATAAAATGAACAAATGTTACATTCATAACCTTTTTCTTCTTCAGTGACAAAAGTGGGGGAGGAGGGTTCATTATGCGAGTGGGTTCATTACACGAGTAAATACAGTACTTTACATAAAGCCATTGAAGGGCACATCATCCGGCGCACTGCCTATGTAACTTCTGCCACTTCGGTAGGAATCATTGCTGGTTGGTATCTTCAGCCTACGACTAACTAGTATGTGGCATTGTAAGCACCTTGAAGCACATCATTGGTGTTGCCTCTTTGGTGCTCAGCAGGAACACACTAACAATGATCGCATCATAGTATCTTCATTGAGCATGTATGAGATAAACGGTGATAGATGCCATAAGCGTTGAACAATGCTCTACTGCTGACATCTAACACAGAAGCTGACGATGATGATGAAGTGTGTTTCCATTTTTGTAACTGGCGGATAATAGCCTCACCAGCGTAACGATGAAACGTAGTGATGCCTGTTCCTGATTTATTGGATCTCTTCCGTTTAATGCTTGAAGAAAAAACTAGAACAGCAAAAGAGTCCGACTGACAACAACAGCCTTTATTGTGGCCACCGCACTGTTCAAACAGCAGGTGGCCGACATCTGAGGCCATGTAAACCATACCTTTATAAGCTAGGTTGTATTACTTGAGAATAAAAAAATGGACATAATGATCACCAGGAGCGCATGATCTTTAGCATATGCAAGATGCACTTGTAAAAATTCTGGTGAAAATATCCATCTTAACACATACACCAGAAAATATGGTACTCGTGCTTACCTGCAAACAACTGATATGGCACCCCTGCATGCAATAAATGGCCAAGTATCAAGCAGTCAGCCTTTCACAGAAGAAAAACCATGTAGACACATCAGTTTTTACAACTGCAACCAACGTTAACTGTTCACGAGACAAAAGTAAACATAATACTGCATACCCATGCATGCGCAGATGTGGGAGCCATAGCAAATACACAGCCCAAGCAGACCTTGGCATGGAAACCAAAGGTCAACCGGGCAAGAAAAAGAGTTCTCTAGAGCCTCGCAGGGTGACAGCACTTGCTGGGGGTGGGAGAGAGAAGGTGGTGCATTTTTCAAACATGCACAGTGCACACAGCGACGTTTATGTAGGCCATTGACCTTCACAGGGTTAATGTCTATTGAAGTCTTTAAAAAGAAAGTGCATGTGCCTCTTGAAAACTACACTGCTACAGAGCATTTGTAGAAGTGGTAGTGGGGCTCTTTACGGTACCTCCAACTGTTGTAAATGATTGCAAACCTGCCAGCTCTCCTGATTTGCCAGGGAAACCCTGATTTCTGACCAGCCCTTTTGATTGTGTGGGTAGAGCTGTAAGTCTCCCGAAACTACCCTAATCATACCATAACAAGAAAATAACGAAGGGCAGCAGTTCAAAAGATTTTCTGCCTTTGAGGAATGCCAACAGACTGTTGCAGGACTTTACGTACTGATGTCAAGGGAGTGGAGCCCGCTACATTTGTGTGTGGTCTTTCCTATTTTTGATTCGACATATTATCTTCATCTTGATGAGGAACCTTCGATAACATTGCACTGTAGCGTGTGCTTACCATATGGCTGCCATTTTAGGCTTCGAAAGCGATAAGCAGTGTCTTTAGGTAAATGAAACGTACAGGGTCGTGCACTCGCTTCACACATAACATTTGTTTGATTGCAAAGCTATTAAAAAAAGGGGGGGGGGGGGGGCATTGTTCTGCTGCTTACTGAGAGATCAAAATTTTCTACTTTTGCATGTACAGGGTCATCCACTCTTGGTGCGAACACGGCTCACCGTGGCCGTGCTCCGCGGAGCGCCAGCGCTCGTGGCGTGGCCGCACATCGAATTTAATCTAGCGCATGCGCACAGGGGCTTGGAAGCGGGGTTTTGTTTCGCTTGAAAATCGTGGGAGTGCATGCCTTGCTGCGATGCACAGCATCCTGTGGCCCGCGCTTTTCAAGCGAAACGAAACCCCACTTCCAAGCCCCTGTGCACATGCGCTAGATTAGATTCGATGCGCGGCCACGCCACGAGCGCTGGTGCTCCGCGGAGCACGGCCACGGTGAGCCGTGTTCGCACTAAGAGTGGACGACCCTGTACATGCAAAAGTAGAAAATTTTGATCTCTCAGTAAGCAGCAGAACAATCCCCCCCCCTTTTTTTAATAGCTTTGCAATCAAACAGATGATATGTGATGAAGCGAGCTAAATATAGGAAAGGGGTTCTTAGCTTTCACTGGTCATAGAACATAACTCCCTGTGTTCATATGTAATCAATTACATGCTTGTACTATAATTATGAATACTGGTATGATTGCCGCCATCTAAGAACTTTACTGGCTCTTATTCAGAGTTGTGCATGGCATTACTGCAGCCTTGAGAGATGAGAAGTAAATGTGTGCGTATTTAGTTTTTTTGTCGAATCCATTGCAACAAGAAAAGTAGCTTAGTATTAGATACCATAGATGAAAATCACTTAGATGTGTCGGCTTCTTGAATTAGAAAACTCAAATTATAAACAAAAAACCAGTCTTATTTAATGGTGAGTATTGGTATTTTGCATAGGCTTTGATCCTTTATAATGGTGTTTATCTGCTGCAAGGTTTATGCGGGCTCCTATTCACGACTTGTGATACTGCTGTGCTTCTTATTCATTTTCTTTCTTCAAAAGTGGTATACAACACTTATAAAGTGAATATCTGTGATGACCGCGTGCTAACTTTTGTAACTGAAGTAAATAAACCTGTTAATATTGAATTCCAATGGTGAAGTCTGAGGAAGTTTGTTCCATTAACAGGGTGAAGACAGGTGTCATGTATTGTAATGGAAGACTTGTAGTGTACTCATAGCAGGAGTCACCCTAGGAAAGTTGCTCCGTGAAAACCACTGGAGTAAACTGGAGCTCTGAATGAAGCAGTTCCTTCAGCTACCCCTTCATTACCATCTTGGTGACGCTGTGTAGTGACGAGTTTTTGTGCTAATGGTGGATGACATGATGTGCGACTTGGCTTGCCAAGTTTCAGTGCTTCTGCTGCTGAACAGCAGCAGCTGTGAATTTGAAAGCTCAATTTCTGCTTAGTGCAATGAATCTGACACAGACAGTGCAGACGGAACTACTGCTGCTGCAGTGGTGTGTATTTGTCCCACTTGCTGCTTACGAGCTGTTGCTCTGTACCAGAGACAAGTGCTCACTTGCAGAGTCAGTCAGCTGCCCTGAATTTGCCATTCCTTAGAATTCAACATAAGTGATTTGTAGCTATGACGGCTTGCATGGTGTCATATGTTTCGAAGGAGCAAAACCAGGTTATCATTCTTTTTTCTGAGCAGCAGGACCGAGTGTTGGAAGGAGGGTTCTGCATGAAAAATGTACAGTTATCTGTGCTGGTTGCCAATACGAATAAACTTAATCACCTGAATTTTACTTGTTGACACTGGATGTGAGATATATATATATATACAGTATAACCTCGTTATAACGAAACCGGATATAACGAAATATCGGATATAACGAAGCAATCGCAATTCCCCTTGAAATTCTTATAGATGAAATTGATATTGGTTATAACAAACTAATGGTTATAACGAAATAATTACTGCTCCCCCGTCAACTTCGTTATAACGAGGTTTTACTGTATATATTACAGTAGTTTTTGCGATTATTGAAAAAAACTTCAATGTGTGTTTACAGTGGGAAAAAAAAAAAAAACTACTGAGCTCGTTGCCTAAATGAGGGCATTTCATTTTATATGAACACTTGGTTTGAAGACTTGTACCATTTTAACTTTTTGAATACTGTGAGCCAAAACAGGCCCATACAAGAGTGAACAATGAGTACATGAATAATTTCAAACAGAGTATAAGAAATAACACACACACATACACGCATGCACGTACACACACACACACACACACACAAAGAAGAGTTACCACACTTCAGTACCATGTTTTATGCAACAAAGTTTTCTACATTGCTGCCAGTGTGGATGGAATTGTAAGACGGCTTTAATGGCAACCTTGGAATGCTACATTGTTTGTACTACTGGGTCCGTTATAAAAATAATGTGCATTTTCTGGGAAAAATAGGTATATTGATCAGATATTGTCACGTGGTCGAGACACACGCAGCACTCGAGACGAAGCACGCAGGACTCAAGGGATGTCAGGCGAACTGTTTATTGAGCGAACTTGTGCCCAGCAAAACAAAGCCAATGACAATGCACAGCAATAGCGTCGTGGACAGTCGTCGGTCGACGGAAAGACTCACAAGCGGCGCAGTGCGTCGGCTTTTATACACATGGCTTAACGCGTTCTCGCATTATCTCTGGAATTCCGGAAGTTACTCAAGTGTGCGCGCCAGCATGCAAAGTTTCAGGAATTGTCGACACGGTTCCCGAAGTGACATGCACGATAAACGCGGCTTGCGTTGGCATAACAGAAAGTGATAACTGCACTCGCCGCAAACAATCAAAGCAAGCGCGTGATTCACAGGAAGGTGATAACGGCGTTCACGAAAACAACCGCACGTGTCACTACCCCCCTCTGGAGAGCATCGTCCCGATGCTAAAAACAGAACATGCAAGTTAGGGTACATGCAATAAATTAACAATACGCCACTGTTAATCAGCGCACGTAATAAGGTTTCAGTCGCACCACTTGTACAACTTCGGGTCGTGCATGGCGCTGCTGGGATGACGTTAAGCCATCGGGCACGACCTCATAGTCCAGTTCACCACAACGTCGGAGTACCTTGTAGGGTCCAAAGTAACGCCGTAAGAGCTTCTCACACAATCCCTGTCATCGTATCGGCGTCCAGACCCAGACAAGGTCGCCGGGTTGGTATTCGGTGTGGCATCGTCGAAGGTTGTAGTGGCGCCTATCGACTGTCTGCTGGCTCTTGACACGCAGCGGGCTAGCTGTCGAGCTTCTTCGGCACGCTCCAGGTAGCTGGCAACGTCGAGGTCTTCTTCATCGGTGCTGACCGGTAGCATGGCATCAAGCGTCGTTGTTGGGCTCCGCCGTAGACAAGCCTGTATGGAGCAAGTTGCGTCGTTTCTTGCACGGCCTTGTACGCGAAGGTCACATACGGAAGTATGGCGTCCCGCGTCTTGTGTTCGACGTCGACGTACATGGCCAGGATGTCGGCGATGGTCTTATTTAGACGCTCGGTGAGGCCATTCGTCTGCGGGTGGTAGGCGGTCGTTCGGCGGTGGTTCGTGTGACTGTACTTCAAGATCGCCTGAGTTAGGTCAGCCGTAAAGGCCGTACCTCTGTCGGTGATGAGGACCTCCGGGGCTCCGTGACGCAGGACGATGTTTTCGTGAAGAACTTGGCGACCTCGGCGGCAGTGCCCTTGGGCAAGGCCTTTGTTTCGGCATAGCGGGTGAGGTAGTCAGTCGCTACGACGATCCATTTATTGCCGGAAGTCGACGTCGGGAACGGCCCCAGTAAGTCCATGCCGATTTGCTGGAATGGCCGTCGAGGTGGTTCGATGGGTTGCAGAAGTCCGGCTGGCCTAGTTGTCGGCGTCTTGCGTCGCTGACAGTCTCTGCATGTCTTTACATAATGGGCGACGTCGGCCAGTGAGGCAAGGCCAATAGTACTTCTCTTGTATTCTTGATAGTGTGCGAGAAAAACCGAGGTGTCCGGCTGTCGGGTTGTCGTGTAAAGCTTCCAGAACCTCTGGACGTAACGCTGAAAGCACCACGAGGAGGTGGTCGGCGCGGAGCGGCGAGGAGTTCTTCAGGAGAACATTGTTCCGCAGGAAATAAGAAGCCAGTCCTCGGCGGAATACTTTCGGCACGGCGGCGGTCTTGCCTTCCAGGTAGTCCATGAGGCTCTTGAGCTCTGGGTCAGCTCGTTGGCGTTCCGCGAAGTCGTCGGTACTTATGGGTCCCAAGAAAGAGTCGTCGTCCTGGTCACCCTGGGTCGGCGGATTGATGGGGGCACGAGACAAGCAGTCGGCGTCGGAGTGCTTTCGTCCGCTCTTGTAGACGACGGTGATGTCAAATTCTTGCAGTCTGAGACTCCACCGTGCGAGGTGCCCTAATGGATCTTTCAAGTTAGCTAGCCAACACAAGGCGTGGTGGTCACTCACGACTTTGAAAGGCCTGCCGTACTGGTAGGGGTGGAACTTTGATGTAGCGCAGATGATGGCAAGGCATTCCTTTTCTGTGGTGGAATAATTCGCTTCTGCCTTCGAAAGTGACCTGCTAGCGTAACTGATGACCCTTTCAAGTCCGTCGGTCCTCTGCACGAGCACGGCGCCGAGCCCTGTGCTGCTTGCATCCGTGTGAATTTCGGTGTCGGCTTTTTCATCGAAGTGTGCGAGTATTGGCGGCATTTGCAGCCGTCGCTTTAGTTCTTGAAATGCCTCGACTTGTGGCGTTTCCCATTTGAAGTCGACGTCGGCCTTCGTGAGGTACGTCAGCGGCTCGGTGATCCGCGAAAAGTTCTTGATGAAGCGCCTGTAATAAGCGCAGAGGCCAAGAAATCGGCGTACTGCTTTCTTGTTGGTAGGAGGAGGAAAGTCGGCGATCGCAGCTGTTTTCTGTGGATCAGGGCGTACTCCCGACTTGCTGATAACGTGGCCAAGGAACTATAGCCCGTCGTAGGCGAAGCGGCACTTTTATAGCTTCAGGGTAAGTCCGGAGGCTTTGATTACCCGAAGAACAGCTTCAAGGCGCCGGAGGTGTTCGTCGAAGCTGGAAGCAAATACGACTACGTCGTCCAAGTAGACGAGGCAAGTCTGCCACTTCAAGCCTGCGAGTACTGTGTCCATAACCCGTTGGAACGTCGCAGACGCCGAGCAAATACCAAAGGGCATGACCTTAAACTCGAACAGGCCGTCTGGTGTTATGAAGGCTGTCTTCTCTCGGTCTCTCTCGTCTACTTGGATTTGCCAGTAGCCGGTTTTGAGATCCATCGACGAAAAATACTTTGCGTTGTAGAGTCGATCCAAAGCATCGTCTATCCATGGGAGAGGATACACATCTTTCTTCGTGATCTTGTTCAGGCGACGATAATTGACGCAAAAACATAGGGTTCCATCCTTCTTCCTCACTAACACCACGGGTGATGCCCACGGGCTCGTAGACAGCTGAATGATGTCGTCACGCAGCATTTCGTCGACTTGTTGCTTCATGGCCTCGCGTTCCCGTGCATGCTTCGTCACCATTACCTTGGCTTGCCTCTTGTGAGGCAAGCCAAGGTAATGGTGACGAAGCATGCCTCTTGCGACGCACATCTGACGGTCTAGGAGCAAGTGCTGGTCGCCTTCGATGATACCTTGAAAGTTGGTAGGCGCTTTGGTGCCGACGGAAATGATGACGCTCGACAGTGGCGGGACAGTTACCTGCTCTTCTGTCACATTCAAGGCATGATAAGCAACGTTGCAGTCTGACGGCGTCGCATTATCCGTGGACAGCGTGATTGACCTGGATCTTAGGTCAATGACTGCCCCGTGCTGGTCTAGGAAATCCATGCCTAAAATGACGTCTTTCGAACATTGCTGCAAGACCACAAAACTCACCGAATATGTCTGGCTGTCAATCGTGACTCTTGCCGTGCAGGTTCCAGTCGGTGTTATAAGGTGGCCCCCTGCTGTTCGGATAAGTGGTCCTTCCCAGGCAGTCTTTACCTTCTTCAGCCTGGCGGCGAAGAGACCACTGATGACAGGGTAGTCGGCGCCGGTATCGACTAGGGCGCTGACGCTGTGGCCGTCGATAACCACGTCGAGATCAGTGGTTCGTCGTCTTGCGTTCCGGTTAGGTCGGGGCGTTGGGTCACGGCTGCGTCGGCTTGCTCCTGCGCTGCTATGTCGCGTCGGCGGCGAGGCTTTCTCGTGAAGACTCTGGTCAGGCAGCATGCTGAAACTACGTCGGGGGAGTTTGTGCGTCATGGTCGTCGGCGGCGGCGGCTTAGAGATCGGCCCCGGGTGGGGCCGGTGTACTGGCGGCGACCCGGGGAGATGTAGCGGCCAGGCGAAGGTGAACGGGATGGTCGTCGTCGTTGCCACTGCGATCCGGCGATGTAGTCGGCAATGTCGTGAGGTCGCTCACCTGGGCACGGACGCGGCGTGTTCACGTCGAAGCCACGCTGTCCCATCTCGCGGTACTGGCAGTAGTGGTAGGTGTGCCCGGCTCCACCACAGTGGTAGCATAGTGGGCGGTGGTTCGGGGTGCGCCAAACGTCGGTTTTCCTCGGCGCGCGCTGGATTACTGGCGAGCGGGATGGCGTCGGAGGTGGCGGCGGTGGCTGGCGACGAAACTGCGGAGGCGTTGGGTCCTGGCGTTGGTGAGGAGCGGCGGCAGGTCGGCGTGCAGCAGCGGCGTAGGTCATCGCCTCCGGTTGGGGCGTCGGTGGTTCTCAGCGAGCGCTGTACCTCTTCGCGAATGATGTCTTCGAGGGAGGCGACTTGGGGCTGAGACGACGGAAACATCCGGCGCAGTTCTTCACGAACAATAGCCCTTATGGTCTCGCGTAGGTCGTCGGGGCCGAGTCCTCGGATTTCTGCAACGTCTGGCGACATGCGCCGATCGTATTGGCGGGTGCGCATTTCAAGAGTCTTCTCGACGGTCGTCGCCTCGGAGAGGAACTCTTGTACCGTCTTCGGGCGGTTTCTTATTAACCCGGCGAAAAGCTCCTGCTTAACTCCTCGCATGAGGAGGCGAACCTTCTTGTCAGACGTGTCGGCGTCGGCGTGGCGGAACAGTCGCGTCATCTCCTCCGTAAAGATCGTGACGTTTTCGTTGGGGAGCTGCACACGAGTCTCAAGCAGTGATACGGCTCTTTCCTTCCGCACGACGCTTGCAAAGGTGGGCAGGAAAGCAGCGCGGAAGTCGTCCCAGGTTCGAAGCATTGACTCGCGGTTCTCGAACCAAGTTCTTGCGGCGTCCTCTAAATAGAAATATACATGGCGCAGCTTATCGTCGGGGTCCCACTTTTTAAGGGCTGCGACGCGGTCGTAGATGTCCAGCCAGTTTTCCAGGTCCTCGTATGACGATCCGCGGAAGGTAGGTGGCTCTTTGGGCTGGTGGACGACCACGGTTGCCGGAGATCTTGCTTCTGTCATTGTGGGTGCTGGTGTCGTTGCAGCCTTTGTTTTCTTGTCCTTGTCGGGGAGCGGCAGGTATTCTGGCGGGAGTCCTTGTTGTCTGCGGCTAGCTCGAAGGACCGGGTTGGAGTCGTCCTCTTGGCGGCTTGTGCTTGGCTCATGGCTGGACGGGGGCGTACGGTACATGGACCGAGAAGCACCTCCACCAGATGTCACCTGGTCGAGACACACGCAGCACTCGAGACGAAGCACGCAGGACTCAAGGGATGTCAGGCGAACTGTTTATTGGGCGAACTTGTGCCCAGCAAAACAAAGCCAATGACAATGCACAGCGTACAGTCTGTTGCAGTCAGTGTACAGTCAGTGTACTGTCTGTTGACTTTGGGACCTCCCTCTGTATCTGTATAATCCCCAATTGTAACTACCATTTTTGTGCAATAATTAAATGAAATGAAAAATGAAATGAAAAAAAAATAGCGTCGTGGACAGTCGTCGGTCGACGGAAAGACTCACAAGCGGCGCAGTGCGTCGGCTTTTATACAAATGGCTTAACGCGTTCTCGCATTATCTCTGGAATTCCAGAAGTTACTCAAGTGTGCGCGCCAGCATGCAAAGTTTCAGGAATTGTCAACACGGTTCCCGAAGTGACATGCACGATAAACGTGGCTTGCGTTGGCATAACAGAAAGTGATAACTGCGCTCGCCGCAAACAATCAAAGCAAGCGCGCGAATCACAGGAAGGTGATAACGGCGTTCACGAAAACAACCTCACGTGTCAATATGTACAAATGATCAAAATTCTTCAATATACTCTCCCCCCCCTGCATCAGTACACCTGCAGAGACGTGGCTGCCATGCCTGGAAGACACCCTCAAAGTCCTTGGTGGGAATGTGTCTCAGGGACGCTGTCGCATGCTTTTGGATACTTTCCACGGTCTCTCACTGCTTTCCTTTCAGCTCCCTCTTCAGTGGGGGAAACAAAAAAAGGTCGCACAGAGCCAAGTAGGGTCTGTAGGGGGATGGGGGTCCTCCGGAGTGTTGCTCTAGGGCGAAAAGTTGGCAACAATGAAGGACATGTGTCCGAGGGCATTGTCATGGTGAAGCTTGACCTTGTCTTAGATGTCAGTCCTCACGCGTCCAACCTGGTGTTTCAATCTCTTGAGTACCTCCAGATAAAAGGCTGAGTTGACCGTTTTCCCCTGCAACATGCTTAGGGTGTAAGCAGTTTGCCAGATGCTCAATTGACAGTTGGAATGCAAAAATTCGCGCATGCAATCCATGGTTTCGTTGGTTCTGGTTGTTGCTGGGCATCCAAAACGGGGTTCATCAGCGACCTCCTCCCAGCCCTCCTTGAACACCTTGTGCCACCTCCTGTACTGTGATCTTGAAATACAGTCGTCCTTGAAGGCCTCCTGAAGCATTCGAAATGTTTTGGTTGCATTCTTTCTAAGCTTTGTGTAAAACTTGATAGCGTGTAGCTGTTCAAGCGAATGCTCCATTGCGCCGTGTTACACAGTCGAAAAAATGTTTCACGCGGAGGCATGTCTTTCCGCTCACACTGCGAAGAGTAAACTGGCGATTGGCTGCGTGGGAAGGGCAGACCCCTCACAATGTTGCCTGACCAATTTTACCATGCCGCCATTGATAGTCTCGTCAGAACAAAATCATGTGCATTACTTTTTAAACGGACCATCTAATTGTCTTTACTGACACTTTTGGTTTTCTCATCAGCTTTAGGCAGACTTGCATGTCCTGAGTACCATATTTGCTCACATAATTTGCGCACTTTTTTTTTTTTTCGCGAATATAGGCTTTCGAATTGAGTGTGCACAAATTATGCGGAGGTTTTGCGAGCATGTCCAAAGTAATGTGTAAAAAAGTATGGCATTGACCATACATTTAAAGGGAAAACCAAAGTATCTAGCCAAGACGTCCAGCTTAACAACCTCAGTGCCCTACCAAAATGCAAGTACCATGTTTACTGGTGTAAGTTGTACCAGTCTTGCTTTTTTTTTTTTTGCTTCTGTATTTTTTTCTTTTCTTCATTAAAAGCCAACTCTGGCAACTTTCCGAGGTCAATAGATCACAGTAAAATACCCTGGGTACCTTCCCTGCACGCTTCCGTCATTTGTGCAAGATTACAGTTCCAGAGATGCACAAATTTCTTGCAATTCAATTTTTACTGATTACCTCAAACCGCCCACCTGGCCACACTGTGGCCACACTGTGTGTTGATGTCATTTTGGGCTAGTGCACTGGTACCATATCATGGCCTTTGAGGTCTGTGCGCACCGTCAACTTTTGTGACATTACCTCCAGGGAAAGGGTGCTTGCGTTGTATCATGCAAAAGGTGGGTGGACTGATTTGGCCTTGGGAACATAGAATCGCCATTTCCGTGACACGCTAAAAAGATCACCAGAGTTGGCTTTTAACGTGAAAAATCAGGGGTGCAAATTACATGAATGGATGTGCATGTAAGTACGGTATTCCATCTGGCAATTAATCCAAGTGATTTTTTTAATAGCAATCATATCACATCAGTATTCATAAGCATTTCGTTTCATTGACCACATGTATGTTTGCAACATGAGGAAATGTTTTGGACAGGAAGCAGTTTGCTGTACCACTGCTAAATGAATGTGAGAGCTCGCTGGGAAGAGGTGCATTTTCTCATGCATTACATGACTTTACAGCGCAGCAAGATAAACTAAAGAAGGACAGTGACAATCAGGATGTGGGAATTATCCGGGAACTTGTGAAGAGCCATGATGGAAACTTTGAGGATGCGTCAGTTCTCAAGGCCCATCACTTCAGGTATCCCATTCAGCAGCTCATGGAAGAAAAGGTACAATGTCTTCTCAAGCTTTTTAATTACCCTGAAGCATTTGTATTTTTTCATTTTTTTTTTTGGTGACGCTGATAAGCCCTGCAGCTATTTTCTTTACAAAGTTTTCCGAGATTGTTTTTTGTCTTTGAAGTTAAATGCTGAAGTTGCTGTTGGCACGTTCAGTGGTTTGCTTCTCCTTTCATAGCTTCTTGCAAAGGGTGATGTCATGCCTAAGGTGCTGAACCTAAACTTGATCTGAAATTTTTGGAGGGTGCCTGAACCCAAAGTGAATCTGAATAAAGATATATACACACTAGACCTCTTTATAGTGAAACAGGATACAATGAAATAACTAAAATTCTCCTTGAAATCCCCATAGATATATTTGCATGTGAAACCTCATGTAAATATATCTAATATATAATGAACTAAAGTGGCCCCCAAAACCAAAAGTCCCCATGCCTTCGGGCTGACTATATTATTTTCCATGGTGTTTGACTGCCATTTGGCATGGTCATTAGAAACTCCCGCATCCAAAGAAAACTGCTGCATGTTAGTGTGCATTGCCGTATGCAAGCAGCAATTCACTGCTGCCTTCCTCTGTGCTGTCACTGTCTTGGTTTTCGCACGTAAAAAATTTTGCTCCCAGATTCTTGAATACCCGTGAATTTCGAAAGTGTTTTAAGGTCCTTAAAAAACTTCGAATTTCTCACCATTCCCTGAAAAACCTTAAATTTGTGTCTTACTAAATTTTAATTTGTCATCATGAACATGGTTTTTATTGGTGAACTTTTGTCTTTGTTTCAGTTCTGAATAGAACTACAATAAAACCTTATTATAAAAGACAGTTGAGGGAACCAGGAAACAGTCTTTTATAGCCAAGGTCTTTTCTAACCAAAAATTCAAAAAACACCGAGGAACTGCACCAGATCACTTTGTTATGCATCATCACCAAAGTTTGTTTACAACGTCTACAGGAAATTGTTCAGGGTGCCTTAAGGGGGGACGTGGGTTTTAACGGTGTCCTTACTTATTTATGAACCAAATATGATTAATGTTTGCATGCTTGTTTTGCTCTCTTTTTTTGATTCTAAATATGCTGTTATTTTTTCCCTGAGCTCATTATTTAATGACATAATTAACAAGACAACCTCTTTTGTTCTTACTGCAATAGGCAGACTACCACCACACCGAAATATACAAATGGCATATTAATTGTTAGCAGAAGGCATAAGGATCACAACAATGGAAGCACTTTCGTGATTAGGTCATTATTTTTTGCTTTATAGTACAGTGAACTATATCATTTCGAAAATGGCCATGCAAATGTCTCACGAAAAACAAATTTCATAAACTTAAGCAAGTAATATTAAAAATTTCTTTCCTATGTTGTGTGCTCCAAACCTCCAGCTACATGTTGCAAAAAGAATTATTATTCTATCTGTGATGGCGACTTAAATATCGGAGTAAATGTCATGCTGGGTGTGCAAAGCTAGTAATTTGAGAAAACCAAGAAAACAAATAAATGCCATGTTTAGGTGTGAGCAGTTGCAAATGTTTGTACACATACACACTTATAAAAATTTGGTAGGCTACCATTAGTATATGCTCAAGGTACTAGAATGTGAGCATGGCGTCATTGGATATGTCTCATTTTAGCGTTGATACAGCAAAAAATTGGGTGCTTTATAAGCCTTTGAATTGATGATTTGGCTGAAGTATGGCCTTAACAGATAGGACACTTGGCATATATGGAGAGTGATTGATGTAGATCGCAAAAATTCTTTTTTCCAAAAATTGTTTTTTTGACAATACAGCAGAATCTCACTGATACGAATTTGTAGGGAGCACGTAAAATATTCATATCACCCCGAATTCGTATGAGCCAAAACAAGTTAAAGCTGATCATGAAGATGAACAAGAACTTTATTGGGGTCAACTACTTCTTGCTGAAAAAGTCCATGATGTTCCTTTGAACTATTTTACCTTCACTGTCCCTCAAGAAAGCCGCCTGAAAGGAATAAAACCGTGCTGCAGTTACTTCACTCATGCTGCCGGTGCTTACGGTGCGACACAGTACATCGAGGGCGTCAAGGTTTTCCCGACATTGACGGTATTAGATCACACTCACCGGCACCTTCACCGTCACTCTCAGACTCGGTATCCTTTGCCTTGTCGACCAATTCTTCGATGGATCGCAGGTCACTACGTTGTCGTCCACGGTGACGAAGTCTCGCGCCGAAGCTCGAGTTTCAAGGTTCTCCCAACCCTCTATGTGCAAATCATCGTCAGGCTCTTGGGTTTTCTTCCTTCGGAGCCACATCCGATTCCGCGAAAAATCCACACTTTCGAAAGTCGTTCGCAAGCGTGTCCTGGGTCACATTATCCCAGGACATGGCCAAGAAATATAACACGTCAAGCAGGCTAATCCGCAAGTTTTCATCCTTGCGCTCAATTTTCGCCAGGAGCCTACGCACAAGCAATCCCTTGAAATGGCGCTTCACATTTCGGATTATTTCCACATCCAGCGACTGTAGACGGCTCGTGGCGTTTGCGGGCAGGAACCTTACGACGACATTGCTGAAGTTGCAGTCTTTGGGATAGGCCGAACACTGGTCGACGAAAAGCAAAATTTTCCTGTTTTTTGCTGCCATTTTCCGGTCCAAAGTCATAAGGAACCCACGGACAAAATCTGCAGTAAAAAATCTGAGTCGCTCGCGTGAAGCGGTCATTTCGTGCGTTCATATCATCCGCAATGGCTGGGGAAGCCGTTCGTATAACACCGAATGACTGTGCATCTTATACAACGTAGTCCGTCCAAAACAACATTAAAATTCGTATCATCATGAAATTCGCATCAACCGTAATCGTATCATCGACATTCTACTGTATTTTTGGTCTTAAGACCCATGTCCCCCCTTAAATGGGTACTGACACGAATTTTTGGCTTTCTCGTATTGTTGCTGTAAATGAAAGCACTGGCGGGGTGAACCCTAAAAAGAATATTGCGGTGCCTCGCAACGCAATATATATATATTTAATACGGCTCGCTTGAAAGCCCACTTTCGATTTCAAGGGGTCGGTTTCCTAGTGATGTGTCAACACAGTTGGATGTACGCCTAAGTTACGTGGGGACAGAAATTTGTGATGGTGATGCTGCAGCTTTCTCGGCTGTGGTCAATTGCACGTGAGGCACGTAAGCAGCAGTGATTTCACGGTATTCCAGCGACTCCGACAGTGATATTGAAGATTTTCAAGAGACTGTTCACACGTCATCATATTGTCCATTGCGCTGGTGCTGGCTTGCTCGGCTGGGCGACGGAAACTGAAATACCTTGCATGTGTTTCCTTGCTGTGGTGTGTGGAGAGCGTTAGCAATGCATGGCTACAAGACGAAAAGTGTCCCTTCTGTGCTGCTGCAAAATTGTGTCAGTACTCCTTTAAAGGTACTTTTTTTAGTTACTGCAGACTGTATTAGCTTTCCAAATTCTGGAGGTACTGCACTTTTCTTTGTCAGCTTCGCTGTTGCCCACGCTACCTTTGAAGCGTTCAGATGTTCGTCAGCTTCAGTTCTAGACATTCTCTGCCCTGCAGTGTCCCCATTATCCTTCTTTTCTCATGGGGACTTTACTTGTGAGAGGATTGTATGATCTGTAAGCTTTTTCAAGCACAGGAGGTCCGTGAGGTGAACATGTCTAAACTGTGTCTCTTCTAAATAGTGAAGAATTTACTCTAGGGTCCTGAAAAAGCTGTCCTTTCAGTTGTACCTTCTAAATAATGAAGAATTTACTCAAGGGACCTAAAAAGGTTGCCCTTAGTAACGCACATGTTTCTTGTAAACATGTCTCTTCTATAAATGTTGTTAACATGGAAAACATTGGAAAACCAACCAAACCATTTTCTAATGTCTCTTATAACCAAATGTCTCTTGTAACTGTGTCTCTTGGAACGATATTCTACTGTATTTTCTGTTCTGCGGGATACCTCCGATGATATGAGCAAAATTGCGTTCTTAAGTTTAATAAAGCTAACTTTATATAAGCAATTTTGTATTATGATGGTTCTTTTTGTGGAATAAATGTGTTGGGCCTTTTGAGAGGATTGTCTCAAGATCTTCAGTGTGGTTGGAAAAAGAAATTAAGCTCTTGAAGAGGGCCTTGAAAATCCTCCATTATGGGCTTGAAAGCCCTTGAAAACAAATTTTTTACTTGGAAACCTGTATGAACCCTGTGTGAAGTAATTTTGGATATCCTTTCAAATTCATTATAATGTGGTTTGAGTTTGTGGGTACTGGTTATTGTTTTGGGATGATGCTGTTCAAGGTATAAGTGACAACAGTTGCAGTCTTCTTGGAGAGACTTCAGGTAGAGGCTAATTTATGTGATTCTGGTGTGTTACTGTTGTGCAGTTTACTAGGCTCTCACCCAAGATAAAGGAGCTTGCTTATGCAAAAGTGGGCATGCCTTCTGAAAAACTTATTGGTATTGGGCTGGTTGGTCCATAATGGAAAACTGAGAAGCGCAACATGAGTACAAAGTACTGAAGAAACAGAGCGCAAGACAAGTGCTACTCGTGCGTAATCTTTATCATAAGAGACTTCCCTACATGTTGTAACTAACACTTAAGATACACGCAAAATCAACACAAGAACCCTTTATATAGGAGCCATTGCCTCTGACCTCACTATTCTACTTCATCTTTCTCATCATCACTTTCTGATCCCATGGCCCATGCCATTTACTTCACCCAGAAGCATGTTGCCATTGGAAAGACAGGGGAAGAAAGAGAGGAAGGAGGGGATAGGCTGGGAGGCCTTAGTGCATGGTTACTACCTGAATGGACTTTGACACACGCGTTCTTCCTTGATGGTCACCTAATGGCCCATACTGTAGGTCATTGATGGTGCCCTGGAAGTATACTGGAGGACTCTGCGGTTCATGCAGCTGCACGAGTCCATGAACCTTGCATCTGTCACCAATCATGCGATGAAGTTTGCAAGGACATACCATGAAAGCACGAGCTACATTGCACTGCTTGTCATCATGGACTGCATCAGTGACATGCTACAGACTCTTGAGGATATTGTGGAAGCCTCCGCGCATATAACGTCTGTCATCATTGTAGGTTTGCACAATGCTGAATTCTCACCTATGGAGGTGCTGAATGGGAATATGGTGCGAGGGAAGTTGCTGGGCTACACGGCAGCTATTATGCTGTTTGTGCACTTTTGCAAGCCCCTCCGGCTAAGCGGTGTCGTTTGCTGAGGAGGAGCTGGCCAAGAAATCCAAGGAGCTACGTGCTCAAGGACACGTAAACCTGAGGCCTAACTCTGCCTCCTGGGGCAGGACCTTGCAGTGTTCTCTCCTTTCGGTGGTGGTCGACTATGGTGGCTGACTTTTCTGTGTGTTGTAGATGTGGTTGATGTTGTGAGTTGAATATTTGTAAGCGGTCTGTACACTGTCTTGCCATTGTATGATTACAAGTGCTGGCCACTCCTACTTTCATGTCACTGTTGTGGAATTGATATGTGAGTAGTATCCTGCGTATCCTTTCCACTGCAACACACCTGGTGAGAGGTTCCTTGCCAAGGAAGTGCTTCATAAACAGGTTGTTGTACAGTCAATCCCGGATATATCAAACTCTGATATATCGAATTATTGGCTATATTGAACAGTTGAAAAATCCCCTTCGAAATTCACAGCAAGGTATATGGATGGCACGCGCGTATATCGAACACCCATGGACCGCCACATTTGATATATCGAACTTTGACCCATGCTGAACCCCTCAAATTTGCTCCTTCGTACATAAGTTGATCATGTTTCAGCCTCATTCTAACGTGTCGTGATCCATTTTTGCGCACAGTAATGTCAAAAACGCGGTGTCGTTGCGCTGCTTTGGGGGGTTGCACAGCGTTTGTAAGCATACTAACTTGTCTGCTGCACCGATTTCAGATCGTAACGCACAGCAGTGTTTCAAAAAGCCTGACAGGCAAAGGAACCAAATGAGCTGGATACAAAGCGGCTTTGGCTTTGGCAGACTGCACCGGCAGCGTTGACTTCCATCAACGCAATGTGCATGGTTGTCCTCACGCTACCGCTTGTATATCGCAGAAGCATAGCCTTCAAGGTTTGGGACCGCATGACGTCATCTGCGTCGTCTTAACGGTGCCAATCACAAAGGCCATGTTTTTGTTGCGGTTTGCTGCAAAGCCATAAATGCCATCGTCACCACCAAGTTAACATTCATTTTAGCAATTTGGCACTTTGCACACTTGTTACGTGCATCTCTTTCGCTTGTGACCAACTTGTTTGGAAGTTAGATCTGTTGTTCAAGTGCAGTGAAGTGAAGCTTTGTTGTGAAATGTTTCCAAGCGGGCTTTGTGGTGTGAAGTGGTGGCATCGCATGGGTGATTGTTGCTGACAGTGGCATTGGATGCCTCGATGAATTTCGTAAGTTATCAGCATTCCTGGTCCAATGATGATGTGCAAGTTGTTTCTGACAGCTTGCATATCGGGCGATTCAAGGTGTTAAAAAAAAACAAAATACCCCAAGGTCAACACAGGTCGGACATCTCATGTCAACGTACAGCACATAAAAGAATTTTAGTGTGTCCAGTATCCCATTGTATGCAAAGGCATAGTGGAATACCGGGTAGGTGTTGGTAAGCTTGCAAGTGAATTCTAACAAACACTGTGCCCGAAGCATGTCCACAATGCCCTCGTAGCTGTTTGTCACATTCTGTCACAGTGAAATGGTGCCAACTATAAATGATAAACAGAATTACTAAACTTGTAATCTATGTCCTCTGAAGTTATGGGCACCCACTGGCATTGCTGTGTGACGGTGGCTATATTTGACTGAGGACTTCCATTTACATTGCACTTCTTTATGCTGTGGAATTGTTAAAGTTTAAATTGTAAACTACTATGCCTGGGCAATTTAATAAGTGTTTTATTGTTTTTGAGCTTCAATAATTAATACTTTCAGATTCTGCATGGTGACTTGAAGACTCTTGCATTGTGTCTTGATCCAGCAGCCTTTGACACCAGCATGTGAGCACTTTTTGTTTTTATGTATGGTTGGTCTGATTGTAGAAAGTATGCTAAAAGCTGCTGCTTACAGTAAGAAGCTAAACAAGACCTATGAAGAGGGTGTCCTGAAGGAAGGTGAACTGGATGAACGGATCTTTCTTGATGAAAATGCCCAGGACCGAATAGGTACACCACGACATACCTTGGACTCTGTGCAGCGTGAGCTGCGAATGTGCCAAGCTGATACTGTAGTCAAGGTACAATATTAGTTTTCCATTCTGATGCACGTGGTATGCTTTGTGTGAAGGCATCTCATTGCACTTCTGTTGAGTGTTTATGGGGCTTTCTTACAGTGGATGGTTTTTGCTGGTTTGGCAAGAAACTCTGGTTTTCGCAAGGAATGCTAGTTAAATTGTAATTGTACTTGATAAATTATTGAACACATTTAGGGTTGTTCGTTCCTAGATTTTATATATTTTTCATTGTGGGGGGGGGGGGGGAGGCAGTGAAGATTGGGTGCTATTTTTCAAGTTGAATATCAGGGAGAAATGGGTTTTTTGTGGAACCATTCAGAAATTTGTAGGGGTGTGTGAATATTCGAAATTTCAAATAATTTTCGAATAGCATTTGTTATTCAATTCGATTTGCACTTTTATTATTCGAAGTTGGTAATTAAGGCGGAAAATACACTGTCTCATGTCAAGTGGCTCATTCCCACATGTAGTCCGCCTCGCCGCATAACAACCGTGTTTTGCGGTGAAGCTAACGCACGTGTACTGCGGCAAAGCTAACTCCCCCCCCCCCCCATACTGCGGTGAAGTTGGCTCAGCTTTTTGTTGCACAATTCTTTGTTGGACTGTTCCTGAAGACTTTGGAATGACACTGTGGGAGTACATTAGTCATGCAGTAAACCTTCTGGTCTTTGTTTAGCAGAATGTTTCTCATAATTTGACATGGTACTAGTAAAGAAATATTCGAAAATTATTAGAAAAATATTTGCTTCACACTGAAAATTTTGCTATTTGCACAGCTCTAGAAATTGGTGTTTTTTGGAGGGGGGGTTAAACATGCATAAATCTCCAAATGCAACCTGTGTAGCATCCACTGTGCGGTGTGCAGCTTTTGAAATGAACTATATTTCACTGGCATCGAGTTGAGCCAAGAGGATGTGATTTTATTGTCCAAAGCTGGGGTACCTAGAGCATGTATGCTGCAGACTCTGTGTGGTGTGATAAAAAGGGCCGGTATGTGATTCAGAATTCAAGAAGTTGGGTTTGTCCCTATTCTTTTGAAAAATATGTGGGATGTAAAAATTCTGTGAAATAGTTTTACCCAGAATTGGGGCAACCCTAAACACATTAGTGTACGAAAGAAGCCCTGCCAAAGCCAAACAAGAGGGTATTATGGCCAGTAGAAGTTTAAATGCCATAAATCTTGATTCCTTTAAAGCATATATGGCGTGTAATAATTGTGTGAAATAAGTTTTACCCAAGAACTGACAACCCTGGGTACATTGGAATATGAAAGTAGTCCTGCCAAAGACAAATGAGAGGGTACTATGGCCAGCAGAGGTTTAAATGCAGTAAACACTTAAAAGTTCTTTCCTCACTTTGCACTCATTCATGAACACCTGTACTTACAGTATGAGCGTGCGTCCTGTACTTGATGTACACACGTACAAAGTAATGGTTTTGTCACCATCTATACACAGCTAAACCTGGAATAACGAACTTGACAAATGTGTGCAAATTTTCATTGTAAAGAGGTTTTCTTTATATCTAGTTGCAGTGTGAAAATTCGTAAAAGAAACACACAAATGAAACAAAGGGGCTACTGGAGGTGTACCTAGCCCAGAACACATTTATTTTGCGGTAAAAATGTAGAAGGCGTAGCACAAATCGACCTCCAAGATTCATCACCATCACCGTGATACAGACCCTTTCCGCCAGCGCCTCATCTGACGTATCTTTGATAGGGACGGCTGGCACAGTTGCCCATGTAAAAAGTATTTTTTAAAAATCCCGCAAAACTGCACACGGTCCAGGGCTGCTCTATTTGCACGCAATGAAAGCGAAACTCCTGCATGACGGGCAAGCTATTTCTCCGTTGAGGCACTCAACCTTGCATTGATACACCTAAGTGACTGAATGTGTGGATACAAGAGTCGGCTCTCACATGGGCATACCGCATGAAAAAAAATAATAGAAAAAAGCAAATGGCATGATGGATAAATAAAAAAAGGCAGACATGGAATGCTACAGTAGTGAAAAGCAGTGCTGAAGGTGCGCAACCCACTGCGAACATGATACGAGCTTTGGAGGTAGGAGGAAATGACACAGCTGTGGCTGCAAGAATCGCATTGCCTACTCGAGTGCGCAGTGGAGCTGAGAAGCAAGTGAGGCCTGCGCAGACAAGTGCCCACCCACCTCATGTTTCACTGGCAGCACTCTGTAGAAGCAAGGTTGCCTCAACAGCTGCATGCGCACTTTTTGCGGTGACATTGTATCATGCTCCGTTGTCAGTGGGATAGCCGTGGGAGTGGATGTGGCCGCTGCTCATGCTAAAATTCTATATTTGGGGTGAACTTACTAGGTTATTGGTAAGAAGGAATTCATTATATCAGGGGTGTCTTCTGCTGTCACTTTTTTATACAAAGGTCACAAATACACATTTCTCTATGGAGTTGCGGTGGGGAATTGAAAAACTTTGTATTATAGATGAATTTGCTGTATTGAGGTTCATTATAGCCAGGTTTGACTGTAGTTTCACAGGTATCCTTTGAGCTTGGAGAGCACTTTTGGATATATCTAGTGTAGAAAAGGAACTAAAGCATGGTTTTCTTCCAGCAGCTGGTGGAGGTTCCCCAGCTTCTGACACCCTTGACGGGCCGCAGCAATCTGCACAACCGCGAAGCCATCAATCGGAGCCCAGTGTCAACTGCTACTCAGTGTGCAAGCAAGTTGCAGGCTCTTTTGGCTGGCTGCAAGAATGCTCCAAGCAAGGAGTTACAGGCTCTTTTCAGGTGTCTACCATTGTACCATTACTTTCACTTGTGACCTCTGTTGTGGTAGCGTCAGTTACATTTTATTAGCTTTATAATTTTATCCTAGTTAAAGGGGCCCTGCGCCTCTTTTTGAACATCGTCAGTTAATGCTTCCGATGAGTAGTCAAGTCTCCTGTGAGCCTAATAAAGTCGATCCCAGACATATCATACTCAGATTTATCAAATTATTGACTGTGTTGAATAGTTGAAAAATCCCCTTCAAAATCGAATGCAAATGTATAGTGCTGGGGCTGGAGTCCACGCATATGGAACACCCGTAGACCGAACTTTGCCCTGGGCTGAAACCTTCACATGTATCCCTCTTTACAAATGTTGATATCTTTTAACCACAGGTGTTGAAAAAGGTGTGTTGGTAGGTTGCTTTGGCAGGTTGCAAAGCACATCGGAGTGCACCAACTTGCCTGTTGCACCATTTTCAGGTCGCAATGCGCAACACTAGCATTTTTTAAATAGGCCGACATTCATTCTCCAAATGAGGTTGATACCAAGCAGTCATAACTCTGACAGTAGTCTGCACCAGCAGTCTCGATTTGCGTGGGTGTGACGTGCAATGTGATGGCTGTGCTTACTGTATGGCATGTAGTCTGCAAAAGCATAGCCTCCAAGGTTTTGCAGCAGTGTAATGTGGCTCTTCGATTTTCGCACTTCTGGCAGCCCGCGGGCTGCCAGTTGGCAGCTAGCTGGTTCCGGCTCTGACAGGAAATCACGTGTGCTGGTAACCCGAGACAACCCGAAGCTGCCCGAGGAATTGTAAAATCGAACGCCTGTCCGGCTTGCATAAATGTAAACAAACATGGCGCACGCCAAAACTTTGCGCCATGCGATCTACTCGGTCCCTTCTATGTTGCCCGCTTGATATCAACATGTGGCTAGGTTTGCCGAAGAGCTGACGCGATATTCTCCAGCGACTGTGCTTTGCTGTACGATCATGTATGTTCGCAAGACCTCGCGCGCCACGGCGTTGAACCTGTGTTGCTTTAATCTTTGCCTTCGGCGGACAAAACCACCGGCGCGACGTAAGCTGCCGCATCGCTAACGTGGACAAGGCAAGCTCACTTTTGCAGAACGCAGATATCGCTACTGTCCGACATGTCCAGCGCCTTGACGCGAGGTCTCGCGAACGTGATCGTGTTTCCGAAAGCGACGGTTTGTGAGATCACATCGCCCGCCGGCACTGATTAGTTCGCTTTCCTCCTTCACTTGACTATCAAGACAGAAATAATTGACACATTACGTGCACATGTGCAAGAAATCTATTTTTAAAGTTCTTTATTGCACGTATTCGACTCGTTTCAGCTGGTGGTGCCTCTTTGCCAGCAGACGAGTTGATACCTTCAGTCGAATTAGGGGCGGGGGTGATGTAGCACTCTCGTACAAGCTAGTTGGTTTCGGCAGGCGCACTGCATGATATAAATACTGCAGCGCGAAAAGCACACGCACACACCCCACAAGAAATAAGCATTTCTCTTCGTCTCTATTTTTGCACACCTTGCATGCGCTAGCACGCGTGTGCACGCCATCAGAGACCTACGAAAAACACACAAACAGCACTGCGGCACATTTACCGTTCATGTCCGCGCATATGTCTGTCAACATTGCAGATCTAGTTGAAAGTTGAAACAGATCGGTTCGATACTTAACCAACCACATGGGCACAGCTGCAGACGAGCGCAGTGAGCGGTCACAACGCAACCACCACAAAGCTGCTCCATCACAAGATACGTAAAAAATTGTAGAGGCGATTCGCACCCATGCAAATTGCACCCTAGAACTCCCGACGAAGCGAAATGTACTTGCAACTTACCATCTTTGCAAACTGCACAAGCACGAGATAACACCGCACAAACGCTAAAAAGACAAGAACGAGCACCACCAGACGAAGGCGCGCCGCTGCGTGTGCGTACGATGTCCTCAACCTTTGAGACACGAAGCATCTGCAAGGCGAGAGGTCGTCATGTTGAACTAAGAAAGTTCGCATGACATTAACAAAAAATAAAAGCTCCAACTGTTCGCCACACCGCGTGAATCAACCATCTTGCACGGCTTTCGCAACGCAACGTCAAACGTAATTACAGCAGCAGTCCGAAGGAGATGTCCTCAAGCACCCGCAATGCAATCCGCCGAGCCCCTGCAAACATGCCGGCACGGGTGCGCGACCGTCACATTTTGGCATCTGCTAGTCAGAGATCAGCCAGAAAGCAGCCAGACCGATTTTGACCGGGCTGCTTCTGGCGACCCGCGGGTCGCCAGAAGCAGCCCGCCAGAGAAAAACGAACGCCAACCGGAAGTGCGCCGCGCGGTGGGCGGAGCAACCCGAGAAAAACGAACGCGCGCCGGCGGGCTCTGGCAGCCCGCGGGCAGCCAGAAGTGCAAAATCGAAGAGCCCTACTGTCATTCCTTGCTACACTGATCTCAAAGGCCATGCTTTCACTGCTGCCGTCTACTAAGCCTCTACTGCCATCGCCACAATGAACAGCACAATTGTCATCGGTGTTTAATGTTTGTTTTGGCCCTCTTGCGCATTGTGGTCTTGCTTACCTTAAAGGGATACTGAACAAAAATTTTGCCGCCCAGATTCTTTGCCTAAATGAAAGATTCAGCGCTGAGACAACCTGACACAACCTTGTTTCCAGGCAGAAACTGCCGGAAAATAACGATATTAATACATTTGTTGGAAATTACCACACCTAGCGAGTGCTGTGTGAACTAGAGGACGTGTTATGTACCCGATGCTGGTGTTCCTCCGAGTTGGGGAAAGCACCCGCCCTCCTCTCTTCAGGGCTGTCGCCTCTCTCCACCTGCATCAACGCTGCTGCTGCTGCATGCTCCTCAACTCGCACCGTGAATGCTTGTGCTTTATCTCCCACTCTCTTCTGCAGCTTCCTTTCTCTTTCCCTAGCTCTCCCCCCCACTTCTGTTTTTCTTGAACGGTGCCGCAGCGGTGGGTGGTTAGAGCATCCTCCTTAAATGCTGGGTTGAAGGCCGAATGCCGACGGGAAACCACCAGTGTTTGCAAATGGGGAGAGAGGTACCCTGTTCAGGTGCTCGTTGAAGGTGTTGACAGTAATGATATTTTGAGTGAGGGCAACCCAACATATCAGACCCAGGAAGGGGACCACAAATGGAACATAAAGGAACTCACAATATGAGCAGCACCAGAAAAACGCATATGCGCATGTGCACACACACGCACAAAAAAAAAACAGTCTCACTTTGCATTGCAATGTGACAAATGGAGGAGGACAGCAAGGGTAGCGCGGCGCCATTGCTAGGAACTTGATGGGAGTGCGAAGAACTCGTCAGGCAAGGTGCGTGGAGTCGCTTCCCGCATCTATTGTTGCTGCTGCTGCTCACGCACACATGGCGTCATGGCCTCAGCACTCATGCTTGCGTGCAGCCGCCGCGAGCTCACAATCTGCCAATTATACAGACATCCGATAAAAAATACGTGAAATGAACACTGTGTACAGGATCATGGATGTCGTTAGAGTCGAATTTCAACGCTTCCACAATATTTTCAGATTTTTGTTAGTATATATCTTTAAAAGGCCCTGCAACACTTTTTTAACATAGGAAGAAAATGCCGCCAGTCAATTGTGGAGGCTCCTGTGAACATGTCAGCTGAATATTATTGCACTACATACAGTAGGCAATTTGCAATTTGGTTTCAAAATACACTTGGAAAGTGCCCACTTTTCTTTCACTCAAACACCTCATAACTGGCATGGACTACGAAACGTGAGAAGCATCATTGGATGATTCCCAGTGCTGTTACCACGGATGCCGTGAAGCAGCACCAAGTCTCCTCAGTGACTGGCCATAGGCTTGTGGTCATTATACTAGTGCAAATACATTCAGTGAAGAAAAGAGAAAATGTTCAAGGTCGTGACGCATGCTAGCGTGGCTTCTTGGCCCCTTTTCAACCCCCTTTGTGTAGCTTCCAACATGCTCATCGCGACAAAAGGAGAGTGAAGATGCTTGGATGGTGGAATTCCCCTCAAACTTGATGCTGTAACTCCACTAATACCGAATGTATGTATTTGAAAAATTTTACAGGGATTCGCGAGGCAATAAACTCCTTAACTGATGTCACCCGAGGATTACTTGGAAAAGTGTTTCAGGGCCCCTTTAAGTGTCTTTTCGCCCATAATCAATAATCTCTTGGGTAGTTGAACCTATTGAACTTGAGATTGACCTCCCGGAGGGATACAAATGATGACTGATGCTTGGAACAGTGCTTGAGTGTAGCATAGTTGTGAACTGTTTCTGTAAGTGCATTGCGGTGTGAGATGACTTTGCGGACGTCATTGCTGTAGACAACAGAGTAGCACGCTGCATTGAATTTCATGAGGTATCAGCATTCCTCAGTGCCATTTTAGACGTTATGGCAAGTGACTTCACTGGTGCCAGTGACAATGTACAAGCTGTTTCTGACTACACAGATGCCAAAACTGTGGCTGACAATGCCGGTGCCGGGGGATCAAACCCGAGCAGTAATGAACGTCTGTGTCATCATTCGCCATCATTCGCTGCTGTTGGGGGACAAGGAATAACAATAATATAATAATAATTGATGGGGTCATAATATGACCATGATCATATCGTGCCAAACCATGATATGATTGTGAGGTACACTGTAGTGGAGGGCTTCAGATTAATTTTGAGTACATGGGTTTCTTAAAGGTGTAACTAAATCTAGATACTCGAATGTTTTTTTGCATTTCACCCCCTTGAAATGTGTCTGCTGTGATAGGAATTCAGCCCTGCAACCTTGAGCTTAGCAAGCCAACACCCTGGCCACTAAGCTACCATGGTGAGGTATGTGGTATGTGGCAAATGCAAGGCACTGGGTTTTCTGATTTGTAAGGCTTCAGTGATAATGAGGATGGCTTGAGGATTAAAGCCAAGCTTACAGACTTTCATATGGAATAAAGCATGATTCTCATCATGTTGTTCTTTTGTATATTGTGGGTAAATCTGTAAGCTACCTTGTGTTACAAACTTGGAAAATCAATCTGAAACATGCATTGTTTTAAGATGAGCTTCAAATAGGCATTGTATTTCAAATTATCGATATATCAGACTATTTCAAGATCCCCTTCATGTTCTATGTATCCTTGATCGACTGCATTAAAGGGGTCGTGAAAAGGATATGGAGCTGCTCGGTAATATTTACTGCTTCGATAAGCATTCGACATGCTGATTCCTAAATATTTTGGCGCAATATTCAGTGTGCATTAAATAATGCCCGTCTGAAATCTTAGCGTTCTTGTGCTCCCAAAGAGACCATGCGACACCACAGGCCAGCATAGGCACTATCAGTGACATCAACTGAAGACATTTAAACACTTAAACATGTTAAATTTGCTAGAAGTTAGGAAAATAGTTCGGCCACATGCGGTGCCGTCTTACAGAAGCAAGGCTGGAGGATGGTTTGTTTTTTCATGGCTTCTGAGGGTGCGCCTATCGCGGAGGCCACGGTGTCGACTAAGATGACGTCAGCTGCAGAGTCGAGGGGAACAGGCACTCCAAAATCGAAACTGTTTCTATTGCTCATTATGAAACAATGAAACGTGTATGTTATAGGTTCAAGGTCAGGATTCTACATTCACACATTGTACAAAATGTATCATACGACAGACATGTGGAGTGGCTGGGGAAGGACTGATGTTTATTGGGCGGGCACCGGAAGTGCCCGAGCGCGTTGCCAGACTGCCTGGCTGTACATTGTATAGTTCTAGCTTTCACCGATACATCCTCTCTTCTTTATAATTTCGAAGCTAGCTATAGAGTAAGTCCTTCTTTAGTGAAGAGTCGCCTGGGAGAGGCTTCCTAATTATGGTAGTTCAAACGGCAGGGAGGTCTTTGACGACCACCGGCTTGGTTCTGCACCAACCACTGAAGTCTGGCCCGGAGATGTATCACAGTGCTCCATAGCAGTCTGTGCCGCTCCTGCGATTCGCACATTTGGTTGCTCTTCTGCTTGTTGCGTGGGAGACTCACCAGGCTCTGCTGCAGCAAACACACCAGCTGGTCTAGGAGGTGTTGCACGAAGACGTCCTGCATATGCTCTTTTTCCGACCACTGGCAGGGATGCTGTAGGCGATTCTAGGTACCTAGGTGGTGCACATAGTTTCCTTGCTGCGGCGTGAGATCTTCCGTTCACTGACGGAGTATCAGCACCTGTGAGGGGCTCGTTGAGCTCCGGTCACCTCCTGCCTCACTGGATGACTTTCCATGCCCCTGCTAAGGCTTGTAGGATTACTCTGCTTTGGCATTGTGTTGACGATCTCCTTTTGTTTCTTCAAGTCTACACGGTTCCTCCTGAATTCCTGTACAAAATTTTCAGAAAACGTTTCACGACACCATTAATACACTGTAGGGAGTGGAGAATTTGCAATTTTATTTGAAAGGCAGAATTGCTTGCTTCTCTCTCTGCAAGTGATGTAGATGGGGGCAAGAGTCGTCGGCTTATTTTATGATCATGAAAAAGTTCTTGGAGATACTTATATTGTTTGTGTCAACTTCCATAAATAATAAATATGTATGTCTCTTTTCAGCCAGTAAAGTAATTTATCTTAGTACTAGTTTCGATCAACGGTTGTCTACGTATTGTTTTCTCCTATGGTCATATGAGGCAGCACCTAATGTACTACACTCATGCTGTTTCAAGCATGCATGTCCGAGTCAGTCACTTTTCTCATGCTGAGCCCACTGTGATAATTCTTATGGACACACATTGCTGTTCCCAAACTACCGATGCTGCATAATTATTTCCCAGTGACTAGTCAAGCGCGTCTCGTCATACCAGAAGTGAGTGAACATGGTAAAAAGAAAGAGAGAAAGCAGTCAAGGTCATGACGTGCTGGCACAGCTTCTTTCCCCCTTGTCATCTCTTACTGTGAGAAATCATTGTGATTCTGCTCATACTTGGTGGATTCAAAAAATGTTTGCAACAAGGTGAATTTTTGTGGTGCAATAAGCTTTCATATTCAGGGATTGCTTGGAAAAGTGTGGGAGGGCTTTAGGCCAGAAAGAGTGCTTATGCAATCGTGCTTCTGTGCACCGACCTAGAATGATCAAGTGGTATATTAAATGACTGAAAGAAAGGGAACTGGTCCAGAAGCTGTATTTTTGTCTAGCACTGCTATATTAAGCCGAGATATGATAAAGTGATGCTTTTCAAAGTTTGTGGAAATACTTGAAAAATAACTGAAACGTCACCTCTCAACTGTCACTGACATTAGTACAAAATAAGAACTTTGAATTTCATTTTTCTTTCAATGGTAAACCTGTTCCTGTGAAATTTACAGACAAATTAGAAACACCAATATATCAGTCTTACTGAATCGTTTCTCAGTGGTTCCTCTTTAGTATCCTTGTAATTGGTACAACTGCTTTTATGTGAACTTGTTTCTTATTCTGACTAGAGGGCAGCACGACATGCGTGGCAGTGTGATGTGTGTCTAGCCTACCATGCGTGAGAGGTGGGAGTAGACTGTGGACATTGTCTGCAAAGTGTTTCATTGTTGTTCTTGGCAATTCTAAGCCTAAATATTAATTGTAAAGAGATTTTTTTGGCTCCTATACTCATTCTGTGTAGCCACTTTGCAGAAGTTTATCACGTTTGGAAGATTGGCAATTGGTAATGCTGGCTGCCTGCTCACCATTAGACAGCTGGTTGTAGGCAAATATGTAACTTTTGTTTTCATGCACCATGTTCTTACCTCTTGGTTTATGAGTGTAAATGAACTCTTTTGAAATTGTTTAGCACTGCCTTTATTGTGCCTATAAATTCTTGTTCCTGCATTTGTGCCTATATTTGCCTTTTTCACTTCTGGACAGTTAAGAATGTCTTTTTAGGAAGCCACTTTCATTTCAAAAGCACATTTGAGCACATACCTATATCAACACGACGCAGCTTCATTTGCAGATGCTGTTGCCAGTGGTAACACACCTGAAAATGACTTAAAATAAGTGCTTGCATTGTCAGAAGGCCTCATTGGTGTGGTCAATGCAATATATATATATATATATATATATATATATATATATATATATATATATATATATATATATAGCAAAAGGCCTTCTTCTGCAGTATACAAGAAACTGCTATTACAGCACAGGTGGGTGTTCTGAGACAGAATGGCACTGTGAAGTTTCTCTGAAGTGTGCTGTAGGCTGTAGAGGGTGCAGCCAGGAATTTTCATTTTATCATGCTCAAATGCCTTGCTGCTTTAAGTGCATATTAGTGCCTTTTTTTTTTAATTGCCCCAACGAGCACCTTTTTTAAAGAACAACCACCCATATATATATATATGTATATATATTTTTTTTTCAGCACACTTGATCCTTCCCTGGAAGCCAGCGTTTTGGAGACTGTGAAATCAATGGGGGATGCCTTTTGTACTGCATATGCCCAGGTAAACAGGGGTTCATGTCGTGCATTTGTTTTAAGTTAAGGTTGATCATGGTTTTATGTGGTGCTGCCTGTTTCTTTAAAGCTATGGTCAGAAAAGTAATCTCAAATTTCTCACTTCTGGAATTTGTATGAAAGTTGCATCCATGTATTTTTTAATTCTGGCTTGTAAAACACTAGTTTTCAGTATTCGTATTGCTTAATTATTCTTTAAGGTGGTCTATAATGATTTCAAGGTGGTAAGAAGGTTTTCTTGCGGCCTTAATATATACAGTGTATATTCTTCTACTGATTCATTAAAAAAAAAAATCTTGCAGCATGTTACATGTGAATCCACCAACAAACTTAAGCACTGAGCCTGCAAAAGTACTTTGTGAAAATGCTCGTTAATGGGGTGCGGGAGCACATGCACCATGTTCAAATTCACAAACGTATCCAGTATATGAAACAGCCTTAAACATATCCAGTATATTGAGGAGCCTCATTCTTCTGCTTCAGAACAACTTCTTGTCCTCTGTGGTATTTTTGTGAGACATAATTGGTGCTATGAAATAACGAAAGGGAAGGGGTCAAGGGCTCGTTCTTTATTTGTTAGAAACAACTTAATGAGCAAACAGACAATGAAGCCGAGGAGATTTGACAAAAAGCAGGCGAGAAAGAAACAAAACCAAATTATAGTTGTTGCTTCCAACTTCCGTAGTATATTTTTGTTGACTTTCTTGTTTTCCTGTCAGCCTGTGTCTGACCAGCGAGGCAGCAGTGGACATATGGACTTTGCTCGGAAACGTCTGCAGTTAGGTGAAACGTTGTTCTACAAGGCACTTGAAAATATTGTCAACATCGAAATGAAGCAGAAAAGGCCAAATACAGACCTTGCGGTGAGTGTTCCTAGATGTGCTGGCTGTTCATTCTGTGCTGGCTGTTCATTCTGTTCATACTTGTAGTGATATGCTATGGTCACCTGTAAGCTAAAAATGTAGTGGCAATGTGCACCATAAAATATATTAATCGTACGTGGGCCAGCCTTTTCTCCTTTTTACAACACGCACATCATATGCACCAGCTTGATCATTGCTTTTAACCCTTCTCCCCAGAAAATATGTGCCATTGCAGATGTTCAACCAAGGGAAATTCCCCGTTTGGGAGGTAAATGGTATACCAGTATGCAAACACTATGTTTACACAAAGTTTATTTTCTTTGTTCTTGCTCCCAAAGAAGCAAACAAAACAGTCGGTGGAATTTGGTAGTTTGTCTCTTACCTGTCTTTTTTGTTCTGTTTCAGTCTTCATGTCTCAAAATGTTAAGCAAGCTCAGTCACCAACTTGCCCACTTCTTCTAGAGTATCAGTGGGAAGGACTGTAACATGCGAGCTACTGCACATATTAAATAATGCATTGATTTTTTTGCTTTTATATGTTATAGTAAATAATGAATGAATTTCTGTTTTTCCATTTTGTATTTGTGTGGACTGCATACAATCACAGTTTAGGTGAGGATCTGCTTTCGTGGTACATTTCTTTAGCAGTGATTGGCAGAAATGTTTGCCATTGTTGAGTTAAAGCAGGCTTCATTGACACTAGAAGAGGCTGGTGCATGGAGGTGTAATATTGGGAGTATTAATTTACAGCGCAACAAACAAAATACAAATCAAATATCACTTATGTGCTTCATATTTTCATGTGATGGTGCACTTTGTAAATTGGAGGATTTTTGCCAAAGTGTACTGTCTGATGATTTTTGTATTTTTTTAAAGCTGTTCTGCAAGAGGTGTGCGAATATTTGAACCTTCCGATATTTTTCTAATGGATTTGCACATAATTTTTAATAATCCGCCTTTTGCATGGTCCGAGTGCGCATGCGCCGCATCCGGCGCAAACGACCCGTACGGCATCGTAGCAGATGACGCAAGCGGCGCGCAGTGCGGAACGGTGTACCCGTTACCGAAAGTAACAATACTCGGCACCAGCTGGGCCGGTACGCCATCCAGACACACATTTTTGGTAACATGAAGTTCTCTCACATCATCGTACGGGGCAGACAGGCAAATGCCGCGTATCTGACACGGCCTTAGCTGCGAAGAACGTGCAAAGAACACATCAAAACTTGTAGTTCAGTGAAACCATTGCTCCGTACTCCCGTAATCAGTTTTTTTGTAAGAACGACACGGATAGACAAAACAGACATCTGGCAATGCACCTCATCCCCGAACATTCCTCGTTCGTTGCTGCTATGAATTCTTCACTTGCGCTTCGCTTAGCATTTTCATTGATCCTGGCCTCGTTGTACATCCGTTCATGACTTCGGCCAGGTATGCTGGTGCTCCGTGACTTGAACAAGCACTACTGGCAGCAAACCTTGCGCAGATTGAGCTCTAGCTATCTCTCTGTAGGCTTAATCGGAGAGAAACTTCCGAGAGTTGGAAAAGGCACGACACGTCCATTCACTTTCAGCGCACCAGAAGAGTGCACGGTAACTGTCTCTCAGTGAGGACACCTCAACCGAGCGCACCAAGATGACTGGTTCATTTACGAAGAGAGAAACGGAAAGGGGACGTAGAGAAAAGCAACAAAACAACAAATAATAAAACACAAAAAGTCAGCAAAAGCGATCATGGCGTCTCTCGAGCATGTAGACAGCGTGACAGGGGCAGGTGCCGTACGCTTTCACGAGAAGTCACCCCCCACCTCTTTTTATTTTACGCGCGCGGTCTCAAACAAACCGGACTCCACCCCTCAACTGACCACGTGGGAAGCGAGCGGCGTCTGCTAGCCTCCGTGCCTTTCCCGTTCGGGCGGCGTATTGCGACGTTTTTAGACACCCAAGGCTTTCTCATGGTCTGCTCTTTTCGCTGTAAGTGTTCACTAAGCCGGAGAGGCCTCCCAGAAATTCGTACAGCGTTTCAAATCGAAAGAAACCGCAACGATCTCTGTGTCTCGCTGCCCGACCACGTTGTGCCATAGAGAAACGCTGCGGCAGCGCACGACAGGTTCGGCGCGACGCCGTACAGCTTGTTTCGTGCCGTATCCGCGAGAGGCCGCCACACAGACATGCAAAAGGCGGATTGAAGCTCCTGAACAATCGAATCACAGCAGAGGTGGCAAAATTTTTGCGACTCACTCACACTTACCGAAAAAAATTATTTCTTACTTTAGGCTCACTCGGACTAGTTTCACAAGAATTGTACTCTCTTAAAATCACTCGGACTCAGACTCCCAAGATTTTTCCTCACCATATTTTCCCTAAGCCATGCTGATTTCAACTAAAATCTGACCATATAATGAAAGAAGCAGAGCGAAAAAGTCCACGACCTCCAACAGAAACGACAAACGCGCAGGCGCTGACTCGCAAGAGTTTATTTTCGATGAAACAGAATAAATAGAAAGACACAAAAAAAGATTGTTTTTCTTTCTGTGTGACCGTGAGGGTGACCATATAGTGAAGGTGAAGACACTGCGTTTATGAACCCGCATCTGATTAAACGAGCATTTTTTTAATGGTACCCGATGAAATAAAATGGAGCAGCCTTTTCTGGTATGTGATGCACGATGTCTTACAATACACGCAAATGCTACTAATAACCATGACTTTCAGGCATATTCAGTAAAGTATGCTTGAGATTTCATGCAGCACATCAAATATCCTGCACCATATTGAATATCCTGCTTCACTGAGCTCACTCACGACACAAGCTCACCAAAATTTTTCTTCAGACACAATCACTCAGACTCAGTCACCATCATTCAGCTCTACCAAAGCTCACCAGGACTCTGACTCACAACTATCCTGCTCAAACTCATGAAAAGTTTGCCCTGCCACATTCACTCTTGCTCAGACTTGCAAGGAATTTACTGAGTTGGACTCTCAAACTCACGCTCGCACGTTCGTGTGGAATGAGCCTGAGTGAGTGGACCCATGAGTGAGTTTCGCTACCTATGGTTCCAGCCGTTTTTATTTTTCATAAAAGCAGTGTAAAAACAGTCATTAGTTCATCTTGTGACTTCCTTCACTCTGCAACTGCACGGCAAAGCCTCTGTATTTTCATCTGAAATGAGACCATCTGTCGTGTACAGTCTCCTTTGTTACTGCTGCTTCCACAACCCCCACCACGGGCACGTGATATTTTTGCCAGACGTCAATAAGTTGGACTGGACATCAATAAACTGTTCGTCCACCGTGAGGTTGCCAGCAAGTTTGATGCTACAGTAGAATCTCGATGATACGAATTTGTAGGGAGCACGTAAAATATTTGTATCATCCCAAATTCGTATGAGCCAAAACAAGTTAAAGCTGATCATGAAGATGAACAAGAACTTTATTGAGGTCAGCTACTTCTTGCTGAAAAAGTCATGATGTTCTTTTGAACTTTTTAACTTCGCTGCCCCACAAGAAAGCCACCTGAAAGGAATAAAACCGTGCTGCGGTATCTTCACTCACGCTGCCGGTGCTTACAGTGCGACGCAGCACATAGAGGGCGTCAAGGTTTTCCAACGTTGACGGTAGGAGATCACACTCACCGGCATCTTTACCATCACTGTCGTACTCTATATCCTTTGCCTCGTCGACCGATTCTTCGACGGATCGCAGCCCACAGGTCGCGAAGTTGTCGTCCGCGGTGACGAAGTCTTGCGCCGAAGCTTGAGTTTCAAGGTTCTCCCAACCCTCGATGTGCAAATCAGTCGGGCTCTAATCCGCAAGTTTTCATCCTTGCGCTCAGTTTTCGCCAGGAGCCTCCGCACAAGCAATCCCGCACAAGCAATGTTTAAATTTTGACATCGTGTGTGCATTGTGTCAAGTAAGAATGAAGTCACGAAACTACTGAACACGGCATCCACTAGTAGCGCAATCACAGGTAACATATGTGACACCCACGTTGCTCCTACGGCATGTGCGGGGCCTATACACACTGTAAGATCAAAAACGGAACTACTGGCTGTAGAATCTACTGCGCACGCTACCTTGGCACTGGCAGTGCATTCGTAGGTCACATCCGCATATTTCTGAAGGCGCCTGCACTGCCTAAGTTCACATCCAAAGCAAAACTACTAGGTGAATTCTTAATCTGCTGTGGACACAACTGTGGTTGCTGGCCACGTGATTGTAGATAGCATCCACTTCATTCAGTTATCGTGATACAACGGCTATTGACACTATCACATAAATCATGTGTGTCATGAAAACGAAGCTGGTTTGCCGCTGTGGATGACCCCTTTGTTGCTGTGAATGCGGTCATGGATAACAACCGCACTTGGAGGCTCCTCTGAACATGCAAGGCAAATATTGTACTGCATTGCATGCACGAGGTAGTTTACAATTTGGTTTCAAATGCAGCTCTAAATCATGTGCTCTTCTTTCAACAAATTATGTCACTCGGAGCATCGACTACGTCTTTTGACTCCTTTAGGTGTTTTTAAAGATATTTACATTTTCTTTGTTTGTTGCACTCAAAACAAACAAATGAAATGCTACTCGGGTTGCTTCCACGAGCACGAAATCATTCAATATGAGTACTACATCAAGCGACAGTAGTTGGTGCTCCTAGTGACGTAATTTGCTGAAAGAAAAGCGGATAATTTCGAGCTGCATTTGGAACCTATTTGTGAATCTCTGTTGCGTGCAGTGCAATAATATTTTGCTCACATTTTCACAGGAGCCTCCACAAATGGTTGGCACTGTTTTCTGACAATGGTTATAAGAAGATTTGCAGGGCTTTTTTCAATTTTCACCAACAGTTGTAACAAAGATTGGCTTTCAGCATGTGTGTATCGAAGAGTTTTAGGATTGAAACCTTCACAAAGGGGCAAGACTGGTGAAATGGCCACATTTTTTTTGTATGCAAGATGGATTTGAGAACCAGCCAGTGCCCTGAAGGGTAGGTGTGTACAACCCAGGAATGTCGACATGTGCAGCTAGAGCAGTGGGGGCATAGTGGTTATCCAGAATATCCACTGTGTGTCCACTCTACTAGCTCTTCACTAAAACCATGGACATGTTAAGAAAGAAAGTTATTTTGCTAAAGATTTAAAGTGTATGTTCCAGTAAGCAAAAATTAGCAGTTCATGGGTGATGTTATAATGCTGTTATGTAAGCCTGGACATTGTGTGTTTCATATGCAAAAAATAATGACAGGAATCCTCATACCGCTTCATGTGGCTGCACCGCTGTTGTATCACATGCTTTGCATATAGACAATAGATGTTGCAACTAGAGCACTTTTGTTACATACAGTCAACTCCCGTTCATACGAAGTTGACGGGGACCGCAAAAAACTTCGAATTAACCGAACTTCCAATTAACCACAGCGGGCAAAAACGGACATGTTTTTTAATTCATTTGGAAAAGAAATCTGTTATTGCCGTCTGCTTCTGCTTGCGGCATCTTGTCGCAGAGAGCAAGTTCTGCAGGCTGTAGACGTGGCCGAGTGCTTCCTCGGCGTTGCTCTCTGCAGCAAAAAGACGCTGCGCAAGGGCAAGGCCCGCAGCTACATCAGCAACCGGATGTTGCGGCTCGCTTGGAACATCGTCATCCAAGTCACTTTCGTCAGCAGCCTTGTTGGGCCGAACGATCCTGAGTATTTCGGTGTTCGTCAGCGCACCGCACGTTTCAACTTGACTGTCAATGACAACGTATTCTCCAAAAGGGACGTCACCGAGAGCTGGTCGAAGACTATCGTCATCAAGTTTGGTTGTGTGCGCGTCCCCCGCTGGAGAAGACTAACCACCTCCATCTCTCGAGGCACTTGCACTAAAACCACACGTCCTGAAGCAGTTCGCGATCGTCTCCTCTTTAATGCGACATGCTTGTGGTAGCATGTGGATAGCACTGAGGAGGCTCACCTGGCACTGCATGGAGTTATCCATTCACAAAAGCATCCACTCGAGAAGGTGCTTTCGGTACAGCCATCCATCGGACGAAGAAAAATTTTCAATGTCTAATATCACCGCAAGCGATAAGGCTTTTGCTGCTACGATATCGCCACTGAGCGAGTTGGTTGCTCCGGGCCTCCCTAATCGAAATGAGCGACGCTTGCTCTAACTCCGGGTGGGCACCGGTGCGCATTCTCTTGCGTGACGTTTTAAATTGGTTGTTCTCAAATGGTTCGAGTATCGAACGCTTGTTCTTGAAGTTCGAAAGAGCGCGTGATGCCGTACTTCCGTGCGATGTCCTGCTTGGCGGTGCCTCCGTTGCCTCTGTCCTCAACTGCTTTCAAAATCTTGGCTTTCCTCGCCAAGTCAAACGTACGATAAGGTCCGCGAGTTGCCATTGTCGCGACTGTGTAACGATGCTAGCGGGATTCACTAACACTCGAGGAAACCAACAGAGATGCCTAGAACGTCAACGCGACCATGCGAGGCTGCGATTGCGCTGGGCGGATGGGCTAACCCTGCTGCCTCATCATTTTCGGTGCTGTCGTCAGCTGCGATGCCGATGGTGCCGTTACTTAACATTGACACTTCATGAGCTGTGGAGCTGTAGTCAGCTGCGATGCCAGCAATGTAAATTCAGCACGCAAAGCTGTTTTTCATTTTAATAATATGGAATTTCTCAAACAGTATGATCATCTTGAGCCATAAGATGGAGAAACAACTTCTAGTTAACCGACACTTTGGACTTCTAACTTCCAATTACCGAGCATTTTTTTCTATTGGTTTGCATGCATAACTGACGGGACCCCGACTTCACTTCCAATTAAAGGAATATTCCAATTAAGCGACTTTGAATTATCGGGAGTTGACTGTATATGTTTACGCGCACTTGTTAGGAAGCATTATGTTAACACGAAGGCCAAGTTCTTCCTAACACAAAGGCTTCCTTGGAGGTCTTCTCTGGTGATCACATTCACAAGATTTCACAAGATTAGCACGAACATGGTGGTGCCTATGAGTGATATTTCTGGCTCACTGTCTTGGCACATTTGGTTGCATTTTGCCAAACTGCTGTGGCTTGTAGCTGTCGAGAGCTTCTGACGTTAATCTCGTCAAATCTAGTGAAGTGGTTTTATTTGAGAAAGTGGTCTCCTGGAAATACCACCTCTTGTTCATTTTTGTAAATCCAAACTCTTACAGGTTTACTGCGGCAAAAGAGCAAGTGCTAGAGGACATTTGTGCTCAACTGATGTGTACATGTAATATGGCTAGCAGATTACATGAGATATCCACATCAAAGGGGCCCTCTAACACTTTTCAGGCACTTTATATATATATTTTGCAGGTCTTATAGACAGATGGCTGGAGATGCTTTTGGTCAAGTCAAACAACCCATATCAATTATGTTAATATTTTAATTGTGCGACAGTCACCACAGTGCTGCGCTGATTGCATCAGCGGTAGTGGCGCTCACCAGAACTATTTGTGGTAGAAGTGATGACATAATGTGCAAGCATGTGATTGGATGGTAATAATGTTAGAAGTGGTTGTGGCATTACATTACAAAGTAAAAATATTTGGTCTTGTTTTGTTCTTGCTTGATTTTTTATTGGATGCCAGCACATTAGAGAAGCTCATTATTGACAGCACGTCATGGTCAAACTCCAAGTTGTTTGTTGCTATGACAACAGCGCCGTAGTCAGCACACTGGAGGGGACAAGCAACCATGATGTGTGAACTTCCTTTAAATAGCTGCTTCAAGCCAATTCTATTGGCTATGCATTGTGTCGTATGTTCGTATGTGATGACTGAAATGGGCTCACCTGACCCTTCAAAATTTTCAACTTGAGGATCCACACTTTTTGCTTGTTTTTTTTATTGTTGTATGCTAGAGTGTTAGAGTGTCCCTTCAAGTTCCATATGCCTACTTTGCTCAATCTCATGGCTATTAGTAGGCTGCTCATTCATGTGTTGCAGTCCAGTAATCCTTGCAGTGTTTCTTGTTGTCTTGTCAAGCAGGAACTTGTGTGTGCTGTGTGCTTCAGAGTTAATAAATTTTCTTTTAGTCGGTCAGTTGTCGCAGCTTTTGATGAGTTTTTTTTTTTTCTATTTTCTGCTTACTTTATAGGCACACCTAAGTCACAGTGTCTTCCAGCAGTCACTTTTTGCATGCTGCTTGGAGATCGTGATGTTCTGCTACAATTCACAACGGTAATTTTTTTCTTTATTCATTTGCTAATGTAGGATGTCTTTGTCGGCACTACATCTCACATTTCTGTGAGAAAAACATTCATTACTTTGATCCTTAAGTTAGCCTTCACTGGATAATCCAAACTTGGCTAGTCATTATGTACATGCCCTGCTCTAATGCTCAGACAGTGAGTTCACATAACACTATAGCAATAACACTGCTTTCAGTTTGATATTTATGAACTGTGCATCACCAACTAGCTTGGTAGCAAATGTTACTGGTGCTGCTCAAGAATAATAATACATCATCCTCTTTGAGATATGCTGAGTGCAGGTGAAAATTACATTTTCATTGTGGCTTAGTAGGACTTGTCTTTGGGCGAGTTGGTTCATGCTTCAAATGGAAAAAAACTGAGCGCTAAAAAACGACAGACAAAGACTGAGTCCTGTGTGTAGCCTCCTCCTTTGTCGTTTTTTAGCGCTCCGTTTTTTTTTTTTCGTTTGTTGCATTTTAAATATGAGGTAATGGCATCTTTAAACTGTTATCTGTTCGCCGCTCTCCTAAGACATGCAGCAGCTGTTATGGTGATGGATTTGCCATAGGGGCATAGTGGCTATGGCATTTCACTTCTAGGCACAAAGGCGGGATTTTGATTGCCAACCACAGTGGCTGCGTTTCGGTGCAGGAACACCTTTGCACTTAACTTGGGCTTAGGTCACATTAAAGTGCCCTGGATGTGTAATGAATCAAGTCTTTCTAGTGTGGCACACCTCATAATCATATAAGTTGAAGATGGGGAATGGATCAAGGTCCATCGTTTGAGTAAATATGGTAAGTGTAGTAATTATAAGGTAAAGGAACAATGAATTAAAGGGACCGTCTACCGTCCTTCATCGCTCTCCCATTTTTTGGCTCAATAGAAAGCATACCTTTCGGAGTGTCCCAGCGTGCAGTGTTTCTCCAGAAACTGAATAGAAATTATTAAAACACAATTTTTTTATCTACGAAGTCGCTCCTTTCCTAGTGTAGGCATGCCAGCAACAATGGTTACCGCGCATGATGCGTCGTCGTCTCTCTGGAAACCCTTTCGGGCGCGGGAGGCTTCTCAACAGGAACCGGTTTCAAGGTTGACATTCCAGAGGTGACGAGGAGGAGGAGAGGCGAGGGAAAGTCTGCGCCCGGGTTGCGCCTGGGTTGCGCCTGGGTTGCGCCTCGGACATGCAGCGCCGCATGCATGACAAGCGCAGTACTACGCGCCTGTGCAGGCAGACGAATTCGAAGGCAGCGCCACCTGCACCACCCCGAATAAGACAGCGAAATAAAGAACAAATTGCTCTTGCACGCTATAACAAGGTGTCTCATAGGGTGAAGTACACTTGTAAGACATACATAATAGTTTTACAGCAGAATACGTATGCCTGCGAGTGCTGGTTCTCGTACACTTGGAAAATGACGAACACGCTGTTGGGTGTCGCTAGCACCGTTTTTTGCACCACTTTCAGAGCAAAATTAAAAACATAATTCCTTTTTTGTAGGGTGAAAACATGCTCATTCCCGTAAATGTCACGCACGATCTGCCCAATTTTACCACAATCTTAAAAAATTTTCCGAGCGGTAGACAGTCCCTTTAAGTCTGGATGAGGCAGTCTGCTACCCATGGTGACCAAATACCCAAACTTCACATGTCCAGTTTTGGCACAAAGCCTCAGAATAAAAAAAATATATATTTTTTTGAGAGGTGATAATGATTGTGTTTGTCATTTTGCTCGGTACATGGATGCTGTCTAGTTCGTATTATCTAGCAAGGGCCAATTTCAGAACCATAACTGTGATGAGTATTGGCGCATGTAAGTGTTTTGTGGCAGCTGTAACTTTTGGTATTGGTCGAATTAACCTGGATTACAAAAATCTACTGTGTATGAGTACGAAACCAGTGCTTTTTATTCACCAATTTCCTATCACCAGCGGATGAACTTTTGGTACTATTTACTTTTTTAATTAGAGAATAAATGAGCAGTTTCCTATTTAGGGTAAGGTCATTTCATTCTTTTGGGAGGGTATTGCATTCTAAAACATCAGATTTGTTTTTGGTTCGCTGTTTACTGTGCAAGTATTTTTTATGTGCCTTACTCCTAGTGCATGCAATGCAAAAAAGTACTCCACAATTATGTGTGCGCATTCTAATGCACCAACTGTTCCAAATGGGATTTGAAAGAACTACACAATTGCTTAGCAAGCAAGGTTTTTAAATTTAGAGAATTCGAAGGCTGCTCACGAGGGTATGAGGTATTGCAAGCCATTGTTTAACTGAATAGTGTTCTACATGCAGGGATGTTCCAAGAGATCCCTGTGTTTGTACTCATTGAGTTGTGGTTATTTCTTTGTGGGACCCTTAACTCATGAATGTGCATGTACCAGAAAACACAGTACTAATTCAAAGAAATCTTCATGTGTCAGTGCTAGAACTTGAGACTGCTTCATCTTATGCAGCATTTTTTTTTTTCTTTCTTTTTTCCATCACAATGACTGGGACATACAGTACAAACTTTCTCATTTGATGCCTTTACACTGTTTATGTGGTTGATTACGCAGAGATTTCCCATGGATCTTGGAAGTCTTCAACTTGATGCCTTACAACTTCTACAAAATCATTGAGCCTTTAATCCGTGCTGAGGAGGGTTTGTGGCGAGAAGTGGTGAAGCACCTTAATCATGTAAGATTGTTATTTGCACTGTGCTTTAAGGGGCCTCTTTACTTGGTCTGACAATTTGTGTTGTGCAGATTGAGGAGCAAATCCTGGAGTGTCTCTCGTGGAAGGAGGACTCACCTCTGTGGGATGCTATTGAGCATTCTGAACAGCCTGTACCTATGTGCAAAGAGGTCGGTTGTGATATATTCCAAGCTAATACAGTTAAACACGGATATATCAAACCAACATATATCGAATTTTCGGCTATATCGAACTCGAAAATTATCCCCTTGAAAATCCTTTGTAAAAGTATAGAAATTCGCACATTTATATCAAACGGTATTTTTACCCGCCATCGGAACGCTGCGCGAGCTGGAAGGTGCGCTCCGGCACGCACTGCACCCCGCGACCTTTGCCACCTTCGCGGCCCCGTGCCTCCGCCGACAACCGAAATGCTCGAAAATGTGAGGGTGAGGGGCTTGTACTGTACTGCTGGGCGCGTTCTTCAACTTGTGGAATGGCTTTTTTCTTCTTTTTTTCCCCCTCTCTCTCTCTCTCTCTCTCTCTCTCTCATATGCTTTCTTCGCATTACTGTTGGCTCGGAGAGCAGGAATGGAGCCAGTGGCCTCCTCCTTTGGGTTTTTTTTTTTGCAAGTTTTGATCAGCCGACCACAGCCTGCGCCTTTCGTACATTGCTGCTGCCCTTCAGGTAGCCCGGGTAGCCATCGCGACTGATCGCGAGTGCTTTGTTGGCGGAGTTCACTTCCATGAGTTGTCGCATACCACCACATTCCTCTTTTGCGTGCGTACTGTGTATGCTGTGCAAAAGGCACTGCAGACTGCTTGAATTTTCAACTTCTCGTGTAGCAATGGTCAGCGTCAAGAAGCGCAAGAACCTTGACTTTACGATGAAGTTGAAAAGCCATACAGCGTGTTGAGGCGGGTGAAAAAAAGTTCGACGGTGGCGGACGACATCGGGGATAGCACAGAGCACTCTGAGCACCTTGTTGAAGAACAAGGCGGATATCAAGGCAAAGGCGGCGGAGCAGCGAACGTCGGGAGCCTGTCGTGTGCGCACTCCTGCCCACGGGAAAAGTAGAAAAGGCACTCTATGCCTGGATCTTAGAAGTGCACGCGAAGAACATTCCTGTGGATGGCCCAATGCTGATGGCTAAGGTCAAATGGTTTGCTGCTGCACTCTGTGAAGACAATTTCGCTGTTAACACCAGGTGGCTTCGCCAATTTAAGCAACGCTGCAACATCGTCGGCTAAACCATTTCTGGTGAAAGCGAAGCCATAAGTAAGCAGCCAGGACATCCAGCAGTGGATGACGAAGGAGTGACCGGAAATCTCAGCGAAGTTTTCACCTGTGGAAATCTTCAATGCCGAGCAAGACTCTTGACGTCCGGGGTAGCACGTGTCACGGCGGCGAAATGAGCGAAGTCTGCATGAGCATTCTGCTGGCAGCCAACATGGATGGGTCTCGGAAGCTCCAGCCCTTTGTGATCGGGAAAGCAAGGGCATCGTGCTGTCTCAAGAACTCTATGCAGCTCCCCGTTTGCTACGCCTCGAACAAGAATGCGTGGATGATGGGTCAACTGTTCACAGAATGGCTGCGAGCATGGGACGTCGAGCTGGGCAAGTCGGGGCATCACGCTTGCCTTCTTGTGGACAACTTGCTCGGCCCACCACACCACCTGTGAGCTCAAAAACATCGAGCTGAAGTTTCTGCCGGCCAATACGACAGCAAAGCTGCAGCTGCTCGACCAGGGCATCATCAAGTCTTTCAAGGTGGGCTACAGGAAGCGACTCCTTGATAGGCTGCTGGTCAACCTCCGCATGGGCACTGAGCTGAAGGTTGACCTGCTTGGTGCCATTCAAATGATGACGGGCGCCTGGCGAGACGTGGAGACGGGCACAGTGGCCAACTGCTTCCAGAAGGCAGGTTTCGGGATGGCAGAACTTGCAGAAACTGGTGAAGACGGCGACGAAGAGTGCATAGACGGCGCGTTGTCGTCCCTCTTCTGGGCTGCTGTTCCACCCGAAGTGTCTGCAGACGATTTTGTGGAAGCGGACTGCAGTGTTCAGGCTATTGCGAGCCTCGCTGACGAGGACATTGTAGCTGCGGTCGCAGGGGCCCAGGGTGCCCAGGCCAACAGTCCAAGTTGCGACGAAGATCGTTCGGACAAGGCAGCGGCTACACGCGTGTACTCCGCCGCTGAAGTGGCGCCAGCGTTCGGCTTGATTCGCCGTTGTTGCAGCGACATGGAGGGAACCGGGCTGTCGCACCTAGACAGCCTCGATAAGATTGAGGCTAGCGTCTTCAACTTCATTTTGAAGACGAAGAAGCAGGCCAGGATAAGCGATTTTTTTTCACGCAAATAAAACATTCTGTTGCATCATGTGTGCGGAATTAGTTTCATTCTTGAATGCACGAATTGTAGGTGATCGTTCGCGACTGGTAAGGTCTCAGCGCGTGTACTTATTTATATCGAATTTTTCATATATCAAACTAATTCGTGATCCCCTTCGAGTTCGATATATCCATGTTCAACTGTATAGTTTATCCCATTTTTAACTGAATTGAACCAGTTTGATTTTGATTTGCAAGAAGCCTATGCAAGGTCCCTTCTTAAAGGGACCCTGAAACGGTTTTGACGATTTTGTGCAAACATGGTGATCCGGTAGAGCGGGTCATTAGGACCATTACAGGACAGATTTCAGCGCTGTGCATAAAGTGTGTAATTTACAATAAGGTTTTGAACACGCGTATCGCAAAAGGTCGCAGCGGCTCGCCAAAATGCGTTTTCAAGCACCCCCGCCAATCGAACTACGAATGGGAGGTCGCTGATTGGCCCCGAACCATCACGTGCACGTAATTTTCAAAACCTAGCTGCGAACAACGTGCTTCTACAACGTACTCCTTCGTTTCAGCCGACTGTATCGTCGCGGCATCTGCCAGCGTACACACGAGTCGCCGGCGCTCTATTACAGAGGCTAGCACTGCCGAGGCGGGTGACCTCAGTGAGGATATCGGGGCGCTATGTTGCTACGGAAGGCTCGGCAGAGCGGCTGATGCGGGAGGCGCAGTCGTCGCTAGCGCGCTCTCCGAAGCTGATCGAGTTGAGGAGGAACAGCAGTGGCGAGGAGGAAGGCGGCAGAAATAAGCCCATAGCTGCCTCAGCGCATGGTGCTTCGCTTTATTTATGGTGTGAATGATTTCACAATTGTGTTGCCTAATCAGTGACGCAATGTCAAAAAAGCGTTTCAGGGACCCTTTAATGTTCTTAGGCTGCTTTGACCTACGTTCCTAGTGCATAAACTGAAACATGCTTGTAAGGCTTTGGCAACGTGTCCTTGCAATATTGATTTAGGCCTGCTTTCAATACTTTAAATACTAATTTTGGATGGTAACGTCACAAATGCTGTCCTCGATGACTAAGTGCTGGTGTTACACCATGCTAATTTCTTTGTGTTCGTAAGGAAAATCCAGTCATAGTGAGCTCAACTGTAAATTTTATTTTTTCTTTCTGCAAGCCTGGCAGACCTTTGTAATTCAAAGTGTGTGCTGAATATAACGTAATAATGTTCTATGGGCAATGCAGGTATTGCTTCAGCGGCAGATTGAGACGTTTCAGGACGCTGATGGAAATGATATTGGTGAACCACATACTGCTATTGCCCATTTGCCACTGAAAGGTCTGAGAGGTGACCAGGACAGTTCTTTATCAAATAGGAAGGGTAAGTATCTGTGTGTGTGTTTTGAAGACTTTGCCCCTTGGTGAGGGTCTTGTTACTCTGCATGTTGTCTGTTGCCTGCCAGAAAGGCCTGATAATCTGCCTTGATACTGTGTAATTGTTTACAGCAGGAGTATTAGTTGTGGTATGTCACTTGTTACTTTTAAGTTCTGGGTTTTTTCCCATGCTTTTTAACCCCCTTTCATGTTTTTTCCTCAGTGGTTTCAAATGAGGATGTATTTTTCTTCTAAGCCTGCCAGCATTTGTTCTCTGTTTTGAGGCCCTTGTTTCAAGATTTTTCTTCATTTTCAAGTTTTTCGATGGCGATAGTGATGCAGTAACTAATGATGCTGAACACACACTTAAAACATTTAAAGCATATTGCAAGAAATGTCATGGGGACAGCAGAATGATACGTACCTAATCTTCACACATAGAATATATGCTTTACCATTACAACAAGCTGTGTTTTACTTCACTGAAAACAGTACAGTACATGGCCATTGTTTGAAGTACAACTGTTGGCCACCTCACTCTACCTTTTTAACCTTGCTGTTGGAGTTGCATCCAAGTATAGAACCATTTTAAAAGTCTGTGGGAAAAGAGCAATAGTGTCCATGATGTATGTTCTAAATTATTTTAGTGATATAACTTCAACATATAAGTATTGTGCCACCATCTGTGAACGTTTTGTGAAACTGGTAGGATGAGCCCCGTTTGTCAGAGATCTAATCCAGTTCTGCTTTACTGGCCAAAGTTTGCTTGTACAGAATGAAAAAAAAAAAAGTTCTTCGAAGTTCATACTGGCATGCTGAATTTGTAAAGAATAAAAAGAAAATGTGAGAGGGGGTTAAAGACGAACATTGATGTTTTATGCAGTGGCTGTCAGATATTTTTATTTTTTTGTTATTGTGTCACTGTTGTACAGTGTGTGTCTGTTCAGTATGCTGCTGTGTGTTGATTGCATACATATGTTTACAGTAGGGAAGAAAAAATGAGGTTTTTTAACGGGGACCTCGCTGTAAAATTTCTGGGGCACCTTTTGATGAGGCATGCATGGCTGATCTGACATTACCCATCTTGTGAGGAACTCCCCCTGCCAGCCTTCATGCCATTGTGGACGGGGCTTCATCAGCGCTGCACAAGCAGTTGGGCAGTTTATGGCCTTGCCTGGTCTCTGTGTCTTTGACATGGTGGCCTTTGATGCAGACGTGCCACTTTCACCTGTGTCGGTGGCGGAGCGGTTCCAGTCTCCAGGCAGTGCAGTGCGTCGCAGGCTATTTGCGCCCAACAGCACAGGAGGTGGTGCTAGCGCCCCCTTACAGCAGAGCCCCCGGGTGGAGTCGGGCGCCACGGGCCAGACGCGCACCGTGTCCATCACGGTGCAGCGTGAGTGCCTCGAATTTTTCTTAAGCCCTTATCCTCATGAACCCCAGTTGCAACCTGTAGTCAGTGCTTATGTGGCACTTTGTATGGCTGGGTATCACTACTGTCTTGCAGCAGTGGCTGTTGGGGGCGCTGTGGGACTTGATCTGAATGGCATCATTTTGGCTTAAAACCCATTCTCTACCAAAACTGAATGTTCGTGGTGCTGTAAGTCAGACTTTAAAAGTTAAAGCTGGTTCATTTACAGCCAGCAGTTCAGTTCATGAGTTCATACTACTACAGATTTTTGTTGCATTAGTTACCCTAAGTGGCAGCACATTGGAATTCTTGTGTGCACGCACAGTGGACTCTCATTAATTCAAATTCTAATAATCTGAACTTTTATTTAAACAAATTTCAATATTTTGGTTGTCCTGCAACATTTTGATTAAAAGCTACTGAATTCAAATTGTACCATTCAATAAATTGTGTTAATTTATAGCTTTTGCTTATCCTTACAATGAATGTAAGCTGCGTTTGTGCAACCTGGCACTCATATATTTATAAAACAACAAAAAATAGAGCCAATTCCCTGCTTGCATTTGTCAAAGCATTTGAAACCAACTTCATGATAGCTGGCCATTGCTGATTTTTCTGATATGTTTCATGGAGCCGTACGCATGCTTGCATCTAATAATTCAAACTCCTGATAATTCAAACAGAATTGTGTAGTTTTATCGAGTTTGAATTATTGTGAGTCTGCTGTATTGGGCTTGTACAAAATATTGCTTTTATAGTTTGAGGCAAAGTCGAAGCAAATAGAAATTCGTAGTATCAGATAATCTCAAAACAAATTTTAATAGTAGGAGTATTTGCATAAAACCTTGACACAAGTTCAAGATGTTGACAAATCTAAAAAAAAAAAGTTTGTTCTCTACTTGGCGAGGTTCTGGAGTCAGTTTGTATTCAATGTTCTGTGTCAGATGTTGTTAAGGCGGCAAGGGTTACGAACCTAGCTTCAGCTTGGAGCTTAAGGTTGACTATTGCAAAGGTTTGGCAGGGAAGATGAAGGGACGTAAGACGAAACAGAGGCTTTATACATTGCTACGCTTGAGCAGTGCACTGCAAGGAACAGTACAATGCGGTGTGCATGCACCAGCACACATGGGCAGAGAAAGATCACAACTTCACAGTTATACAGTACAGTGTAGACTTCTTATAACGTAAGTCACGGGAGTTGCAAAAATCTGCGCTATAAGCAGTACCGCGTTATAACCAAAGTGCACTTCTTTCGGCCTTTGCCAGTGCCAAAAGGGCGACCCACCTTTTAAAAGCACTTCATTGCACTTTTCACTCGCAGACACATTCAACACAATCACAACACAGCACAGAAACCAAGCAAGTTCTCAAGTCCTGCATCAGCGGAAGTACGCTGTTATATTTTCGTCTGGCGGTACTTGTGAACAGTGCTTCAAACAAGTTTGTTCTCCACAAAGCTTAAGCACTGAAGTGATTTCTCGTTCAAACTGTTCTTTGTGCAGTATGCTTTCACTTTCGTGAGGTATTCCAACGTGTCCTTGCACGAAAAATCTGGTTCTGGCGTCGGGTCGACATCGTCGGTTGCAACCTCCGCACTACCACGCACTGCTGCGACGATCGCGTCATCCGTGCTCGCTTCCCCGCAGACAGCAAGCTTCGACTCCCTGACGTCGACAAATTCTTGAAAGGTGTCTGTGGCGGCAACAAAGTTGTTCTCAACGAGGCCAGACCACACGTCGTCAGTGTTGAGTTGCCTCATTGGCGACAATGTCGCTCTGCTCATCGTCTTCCAGGGCCTCTGCATTGCGCACGAAGCCTGCCCTTTTGAAGCACTTGCTTATGGTATCGGCCTTTACCTGCCACCATGAAGTGACCACCATATCAATTGCGCCCCTTAAATTCACTTTAAGAGGCTGCTGCTGCTGCTGCTGCTGCATGCTCAGCAAAACTCTCACACAAATGCGCTTTTAGCACAGTGCCTTTACGGTTGCGATCACACCCTGGTCGAGAGGTTGACATTTTGCTGTTGTGTTGGCAGGGAAAAATTTTAAGTGTACTGCAGTCAACTTCGGCTTCATGTTATGGGCCATGCAATTGTCGAGGATAAGCATGACTTGTCGCTTCTCTACCACCACATCCTCATCAAACTTGCAAAGCCAGCTTGTGAATAAATCCTGCGTCATCCACGCCTTTTTATTGGATTTGTAGGTCACTGGCAGGCACTCGCTTTTTAAAGCAACGTGGCCTTGCCTATTTGCCAATGACAAACAGGCGGCGCTTGTCGCTAGCACAAAATACACATTGTTAGCACAAAACAATACATTTATACGCTCCTTCGAGGCCTTTTGGCCAGAGCATGCTTCGCCTTTCAGCGCAAGCGTGTGGTTGGGCAGAAGGTTATAAAATAAGCCAGCTTCATCAGCATTATATATGTCTCTGTCCATATAGGTGGACAGCATATTCTGCAAGTTTAAGCGAAGCCAGACTTCGACAGACTCGTCGACATCGCCACTTTCTCCACACACCACTTTGCAGCTGATGCCATGGCAATCTTTGAAACGCTGGATCCACCCCTTAAGCAGGTCGAAGTCGTGGCCTAAAAGAGCTCCAAGAGACTTAGCCTTTTGTTGGAGCATGGGGCCACTTACTGGGATGCTCTGAGCCCTAACTACCTGGAACACACTGAACAGCACTGCGTCCACATCTTCGTATTTCGATGTGACAGGGAAGGCGAATCTTGCTGCAGTTGCTGCCGCAGTGTGTCCTTGTTCTTATAGATGGTCAACGCGGTAGTGTTGGAAATGCCGTATTTAGCAGCCACCGGTGCATTCTTCAGCCCACTCTCTATGTTCCTTATAACGCATTCCTTGGTCTCCAGCGATAAGGCACGGCGTTGTCCCGCCGCTTGAAGACGCCGCCGACACCATGGCGATAGGAGCTCGACAACACACGTGCTCAGGGCACTCAGACGACACGGTGAAGTGCACCCAACAAATGCAACAAGGCAAAAGAATGAGATCGAAAAAAAAAAAAAAAAGCTCGCTGTCGCTTCTGTCCAGCACTTCGCGGAGCGTGCACCCGGATTGGACATTGCCATGGTGATGAAAACACGCTCCCTCCTTCTTCCAAGTTCTCCCTCCCTACTGTAGTACCCTCCATTCTCCTCCGCTTTTTTTGCCTTTTCGCAGCTTGTCTCCATGCGTGCACCGTCGCTCCCACTCCCAGCGTCCGGGAAACCATGCCCCGTTCGCCAACTTCATGGTCGCGCGCTTAAAAAATCCATTGACTAAACTTTTTTTACAATGTATCCTGATGCAACATACATTCAGATATAAGGGACTAAATTACAAGGCCAGCTAACTGGTCAACATTCCTTTACAGCAGGCTTATGTACAGTGGACATCCCAAATTCAATAGCTTCCAACATTGCTTGATGGCACCCGTGTTACCGACACAGTGAGGTACTATGGTTGCATTTAAAGTCAACAGCCGTGTAATGATGGGGACACTCATAGTGTTCAAGCTGTTCACTGGACAGCATGTCTGAGTCTTTATTCCAGACATGCATACTTAAGTACATGGCTGAGGAGAAGCGAAAAAAAGCTGCTCAATCGCATCTTGACGATGCTCCCTTCCCCCCGTATACATTGGTACTGTGGTATGCACAGAAGAGAAATAGGACAGGCATGAAAAACTCAAAACTAGAAAAACATGGTGCACAATAAAGTGGGCAGTACTACAAATACACTAAAATCTCCCGATACATTCAAAGAAAGTTGCAATCACAAAAAGGGATTAAAGTGTCAGGGGAAATGCACACATTAACTAAATAAGTTTTGAAGGGGGTTAAAGGAAGGTTTGTGTATCGAGGTGTGAGAAAAGCTAAACTTGTTAAGCAGAGAAGGCAATGTATAGCTTAAGGTTTGAAAGCCATAGTTAGTACGTGGTTGAGGCACAGACCAATACTAGTGGTGCCTTGTAAGGTAGTAAAGAATGTTGGTGTGGAGATTAGTGACTTCACATAAGAACAAAATTCCGTGTTCTTTCTGTGATTTGTAGAGCTGTAAAAGACGATGCTGGTACATGTTGGGTAAGTGTATGATATGATAGGTTGTAAACAGTGGCTTTCTCCGACATTTTTCTGACATGGCTGTGTCTGTGTTTCACCTTGAAAAAATTACAGCGAGGGCATGCATTGGTTCTCACAGTCTCCCTAAAGCTAACAAGTTTCTGTCAAAAGTTAGAGAGGAATAAATCCACTCTTCGACCATGTCTGTGACTTATAATTCACTCCAGTTGCTATAGAAGTCTGTTCTAATAGTAGTATTTGTATTCTACATTTTTCCAGCTGCACGGTACAAGTTTTTCAAGTACAATATCTCCTCCGTCTTTGATCAAGTCGGCTACCGCGCAGCTGGAAAAATGCTAACATAATCCTTATCCACAAGAAAGGTGACATAAAGGAGTTAAAGAATTACAGACCAATCAGCCTGCTCCCAGTAATATACAGGCTATTTACAAAGGTAATCTCTACGAGGATAAGAGAAACACTCGACTTTAACCAACCGAGAGAGCAAGCTGGTTTTAGGAAAGGTTACTCGACAATGGACCACAGCCACGCTATCAACCTAGTAATTGAGAAGTACGCGGAATATAACAAACCTCTTTATATGGCGTTTATCGACTACGAGAAAGCATTTGACTCCATAGAAATACAAGCAGTTTTAGAAGCTATACGTCGACAAGGGGTACCTGGCGTATACGTGAAAACCATAAACAACATATACAAAAATTGCACAGTCACACTACTCCTACATGAGAGAAGCAGAGAAATCCCGATCAGGAGAGGTGTGAGACAAGGAGATACAATATCCCCGATGCTGTTCACTGCATGTTTAGAGGAAGTCTTTAAAAGTCTAGACTGGGAAGAAAAGGGCATTCGAATAGACGGAGAATATCTAAACAATTTAAGATTTGCAGACGACATTGTGCTCTTTAGCAATGATGGTGATGAATTACAAAACATGATTGATGACCTAAACAGGGAAAGTGTTAAAATTGGATTAAAAATGAATAGGCAAAAGACCAAAGTTATGCTCAATAGCTTAGCTAAGGAACAGGAATTTAAAATCAACAATGAACCCTTACAATGTGTAAACGAATATGTATACCTGGGACAGTTAATAACAGGAACCCCTACCCAGGAAAAAGAACTTCTCCGTAGAATAAGGATGGGCTGGAGCGCATTCGGAAGGCAGTACGAAATCATGACTGGAAACTTACTGCTCTCACTAAAGCGAAAAGTATTCAATCACTGCATTCTCCCAGTACTAACGTACGGTGCAGAAACATGGAGAATAACGAAAAAACTAGAGATGAAACTAAGGAGCACGCAACGTGCAATGGAAAGAAAAATGATAGGGGTAACGCTAAGAGATAAAAAACGAGCGGAATGGATCAGAGAACAGACAGGAGTAGCCGATATTATCTTATCAATTAAAAGAAAGAAGTGGACCTGGGCAGGACATGTCATGAGGAGGAAGGATAATAGGTGGACAGTAAGAACGACGGAATGGATACCAAGAGAGGGAAAACTCCACAGAGGTAGGCAAAAAGTTAGATGGAGCGATGAAATTAAAAAGTATGCGGGCATAAAGTGGAACCAACTCGCTCAAGATAGGGTGGATTGGAAATCGTTGGGAGAGGCCTTCGTCCTGCAGTGGACCTAAACAGGCTGATGATGATGACGGTGATGGTATTCTACATACTGCTTTAACAGCAGACCAAAACCTTGTTTACTATCAAGGTCTGTTGTAATGAGATTAAATTGTATGCTTTTCACCATCCAGAGCATTTTGTCTCTTAGCTGCCCTAACAAATGAGAACCTTGTTGAAAAAGTCGGGACATATTGGTGCCAGGTGCACTTGCTGGTAGGTTTTTGCGCCTGAAGGAGGATAGGAGGATTCGCACGTTCTGCACATACACTTCACACTTGCACAATTGGCATACACAACTGTCGAGCCCTTTCAGGTTAGTGTGATAGCTTAGCTCAGTGCAGTTGAAGTTCATTTTCCATGTAGTCGGGCGCAGTGAAATGTAGCATGTAGATGCCTGCTTTTATGATTTGCTTGAGAGACTTCTGATTTTTGACCTGTCCTCTCAGTTGTACAAATGCAGCCATAAATCTCCCAACAAACTGCCCTTATTGCACCTTAAAAAGGAAATAACAAAAAAATGGGTGTTCTAAAAGCTTCCTGGTTTTGAGGAACCCCTATACAGCAGAGACCACTTATAACGTAACCGCTTATAGTGCAGGACCGGCTATAATGCGGTTTTTTCTGACGCCCGTTTACCCTCCCATAGAACTTAATGTATAGGCATACCGCTTATTGTGCTGCTCCATGAGATGAAAGACCAGTTATAATGCGGCTGCCGGGAAATCAGTGGACAATTGAGGTAGCGAGCAGGCTTCACAGTGGAAGTGGGCTGCCCGAGAAGAGCGCAACGAATCACCATGGAGGAGGAAAAAGCGCGGAATGAATGAATAAGGAGCGGAGGGAAGAAGAAAAAAAAAAAAGGGCAGCCGCAGCAGCACATCGCAGGCATGCCCTGTGAGGATAGGATTGCCAAGGCGACGGAGAATGCTGCTACGGCTGTTTGTCAGTTTCTAACGCGCGATCGCATGATGTCCGTGTTACCGGTGTTTCTCCCCAGTTTTTCTTTAATCATTTCACGCACACTGCCCTTGAATCACCTCGCAAGCGCGATTTCTTGTGCACCCGATCCCTGTGTTGTCAAGGGCAAGCTTCCCGTGTGGCGCGCCGCCCGCGACCCCACAAACTAGGCCTAACGAGCGCTACCTTTTCGGTGCTGGCTGGAGATAGGGTGCCGCGGGCGACTGTGGTTCATGGTGGACGCGTTTAAAATGCGGATGAATCACTTCGACAATGAAAGCGAAGGCATGGATGACAGGTGCACCACTCAAATGGCGGTTTGCGATCGCTGCGTTTTTGCCATCGCGCACGCGTCAGAGAAAACGAAGGATAGCGCATGCAGTAATTGGTTCCCGTTTCTGCGCAGTCCGGTTCCGCGGGAAGTCCGCACTTTCCTTTTCTTTTTTGCACAGCACGGCCGCGGACTTAAATCTTAGAAATATAAATTTTTTTCTTTTCTTTTTTTTAAGCGGGTGAAAGCAGCCCGGTCACGCGCTTCGAATGTCTTAACACGCGCCGCTACCTGTTCGACAGTTTTTACACACGTGTAGACATTGAAAAATGTTGTTTTGTTTATAGTGCAGGTATTCGCGATTCCGGCGACTTGCGTTATAAGCGGTCTATGCTGTAGTTTGCTGTGGAACCCTTCTGTCTACACACCGATCTAAAGGGAAAGGATGGTGCCCCTCGTTCTGCCTGTATTCAGAGTAGTGCATCAGCTGAGCTTGCATGTAGCCTTTGTTATTGAAGGTTCAGTACATTATGCTCACAAGGAGCTCACTATAACAAATAGTATAGAACACCTTTTTTTTTATTCCTTTCTTTCCGTCTTTCTTTCTCGTACTACAGTGTGTGCCTATAATGTGGCTACTGTTGTAGGTTCTGTAGACTGTAAACAGGCTCTTTTATGCAAATGAAGTGTCGTACGGGGAAAAAATCTAAATGTGTGTAATCTCAGTCATCTAGGACATGTTTTTTCATTTGAGTTTGCCATTGTGCAATGATGTCTTGTGGTAAAGCACACAAGTGACTGAAGGGATCACTAGCTTTCACAAGAAATAGCACATTTTGCCCCATTAGCATGTGTAATTAATGACACTCACATGGTTTTATTATGAACGCTGAACTCTAAAAGCTTTACTGGCAGTCATTCCAAGCTTTCTGTGACATTACTGTGCCCATGAGAAATAATGAAAATGTTCCCGAGTTTTTTTTCCTTTCCCTCTTTTTTTAAACTTTTTCTTCCACAACCCTTCCTCTCTTTTTCGCTGTAAATCTCCCTATTTGTGACTCCAGTGTGGCCGGTATGCAGATATTGTGCAAGTGCAAGATTTATGCCATCTCTGTAACAGCACACTAAATTTGTTTATGAGCTATTTGCTCACTGTTGTGGTTAGGCAATAGTATTTACTGTTAGCTTTGATTTGCAGAGAATTATCTATTCAAACTATTTGAAGTTTACATTTTAGGGTCAAAATATGCAATGGCTGATGACAGGTGGCCCACTTCCACTTGTAGCTTAGCCACGTAACACTCGTGTACTGCAGCAAAGCTAGCACATACTGTATCGAAGTTAGTGCCCATGTACTGTGCGAAACTAACTCAGATACTATGGCGAAACTAACACTTCTACATTGTGCCAAAGTTAGCACTTGTGTACAGTTCTTTGGACTGCTCTTTAGGACTTGACTGTCCTTCTCGTAGGGACGACTTTGTGGGAACGCACCAGTCGTGCAATAAATTTTGTTGCCCATAATTAGCAGTACATTTTTCTGTAACGTAACATGGTATTATGTATACAAAAATTATTCTATTCGCTTCACACCCAGAACCTTGATATTGGCACAGCTCTAATAAAAAAATTCTGGAGATCCCATGCATTATGGGAATTTGGGTCATGCAAAGCAGTCAACATGGAAATTAATCTGTCATCACATCCATAAATATATGACCAGGTTACAGTAGGGGTGTGCAAATATTTGAAATTTTGAATAATTTTCGAATAGCACTTGCTATTCGATTCAATTCGCACTGAACTTTTACTATTCGAACTGTTTGAAGTTGGTAATTACAGGAAAAAATGCTCTGTCTCGTGACAAGTGGCTTATTCCTGCATGTAGTACGCTTTGCCGCATAACATCCGTGTGCTGCGGCGAAGCTAACGCTCGTGTACTGCAGAAAGCTAACACTTGTGTACTGCAATGAAGTTAGCTCAGCTTTGTGTTGCAGTTTTCTGTTGGACTGTTCTTCAGGACTTTGGAAACTTTGGAATGACACTGTGGGAGTACACTAGTCATGCAACAAACTTTTTTGCCCGTTTTTAGCAGCACATTTCGGCATAATTTGGCATGATATTATTAAAAAATTTATTAGAAAATTATTCGAAAAATATTCGATTCGATTTGCACTTGAACATAAATATTCGAATTCGCTTCTCACTCAAAATTTTGCTATTCGCACAGCTCTAGCTGCAGGTGTGCACACTTCATGTTGGGGTGTAGCTTCATAGCTGCATGGCTCCTTCCTGAAAGGTGGTTTCATGGCATAGGGGCCTCACACTGCAGTGAAGCCATTTTTACAGGGGAGCTGCATGTGTAAAATGCCATTTGTTCCAAAATTCATGAAAAAGTGTGTTTGGGTCAGAGCAAATGTAAGTATCATACATAAAGGTAGTGCAGTAGACTCCCTTTAAAACAAACTCAAAAGAGACTGAAAATTTGTTCATCTTATCTGAAGCATTCCATAAGAGAAGTGATAAGGCTGCTAGTGCATCCAGATATGTTTTTTAAAACATACCTGCCAGCTCTTCCGAATTTCTTATAAGATGTATAAATTTGGGCTTGCCTTACGATTTGATTAGTTTTGAATAAACTTTATGGAAAAATTTAGGGGGAGGGGGACACTTAAGCTTCGCCTTTTAGTGCAGCGCAATACTGTTGTCATGCTCTGTTCACACCACCTTCTCATTTGCTTGCCATGCTTTTGAGTCGAATAACTGCATAGGCAACAAAGCACAACAGTCCTTTGTTAGTTCACACTCTGGCTCAGTCTTACATGGCCTTCCTCACAGTCGGGTACAAGTTGACACAGATGTGCTATCAATACTCGGTGATGAAGATGGTTGTGCAGTGCGCCTGGCACCAGAATGCGTTAATGAATTTTTCATGCGAGTGTGAAGAGCGAGCGCATGCGCGCTGCAGCGCATTTTGCCCTAGTGCTGACGTCAAAACTTCTGGCGGCATCCTCAAGCATTGGAAGCTTTGCACATGTGCGCAAATGTCACGTGCACAGGCGCTGCGTTGGCAACTTTTGTAGAAGGTGTTGCAGTGTTGCAGTTGTTTGAGTTTTGTCGTAACATAATTAAGTTTCATTATAACAGAACTAACAGTTTCCGCATACTGGACTTACAGTCCGAGCTATCATGTGTATAAAAGGTTGCAAGGGCTGTGCCATTTGTGCCAATTTGCTCCAAACTGCCCTCGTGAGCCAAGCTGCACCCAAACAGCATTTCAGTACAAATACAGCCAACGAGTGATCTTTCGGACGGGCACTCCGAAAAAAGCAAATGCATGCAAAAACAGCACAATTCTATCGTTATTTTTCTGATCAAGAGGGTCAAGGGCAAAGTACCACGCTTGGTGGGTTGACGTGCATAGGCCATGGTGGGATCGCTACTCAAGAACTGCAACCATATATTTTTCACATCGCACTCACTACACTGAGACAAAATAAAATTGTTTTTTGTCGCTGTCAAGGATGACTAATATGCCATATTGAACGCATGCGTCTAGCCAACGTGCACAGAGTCCGAGCGAAACTGTGTTCTGCTGGTTCTGCTGAAAATTGTGTTGATGTGTTAATGGATGGCGGGCACTCACAAAGTACACGAGCATTGAAACCACATGCAGACAAAATCACGGTCGCCATCATTTTGAACGGCAGTTATGCAGCTCTGAAGTAAGCATATGGCCAGTACACACAGAGCACAGACGGAGGTTTTACATGATCACCGATCGCACTAACGCAGTTTATGACAGTACTTGCGCAGCCAGCGCACATGGAATAACAATGAAACTACCCATGGTGCT